>CM052336.1:2867860-3003589 GCA_028455595.1 Lasioglossum vierecki | reverse complement strand
AGGACGTTGTTCGAGGAGTTCGGTCGAGTGCATCAGATAAACATTTTGCGGGACAAAATCACTGGAAGTCATAGAGGTGAGTGGACGATGTGCAAACAAAATGAAGGGTGTTCGAATTTCATCGATCAAACGTTGCCGCGATTTTCGAGGAACTTTGAACATTTCTGGAATGCGGCCGAGCAAAAATGTACAATTTGATATTTCCTATTCCGGCGGCTAAAAGCCTCGCGACACGGAGTCGGTTTCACGTTGAAAATGAATCGTCACAGCCGCCGCAATCGTTCGGAATTCGATCGAGTTACGAGCACGTTCGGGTAAAGCCACGTTAATTTAATTATTGGAACTTTTCTCTGCCGCTCGATAATCCTCCGTATCGCGATATTCGATAACGAACAGATTTTTCATTAGTCCGCCGCATAGCAAGAGATACTTTAATCTTGTGGCAATTCTATTAACTACACCGCGCTCCTGATAATCGAGCAGAATTCAATTGTCTCGCGGCGTTTATTTTTAATCGTGCTGCCGGTTCCCGCGTCCCGTTACTCACGTAGAATTCGCCCACGGTGTGGCGGCATGGTGTCTCGTTTCTCGCTGCGATCGATCCACGAGATCGTTCCTCGAGTGTCTGGAGCAGCCGATTGTTGCTGCTGTTAAACAATGGGAACGGCATTTCCCGTTCTTCCCGACGTAAATCAATTATTCGCCGAATGGAAAAAACAAAACGAACAGGGAAATAATGGAGATGTGTTTTGAAGTCCTAGTTGCATGCGATCGTCAGATTTGGCAATGGAACGTCCGTATGACAAGCGCGAATGGATGTAGAAAAGGGGGAAGGGGAAAGAGATAGAGGGACCACTGAGGGAGAGCGAGAGAGTGGGAAAATGGACACCATTTACGATGGCAGGAAGGACGATAAAACGTTGCGACACGATCGTAGACCGAGATTAAACCGGTCTCTGTTCGGCCGTGCCACACGGACATAATTCGAGAATAAAATAATTCTCGCGCCTCGCTCCGAGTAGATTGAACGATTTCAAGAACGTCCTGGTTGGATGATGAATCGCGAGGAGAACGTTCAACGGGAATATTTCATTCGCACCTCCGGTCGCAAGGTGTTCCTTGCAAGGGGATCCTTTGTAACTGCTAAATATTACCGCAAAAGAAATTCTGGTGTCGAAAATACACTTACATTGCTATCTCGGTTCGTGACATCGTGTTAATCGACCGTCAGATTGACTTAAATAAATTTGGATAGTCGAGAAGCCAGCCGGAGTACTATTATTAATACTTGAATAATTCATTCTAAAGTGCGACTCGTTAAAACTACTTCAATATTTGATTAGAAGGAAAATCAATTTTGTATTCGGAACCGGATCGAGCAGAAGAGCTACTTTATTTCTAGGAGAATTAATTCGAATAAACTGCTTGTCTGACTGGAGATTATAAGGGGTTCCAAAGTTGACAATGAGGGGGGAGAGGAGCCCAATTAATTCTGCGGCAGTGTGTCCTAACTTGCAATCTTGGTTTGTCGAATCTCTGTTCTAATTTCTCATGGAAAGGCGAGGAGAGACCGGGTAGAAAATAAGTAGTATACGTGGGATACGTAAGGATCGATGCCCGGACAGTGGTGCTCGCACTTCTGCGGTCCTTCCTTCTTCGCTATTGATCGAAGAGAGAACCCTCCGTGTCCTTATAGCCTTTTGTGTCGCCTCTTCGAATTCCATACGTATGCCGCCAACTAACCGTCCAGCTCTGGAAATTCGAAATTTGTTTACGCGATTGCTGGAAATGAGTCATTAGCGTGGAAATACCGTGCACGCGATTATCAATATCAGCTGCACTATTCACCAGCAGATGGGGGGAAATTTAATGATCGGTGATGGACTAGAATGCACATCAAATATAACAAAATCAACGTTTGAATCATCTCTCGCGTAAATTATTCATCGGGAATAGCACTACTTCGTGGAGGCGAAAAGAAATTGTAAATCTCTCGGGGGAACATCGATTTAATTAGACAAGCAAAGAACACAGAGAATATTTGAAACGACGGCGATCGTTTACCGGTCTAACAATGGACGACGGAATAAAAAATGAGATCCTTGGAAACCAGACACGTAATTCAATTTCCATTTACCGATGCAGATAGAATCGGAACGTGGATAATTAATGAGGCATTCGGATAATACAGAACGGACCGTAAGCAATTTTCTATGCCCTAAATAGTAACCAATAATTGATTTACGAGCGCGGCTGTGGTTATGTTCCGTTTCCTGAATAAAGCTCGGTATCTCTGTCCCTGGAAATCCTCGAATAAATTCAAGAAACGATTCGAGTTATACTCGTCCCGTCTAACCGTCCTCGAAATCCGAAAATATTTCCATTTCGAAACAGAAATACATTCTCGAGACGAGACGCGATCGATGACCAATTAATTTTCCAGAATATGCTCGAGCCTTTTTCTACACCTTGGATGTTCGATGTTCGTCCGATCTACGATCAACCTGTTCCACGTGTAATTGTTCGCACCGCCTTTAACTCCACGTTCGAATGCGTTTCCCGTTGTAGACGGTGACTACAGTGAGTCGTAGCTTCGAGATACTCGATTCTTTTTTACGCGGCGGATCCAGTGGCTCGAAAGGACTCGAATTAGGAAATTCTTGGGCACTCGATCGCGACAAGGAATATTTTACCAGTCGCGAGGATAAGCGAATACCAGCCAGGGAATCTTGGGAAGGAGGAACTGGCTCGTTTGATCGAGATTCTTCCCCTCTTGTCGTTCCATCACAAAGTAACGGAGTATCGAATTCCAGTAGCTCACGCGAACCAATCGAATAGAACCAAACACTTTTTGAGACTCCAATAAATTGGACGGGTACGGCATTTCGGAAACTTTTCGGTAGGATCCTGGCGCGAGAGTTCGTCTTGTAAAGGCGAACTTGCTGGAAGACGCGCATAAGTATCGCCGAGAGAACCAATCCTAATTTCGACGGCTCAGAATCGAAATTCTCTCTCCTGGATTTAATCTGGTTGTTTTCTCGTCGGGAGCATTCTTTTTTTCATCCCGCGGCGAACCGTTGACATACGCAAATTATATTGTCACCCTATGTGTGCGCGTGTGTATATATACGCGGTCAAAAATACAATCCGATGAGACGGTTCTGCTGACGGGACATTAATTTACCATTACGTCCGGGTAATCAAGTTAAATTTTCACAATGGCAAACGAATTTCGTCCGACCGGCACTCGGGCGCTACCATCAATTTTGCAGCTGCGCGTGACGTTTACAATTCGTCTAGATTAATCGTTCTCGAAAGTTCTCAGAATTTCCGCGTTTCCCGCGTCGCTGGCTCGCGCAACCATAGTTGGACTTCCGCATTTGCCCATGCGTGTTCCGTGAAACCTTTCTCATTCCTCACGGGATGCACGCGCATTTCAAATAGAACAGAAAAATATTCTGCACTCCTAGGTCCTCCGGCTCCATTCCGAGTAACTAATAATTGCCGCTATGTATGCTCTCCGCTGAAATATCAAATATCTAATGTTGAAGATGTTTTGTGTGGATACGGTATTCTAACTTTGCACCATTATTAGTATTGTAAAGGTGTTGCTCTAAATAACACTACAGCGTAAAAATAAGACGCTGTGATATCGTGTCTCCAGTCCTCTTTCCCTTTTAAAAAATCCACAGTCATGTAATAATTGATGAAGCGTTCGATAAGCGAAAGCTGCTTTTAGAATGACGCAAACTTTACCTGGTTTTTCGAGTTGAAATTTATTATTAATACAATATTTATGAAACGATCAAAGCGTTCGGTAATGGACTGGGATCGATGGAGGAGTGACAGCGGGTGACAGAGGGAGTGCTATGGCAAGTGTTAGACATTAAGTGCGCAAGTATTCGGGTGCGCGGCTAAATAGAGGTTTTATTGCTTCCCCGAGTACTCTGCCCGAGAAACCGGAAGTTTGCCCTGGTTCCCCTGATTCCCCCGCAGCCCCAAAGGTACCGGCAACCCCCCGAAAATAAACGGTGTTCCGCGTCGCGTTATTTATGCAAGCGGTGGACACGAGATAGCTTCGAAAAGTTCCGATCTCTCGCCGGGGCTAAATCGTGTTTTGCGTTTCGGTTGCTCGAAAATTCTGACGTTTCTCCGGTTCCTTCGTTCATGAATTTCATGCTTGACAGTTTTAAATGGGCTTCGCGATGGAATTCGAAATTGTATTAAAGCCCCGAGCCGCTGCGCGCCGCGTGTCGCTTTCCTGCGGCATATTTTCTATACGGCCGCAATCTAACTCGAATTATTTCTCGCCCCCGTTTCTCCTTCACCCTTTGTGCTGCTTCCCACTCTCTCTCTCTCTCTGTTCTCCGAACAACACGGTTCACGCTCAGAACATCCGGGCTAATGAGAAACCTTCGAATTCTGAGATTGCGGTCGTTTCAACCGATTTTTAGAGCTAGACTGGAGTAGAGTTCTTTGAAACTCGTAAAACCATTACTGCGAAAACGTACCGACTACCTCGGATCTCGGAAATTCGCGTATTGCTACAATTAGTGTAAATCATTGAATAATATTAAGCATATATTTTCATTCTTTTCAACAAATTTTTTTCCAGTATTGTATTGTCATCCAATTCTGAACTATGTTGAAATTTTCAAGTCTCAGGAGGTGAAGGGACTCGAAGGATATCTAGGAGTAGAGAGATCTCACGTTCTCCGATATTACATTTAATTTTGCAATCAAACATTATCGTATAATAGCTACATCTAATCAAAGTGACACAATAAAATCAAGCTGGAAGCTTCTATTCTTTAATTAACATTTTGTCGAAGATAAGTAAGTGTCGGGTGATTTATGGACGGCGGGAGTATACGTGCGACGAAATGATCGTTTCGTCGACAACGTGGAGGCGAGACATCTCGTCCAGGGTAGCGAAAGGGTTAACAGGGCGCGGCCGATGAGTGAAGTTTTTCAGAGGTAAGTTCTCATCGCGCAGCTAGGTTAGTTCGGAAGATCAACAGACGATATTTCAGTAAACTAACCGTCGTTTAAACATCAAACACTGGAACGTCTTCATTATGGTAACGCCTCTTCGGAGAAATTCGTCGGGAGCGTAGTACCCTCGAAGCTCTTCCTCGAATTTCCCCCGGATCGTGTACCTTGTTGTATGGAAATTGCTCGTAGGATCCGTTTGGCCCCCCTCCCCCTGCCAACCTCCTGTTTTACTGATCGATCTTATAGCACTCGTTGCACGGAAGTACGCTCCGCCATTAATCACGGGCCGCTATTAATCGTCCTTAAGTAGAACGACGTTTCGAAGCGCGCGAGCGAGTACGAGCGGGTAGGAACCGGTACGAAGGGCCTCGAGAGAGAAAGAGAGGGAGAGACCTAGCAGCCTTGCCTCTTTCAATCAGAGGCGAAGGCGAGGAGGTTCGACAGCCGGCAGCCTGTCTCTCGACATCTCCCACAGAAATCCATAGAAATCGCTTCGCTTTCGCTCTTATTTGTCGTTTCTATGGCTTGACACCTGCCTCCCGGTCGAACCCACGATTGATGATCCCCTCTGCATATACCGGCTAAGCCCGGCAACTCGAACTTTACGCTTTTTTCAAGATCGCTCCACGGTGACAAGACAAACTCGACGATATATAAAAGTATACCTCTCGACTCGAATTTTACCGAGGAAACCGAACAAACCTCGTCAAAGTGGCCATCGAAACATCACGGTCCAATGTTCCCCTACTCATCTTTCGGACGGGTCGTTTCAAATCAAGTACACATTAGATCGTTTGGAAAATCATTTCGTTGTCTCAATATGAAAGCCAATTTTTTTACAATTTGGAAGAAGTTTTATGACATTTTGTTCTCTTGTTGCGATCTTTCAGGCTACTTATTTATATAAAATTTGAGGGATTTTATATATTCAATAAATTTATAATATAAATTTTAATAATTAATTTATAAACTATAATTAAATTTAATTTGTACCTAATTTTAAAAGATTTCATGATCGTAGAACTTCTGTTTTTTTTTATTAGCAAAAATTGTATTATTAATCGATCAGAGCTACTTGTATTTTCAATAGTTTTGAATTTCGTGCGCGTTTCGCCGCGCCGGGCGGTTTGAAATGATTTCAAGAACCGTGAAGAGGAAACGAGATGTTTTCGGATCGTAAAGCGGAGCGACACGGTACCCGATCGTCGAGAAGTTCGGAAAGGTTTGTTCTTATCGTTGGCCGCGATTTTCGACGCGTTTCTCCGAGAATTTCGTGTCGCGTTACCCGACGCTGCGCCGAAGTTCGCCGGGTTTTGCGGGGAACGCGAGTGTCTTTTCAGACGACGCACTCCAACGGATTAGACGGAAAAGTTTAAACGAAACTGCCACGCGAAACGATTGGAAAAAGCTGCATCCGAGAGCTCGCGTTGCCTCCGCGTTGCCTCCGCGTTGCAGCCCGTATTCGATTGAATACCTGCTAGCCCGTAAGAATAAATTTTATTCCTCTGCGGAGCCGGAAACTTTGTTTCCTTTTGAAGGATATTTCGAATCCGTTTCCCGGGAAAACCGAGGTCACGGGCCTGTAAATGAAATTCTGGAACACGACGTATCGTCGGGAGTTTCCCACGGAGGAGCTGCTAGAGACTGTCGAATCTCGTCGAACAATTCGTTTGCATCGAGCGTTCAACGAAAGAAGAGAAAAAGAAACGGAAAAATCGCTAGGCTTGTTGACCCGAATTCGCGTCTCGGGAAGCACATATTAAGTACCGTCATTTACAATTGTATTCGAAGGTAAGCACGAAGTTTACACGGTACATAAGCCCGGTCGGTTCTGCTTTACTCGAGGGAGCGTTAATCCTGTTGTTCTTATTAGAAGCAAGCAGCGAGCAGCAAGCAGCAAGCTACTACAAGCATTCAAATGGTATTTCTTGCGAGGGTTTGTACGGTAAAATCGAGCTCTCGGATATATATATATATATATAGTCAAAGTTACGGTAAATACAGTTCAAGTGATAAGTCGCCGGAGCGATAGAGAGGGAGAGAGAGCTGTTGCCGTTCAGATGCAAAACCTCCGCTCCCCAAACACGTTTTGCACGTGTTCCACAAACGGAATCTTATCATCGATTCGTGCCGGTTAACGCTGCAAAGTCATCGATCTGCGTTCACCAAATCGCTTATTTGCAATTATATTACGATTACACCACGGATCTTCGTGCAAAAGAAAAATTTTCTCAATTCCAATTCTCTTAATTTTACTTTTACATATATGCTGTTTTTTTTGTTCCGATAAATGCATCAAATCCGCCATCCAATTATAATTCTCCGTATCGCTATCGCTCTGCTCTCGAGACCACTTCGGAAATACTTGTTCGGATTAAACGGCGCTGCCGACATTTTCCGATAAACTTTTTACTGCAAATATACACAAGTATCAATACATTCGGATGAAATTTCAACGAGATCGAACGATTAATAACGGAGGTACATTAATTTCAAGCTACCTGGAATCCAATAACAGTCGTAATAAACAACAGTTAGCTTGAAATTAATGTATCTTCGTTATTGATTGTTCGATTTTGTTCCTATCCCGTCCAAGCGTTGTGCAAACTCGTGTTTATCAACGGTGGTTTCTTGACTGGAAGGGGATTGGCTCGCGCTGCTAAAATTTTCACGGTAAGTTCCGAGTTAACTTTCGAGCTGCGGTGACAGAAATCCAACGAACTATCCTAGCAACTTTACATCTTTAAGACATTATCCCTGCTCTGACAGGACTTGTCCTCCTGATCCTAGTCCAGAAGATTTTCACCGTCTTGCCTCCGGCTGACTGTAAGAACTACAAGAAGCCGGTTCCTTAGGATCACCCAAGTTTTTGCTCGAATCAGCCGATTTGTTTCTTACGACCGCGCCTCGTTCGATCGCAATTTATCAGCTTGTCAGTGACGTCGATCGAAGTGCTGTATCTATCGAGAACGAGCGATATCTATCGGCTGGTAACGAGAATCAAACATTACTCTCGACGACACCCTCGGAAAGGGTTCAATTTGGGCCACCCCATAGAATTTCTTTACGTACAGGGTAATATTATTAACAATACTATCAACTTCGTAATATATGAAAACTGTATGTAGATATTTGTTGTAGGCATTTCTGATTAAAAATAAAAGTACATATTAATTGAGTATTACAATCTTAATTGGTGAATTTGATTTTGTATACGATTGAATTCGACTTGCAAAAGGATGAATTCGCAGTGGAAATATGTACACCTGAAAGAGTCAAGGAACAAGTGGTTTTGCAAATTCGGATAAAAGTCATCGGCGTTTGATGTTAAAAGCTCCGATTGGGGGGCGGAAGTTTTTCAATTCAGAACTCGGGGAAATTCTTTGGAAACGGAATCGAAAAGTGAATAGGAGGAAGCCATTGAAAACGATGGGGAACGTATCGATGATTAAATGCGAGGGTGATTCTGTCGAATTTAAAGTCGGAAAAATGATGGAAGGCTATGGGCCAATGTATTGTGGGACGTTCCATTTAAAAATTCTCCGACCGAACGAGAATTTTCGGGGCCAACTCGACGAAGAAAACGGACGGAAGATATTTTTGTATCGTCGAGCTCGTTCAACCGGGAGAAACGGAATTTCCCGACGCGATGCTCTCGCAAAGTTAGGCTGCTCCTCCGTTAGCGGAAGCCACCGACTTCTGTATAAAAATCTTCGACGTGGCCGCGTAAAGGTTGTTGACAAATTGCATTCTGAAAGTGGCACACGGCCGGGTTTCCGCGTAAGCGACGAACGTCAGAAGCAAGCTACGTCAAAGGGCTAAAACTAACCGCGAACGTCGGGAAAAAGGAGTGTATAGTGTATAGCTGTGGAACGGTATACACAGGGTGTTCCATTTTACATCGTCATTTGAAATATTTCATCTCTGTCGGGCGCATCGGAAAGAAATTACGATACGACGGCCGCGATAACGGAACAGGGAACCGCTTGCAATATTTAACGCAACGAACCTCTACGGTGTATAAACATTTTAAATCTGCTAGTCGGGATAGGTATATATATATATATATATATTGATAAATAAACTCTGCAAACGAGCACGCGGAAATTGTTAACCTTTGTAACGTTATTTATTACATATCGCTAGCTCGAACGTTTTCCGGATCGATACGCTATTTTTATTCGTTCTTGATCGCGCGGCTGGATATTCCCTTGAACACGATTTCCAGGATGAATTATATTCAAACTGTACTCAATTTTCCGAATATTTTAACTTCCAGGTAGAGACAAAGCTGCAATTTCCACCGTTGCTCCAACGCGTTCTATTGATTTTTTGCTTTATAAAACCATCATAGCTATCTATTGATCTCTATCTCGTCACGCGAACATCTAGCGCGTTTCGATTTTTCTTTTCGAAGAAAGAATTAGCCGAGGGTGTGTTTTATCAAAATTATACGAATTTCACTGCTCGGTTTTTCGAATAAGTATCATCAGTGCGTGAATATACTGTTACAGTACTCTTCCACACGTGCAGAGGGTAGGGAAAGGGGTGTTGGGGTGAAATTCGTGGGGATATTTAACCAAGATTGAGTGGCCCGCAAAAAGTTCGTTTCGCAGAAGCCTGGACCGTGGTGGGGGCGGCTTAATGCTCGGTATTATGCCTGCTGATGGATGCTGCTCGTTAATTTTATAATTTCAAGAACGAGCGTCGGTTACGTGTGAGCCAGTCGATTGTACGGGGTGGCACCGAGAGCGGGAAACCTCGCAAACCGGCCGAGAAAAAATGGAGATGGAACTGGAGAGAGGACAGGGACGAGAGAAAAGGCGAGAGAGAGAAAAAGGGTGAGAACGTGGACGAAGGAAAGCGAGCGGAGGAAGAAAGGTGCGGAAAGTCTGAGGATGATTGGCCAGCGGAGTCACCCCCTAGCGTAGGGTACTAATATAAGAGGCTAGGTGGGATATACTCTTACAAATTGTCTGGTACTGGTGCCGGTGCCTGGTGCTGGTTCTTCGCAGGAGGCCGCACGCAGAGGGGGATTTGTCTCCATTAAAGGGATTGAGGTTTTCTCGTATTTTACTCCCCGCTCTTTTCTACTGTTTCTCCGTTTCCTCCCGAGCACTATTCTTCCACCCTTTGAAGTTTTTCCCATCGCTTGTTCATTCATTAAATCTGCTGTGGTGCGCACCGGACCCGGCTGTTTTAGGTGAGCCGGTTTTTGTGGCCGGCACGGGACTTTCTCTTGGAAATTTCTAACCCCCGCTTTGTCCTTTTTGTTCGCCATCCGCAAGAAACGACTCGTTCGTTATTGCCCGGGTCATCGTTCGGCCGGCTCCTTCCAAGGAATACCAATTATTTGCGCGGGGTTCGTCGGAAATATTTCAACGTCCAAAATGGAATTTTATTCCAGCTTAATCCTCGCCCGGCTCATCATTTTAGTCCTTTTTTTATATATTATCCAGAGAAATGCAAGATTCGATCCTGGAGGATCTATGGTTCAAAAATGAGACGAGCGATTTACAGTGTTTTTGGGGTTTAATTATTCGAAATCTTGATCGCGACAAGCAGGCTAAAATCAAGTACACTCGAGACGATACTTTACTAACTAGGAAACCAGAGGAGTAGTTAACAAATTCTCCTGGTTGGACAGGGAACGTAGATCGACGTGATCATCGCGGTACAGTTTCTTTTTGTTTGCAAGTTGCGTTAATGGATCGCTTACAGCGCCGGACCAAGGAATTATGAGGGAAACAGCACTTCCGCGCCTTATCGCGCAATAATTTATGAACCGTTGAGGACAATTTTGTAGAAACTGGGCCACAGAAGAGCTCGGTGAACGGTCCTTGCCTCGATATTGTTTTATCGGACAGTTTTCACTAGAAACTGCGGGCAAAGAGTGTTATAGATAAAAGCAAGCGGTCGAGTTGATCTACTGTTTTCACTTTGGAATAGAGACAACCGAGTTTGCACGGGAGAATACCGTCTTCTCCCCCCCGGGGAGAAGCTATTTACAAGAACGGCACACCGTCTCTCTGTCCTCTCCGAAACCCGAGCGATATCGATTTTGGCCATTTTCAATGTCTCTTCGCGAATAATAATCCATCGTCCGGAAAATCTGCCGGCGTTATTTAATCGGCTAGAGGTTTCCTTGGAGGCCTTCGGGATATTTTAAGAAGCACATTTTCACGGCTAAATATTTATGGAAAGGTATCTTCTCCCGGCCACGGAAATTTATTCCTCAAATATCCTTCTATCACACCGGGTACGCGGCCGCGCCGTAAGTTTCGTGCAAATTTGTCTGAGTTACTTCGGATATCTACCGAAATACAGTATCCTCCTATCGCCCCCTCCCCCATCCCCCATCCCCCTCGATGCGACATCTTTTTTCCCTCCTTCGTCACTCGAGAGCTCAAATATTTGCACGATCGATGACGGTCTTGTCATCGTATAATGGCAGAAGGAGCGACATATTTGCATTCTTCTCCGCGTTCAGCGGGAGAGCGCGAAAACGTGAAAATAAAATTAAAGACACGCGCGCGCGGGAGAAAACGAGGCAAGGATAAAGTTGCGCTCGAACACCTTTAACGAGAGAACCTTTCGAGTTTCCAAAATTTCATTTTAACCACGATTTAATTACCCGCGGCCTCGGTTTTGCGACAAGATCGGTTTCTAATTACCGCGCGTCGACACCGCGGAGCTGCGTTTTGCGCATTCTTCCAGCGGCGTCTCGGTAATCTGCGCTTTTTCGCGCGGCTTTCCGAATGCTAATTACCCGAACGAGACACGCGTAAATAACGCGACGCTTCTTCCTCGAGAAACGGTCGAAACGGAACTTGGCCACGCGGAACGGCTAGGACGCTTTGACGTTATCCAGTAGATTCGGACGAGAAATGCGAGAAATCCAAGTTTCGATCCTGGAGGATCAATGATTCAAAAGTTGTGAGTGTTTAAAGTGATTTACAGTGTTTTTGACAGATAAGAGCGCCGCTATATTGGTTTTAGTGACTGTCTTGCCAGTGACCAACATGGTGGCGCTCTTACCTGTAAATCGTTCAACGTACAACACTCGTAACTTTTTCAACCATTGATCCTGCAGGATCGAAACTTGGATTTCTCGCCTAAGGTTATTGGATAGCATAGCGAAAAGGCAAAATCCTGAAAAACTTTATTGGCTAAAAACAATATGACTTTATTTATTTAAAGCAAACAATATTACAAAGTGGATTAAAACGGTGATCCTAATGTGAATGAAGAAAAATGACAAACTGTATTGAAATAAGGTAAAGTTCGTCCCTAGAAAAACCTCTGATCCCTTTTCTCAAGTGGGGGCGCTAGAAACCACTTGCGCCAGGCAACGAAATCTCTGCGTTTCCGGCTGGAGTCTGTTGTATAATATTATCGTTGGATTCCAACACAAAAATTTCTAGTTACGCGAGAAAAGGTTTATCCCTTGGACAATGACGGTATCGCGAAACGATGTCCGGAATCGTTTCCGCGTGCGCTCGCTCGTTCGCTCGCGGTTTCAGCCTCCGATCCGCTGCTAAACGACGCAGACATTTATCAATGAAATTATGAAACTACTACAAGAAGGTGTCTTCAGTTCCACGAGATTACGAGGATCAAGGCCCGTTAGTCGCAACTCCGGGCACCAGACTTTAACTGGTTTTAGTCAAAGTGCCGTAATTCCCTGCGACGAAAACGTAACGAGTTCCGGGAAACGGGGACAATCTATCCCACCGACGTCCCCCCCTACCCCGTCACAGCCTACGCCATTGCGACCCCCTACCACCTTGGCGTCTCCATTGCGGAAACTCCGAAAGTAAAAGTCCGAAATCCCGTACGCAACTTTAAATTAACGCAGTTCGTTTTACTCGCGTTCCGCGTTCTTATTTCCACGACGGTTCTCTTCGGTCGGCCCTCGGGGAGGTTATGGGTTTGCAGCCGGGGGTGAAATAGAAGCAAGGGGGTCGGCGAGACGAAGGTGGTTGAAGATACGCGTGAAAAAGTGGCCGTGTCCGGAGGAACGATGCTCTCCGGCCGCGTTTCTCACCGCCTTACCCTCGCAAGTGAAAAATACTTTGCCCGGGATAAACCACGACAATTAATTTACACGAGATTCACCCCGGCCTTCTTGTATTTACACGCGGCCCGGCCGTAACGCGAGCAAGCAAACTGCTACGGTGATATTCGTCCTCTCTATAGATTATAACGCCCGGTGAACTTGATCTTCCGCACTCCTCCTCCTCCACTTCATACCCCTCTTTCTCGGGGGAGAAAGTTAAAAACCAACTTGGGGCTTGTTTCTAGCTGCGCGAACCCTGCATGTATACTATCCCTCGAGAAACCGATGCAGCACGACCCACAACATTCTTGAAAGGAATTTATTCTTTCACGTTTCATCCCCGACAAAATAAGAATCTTAAAGCTGAATTTAATACGTTAATACATAATAGGTTGAAAATAATGTAGCGGCATTTTGAAATTTGTTCAATGTTTTACGAGGGTTAAGAAAGATTTGATAATAGGACGACGTTCTCGATTGCGAATGGAAATTGTGTTTTCTCTCGAACGAGCCTTTAGAAGTCAGCTGGCGAATGGTACGTTGGTACAGATAAAAGACATCGAGCTAACCGTTGCGAGCGTTCGAATACTTTGGCGCGTCCCCCGGCAGAAAATCCTTTAAGTTTGCCCGATCTAGTTGAAAACGATAAAAAGCCGCAGGAATAATTGAAATTCTGTAGCCGGCGAGTCGAAAGAAATTTAATTTCGTTACCGGGAGGCTGTCTGAAGCAGGCTCGGTGCTGCGGCACAAATCACTATGACAGAATGTTTTCATATAATATGAAAAGCTCCGGGGGGGATGAGACGCGCCGCGGCCCTTGCGGACTACTCAATCATCCCTCTTAATCCGGGACTAAAGTCTAAAGGAGTAAAGGTAATCAAGATAAACTACTGTCCCGGGAGAATTTGAACTTGCAGCTGGCTGGAAAGACATCGAAGTAATTAATTCGTATCTTTTCCCTCTTGTCGTGTAGACCCGAACTGCGCGAACAAGGTGACCGAAGAGAACGAGGGAGAGAAAGAAAGAGAGAGAGAGAGAGAATGAGTGAGAGGATGAGAGACAGTTATCTTTTCCCTTGGAAAATGAGGCTTATGAAATAGACGTTTCAATTAATGCTGTTCGGGCATTCAGACAAGCCGAGATTAGAATCAGCCCACGACCGCGTAAATTATTCCGATGAAATTAAAAGATATAACTGAGCCAGCCCCCCTCCCCCGTCTCGTCTCCACCCTGCGCCACCCTCCCGCTCCCCTCTCCCATCGACGCAACACCCCTTCCCTCTCTCGTATTGAAATACAATTCTTGTATTTCTTGCGCCTGCAAGCTCTTTCAATTATCGGACCGAACTAATGAATTACGATTTCGTTGTTTTATACTTCGATTTTCATCTTCCGTTTCCCGGGGCTCACAAATAGATCGTTCTCTTTTGAAGACTCGCGGCGAGCCGGC
This sequence comes from Lasioglossum vierecki, assembly GCA_028455595.1. Classification (NCBI taxonomy): domain Eukaryota; kingdom Metazoa; phylum Arthropoda; class Insecta; order Hymenoptera; family Halictidae; genus Lasioglossum; species Lasioglossum vierecki. The sequence goes on along the minus strand of CM052336.1, from coordinate 2,989,086 downwards.
CGGGTTTGATTGAACCAGAAATCCATCTCGATTCTACAATTTTTATCAAGCAAATAGGGGGAGAATCCATACGCGTGGAGCCGTTCCATCTGGACTATCACGGTAAATTACTTGCATTTTGCTGGAAACATTACGCGCACGATATCGCTACGGTGAAAATTATTAAATATCCGAGCTTCTCTACCCGCGACTCGAACGATCTTCGATTACGGTAATAAACTCTGGCGTGGGAGCTGTGTGGGAGGTCTCGTTTCCGAGATTCTCATTTTCGTATCGTTCCTCGTGACCTCGACACGATAACGTCGTCACAATACCGTCTGAATCGCGGGAAAGAGGATAGAATAGAGAGGACCGAGAACGATCGATCCGCGTCGCTGAATATTTATTCCGTGTATTTGTATGCGAGAACGACGACGATTCACCGCATATTTATTCGGACTCGCTTAGGCCGGAATAAACGTCCGCGGAAGTGTCAAAGCGGGGCCGCGCTCAAAGTTAAGCGCTTTATGTTCAAGTGAAGCTAATAGGGATTCTCGCTTAACAACACTGACAGTAAAGGCGGCGGAACCGTGCTGGAACACTTTACCAATTTGTCGCGTGTAGAACTTGCGCGTGCTCACCGCAGTCCGTTCCGTTTAAAGTGGTCACCGAACGCTGCTCCGCAAGCAAAAACACGCCCGGAACGTTCTTACTTTTTACCTTATAATTGCACGGGCTGCATCTCGGAATGTTCAATTAACGTTTCGCTCATTACCAGCGCTACGAATATTCTCCCCGCAAATATTCAAACAATACGTTTCTAACCGACGCGTTCTCTTTTTTTGTTGCAGGTAAGAGAACCGGTTCAGCATCGAACGCAACCAGACCATTCGATACGATTATCGCACGGCCGAGATAATCGAGCGATCCGTCGACAAGTGTAACCATCTCTTTAAAATAGAATCTAATTAGGGCTTGCAATCTTGTGGGATAGATGCGGGATTTATTCCAGTCCCACGGATTCAATATACATTTTAATAGTTTAAGTATTTTAATATTAAATTTTAATATTTATATTTTTATTTAAATTTTATTTTTTCATTTTTATATTTAATTTTAATATTTAAATTTTAAAAGTATATTTAATAAACAAATAAATTTGACTAAAACCAGATTTATTATTAATAAAATACAAACAAAATCTAAATCTACATAAATTTTAATTAAATGCAACGTCAATATAGTTGATCCTGCTCGTCGTCATTCGTAAAATTAGCAAGATTTCGCATCACTTATTCAAGAAATATGTAATAAATGTGAATGTCAATCCTGCGAGATTTCAAGCCCTAAACCTGACTCGTAATCCACGTTAACGTTGCTTCCCACTCGCGGAAACCTTTCGAAGTCGCACGACAATGCATCTATAAATCTTCGCGTGACTCACAGTCGGTTAAGCCGCTCCGGGCTCGTTGCAATTGTCTGATTCGACTAGAAATTACTTCAACTACTTTCCCTTGAGCGGTGCGGCGCAGCGCGTCGGTCTGACCGTAAACGATCGTAACTACTGTTTTCAGCGATAACTCGTCGAAAAAACGTCGGCCAACAATTGTATCGTGCGCGATGAAGCACACGGTAGTCCCGCTCATAATAATAATCCTTTCTCAACGACCTATGCGCATACAGTGTGCAGAATGTTTTACACGTTTGCACGTGACTATCGTTCCTGCGATCTGAGGCGAGCAAAGATTTTCCTTTTTCCATTCGACGAAGCAGATGGAATGCGCCGACTACTTTCTTCCTTTTCTCTGCCGTTAACCTTTCGCGCTCGAATGGCAACTCTGAGGCGCCACTGGAAATTATTGTGCCATTATTCAAAATACGTTTCATGCGATTCGATTTCTAATCAAGCTAAGAAATAGCACTCGGTCCCATTCTTTTTTCTTTTTTTTACAATGTATAATCGCTCCCCATAGTAGGAAATAGACTATTAAATTATGAATTTGTGAAACAACACTTGGAAGATCTTCCTGTCTTACATGAAATTAAAATTTGTTTCACGAGTTATTACCGTTTGAACTAGTTTATATATAATTATTCAACTACCTAAAACACAAAAACACATGCTACTAGTGAATGAAATTACATGATTGAATAATGTTAAACATATATTTTTATAAATTAATTAAAACGTTTTGTTTAAAACACGACAGAACTCTCTCCAATTTAATAATCAAAATTACGATATGATCGAGTAGGAGGTATCGTTGCGTGGGGGTTGCGCGGGCAACAATCGTCGGAATTCTCGCAACGAGGCGGCGAAAGAAGAGTTAAAGAGCTCGGAAAAGGGAAAGAATGGAACGCTAAACGGTGCTCGGAAATTCGTAGCAGTGGTGGCTGTTCTGCAAGAATATTTATATTCTTGGCACCTAGCTCTCGTAAATCCCTGGCCAGCAATTAAGGCTAGCCAGCCTACGGGTCTCGTTTCGTCTGATCTCGTCTCTTCCATCCAGTTCGCAGCCTTGTAACTCTCGCCGGTCGTTAACGCGGACTATCATCGCACAGAGTGCCGCTAACTGGCAACGTGTTCTTCCTCCGTCTTTCTCCGGCGTGTTGCACCGTGGAACCTGCACCCTCCGTGTGCAGCCCCTGGCCAGCCTCCCTTGAAAGCAACCGACTACTCGTTAACCCCCGCTCATCGCCGCAAAATGTTACCGCATTATCCTTCCGCGTTCCCACCGGACGGAGTGTTTCGACTCTCGTTCGATCCCCTGCTGCCGAATCTTGGCATCGACCGGTCCCGATCGGCCGCTATCGCTCCAAGAAACGACGCAATCATGCTAACTCATGCTACAGGAACGACACGTGCGCCGAACGGGTTGTCTAGGCAGTAACGGACGAGCGAAACTTTTCGTTTCCTTAGCTTCTGTATGCATTTCCACCAAAATTGATTAGATAAAGTTCAAAATTGATGGACAAGTTTAAAAATTGAAAATGCCAATAGAGGTTCTCCCCTCTATTAAAATCATTAAGGTAAGGAATAATTTTTATTTTACATAAAGATCCGCAGTCCAGATTAATAATTACTTTCGACTGTTTAACTTTTAATTGCTGGCGTATAGCATTTACAATCTGAAAAAGTGTAGTGCGAGTAATTACAGATTAATTTCATGGAATCCCAGGCCAGAAAGTTGAGAAACTGGAAGATGGATTTGCTCGAAAGCTGTCAGTAAAATTTTGAACCAGAAGGGGCCGCGGATGAAGGATTCTGTAATCGGAGGATAGGTTTCATTATTTTTCGGCGGAGAGTTAGCGAACGCGGGCAACCTGTGGCCCAAGATCCGTTCGAGGGGCGGTTCGATATTACCGGGCGGTTACTCGGACCAGATGGCTTCATTCTACTCATTAACTCGGGTCGTTTGCGCGGAATGTTTCCTCGCGCACATCCGCCCCGGGACGAGCTGTACTCGGTCCTGTACTCTGTACACACTTGCGTGGAGCGACGTAAGATTTGTCACGTACGCTGCGACGGCAAGTTTCGTGCAAGTTTTGCCCAGTGGTTTATACCTTCCTGTAATTTGCCGCGTAGCCCAGCACAGCCGCTGCGTCTTTATGCCGTCAGCCGGGTCAACTGCTCCCTCGTTAACTTGCCACGTGCTAGTAAAATCTCGTCAAATTACCCTTTCGTGTAGCGCAGCTTCGCGCGAGTCGCGTCTCTCTTCCATACACACTCTCTCCGTCTCTTTCTCTCTTTCGTGTACTGGCTGGTAGGGCTGGATTCGCCAGCTGCGCCAAAAATAAATCATTTCTCGCTACTGCGACGGCTGTTGTGTCGTGGGCGCCCCGGAAAAACGACGCTCCCAGACACGGAATATCAGCCGAATAAACCGCATTCTCCCGAGTTTCGTTCCGTTCTTTTATAGAGACGTTACTCGCGCCAAATACGGCTTGTTCGCACGGTAACAGCTCGCCGACCTCTATCTGCTACTTGTCGGCTCCTCTACCCCATCCGATGCGTCGACCACGTCAGAAAATGACAGATTTACGGTTTATCCCAACGATCGATCTATCCGAATTGTTTTCGGACGCACCGGTAAAGCAAGCTTCGCCTAACCAGTTGGAATAGTCACTGTGGCAGCGTGGTGATCAGCTGTTGATATTTTTCCAGACGTGCTAGCAGCGAGACGTGAAATTATTCATCTTTCTAAATCCGAGAGACGAACGAGGTGCAGACGACGATTAAACACGACAGGCTAATGCGTCGGGCAATCACCGTTTACCGGAAACAATAAAAGCCGATAGCGAGCGCGATGCGCAAACATGGTCTATTATTCTTCGTTCGTCCGTCTATCTTTCCGCAGTTGAAAGTTAATCTGCGCGGTTAGCGGCCAGATCTAATCCGGGGGAGGTAACTATCGCAGCCAGGATAAACACGGCAACGCTATCCCGGGTTTATAGTTTACCCTTTCGAGGTCGCTGCGCTTGTCGAGAGGGGGAGAAGTAGAAGGGGAGGAGGATGAGAGGGGTATAGCAAACGGTGGAAAAATGACGGGGGTGGAAAAGAGCAGGACTAGGAGAATTTTCAAGCACGACGTCGCTATTACATCGGATCAGAGAGGAATATTTCATCCGGCGCCGTTGATTCGACGAAAACGAGAGAGCCAGAGGGAGGGAGACGCACAAACCACCCTTTCTCCGAGCCTGCCTCAGTCCGCCCCCTCTCTCTCTCTCTCTCTTTCTCTCCCTGAACCTCCTCCTCTGCCCTCCTCCGCTCTCCTTCGCCCTGCTACGGATTATTAACGGGCAATTTGCCGCGTCTGCTGCTGACTGTATTGTCTCTCTATTCTCCAGCCCTCCACTGGTTTGATGGTAAGCTGTCTCCTCTTTCTACCTATCTCTCTTTCACTCTCTCCCTCTCTATTCATCCCTCTACTCGCCCTCTTTTTCCCGTCGCCTCCTCTCCAACGTTAGTATTCGGATCGTCTCGTTTCCTTCTAGTTCCCAAACCGTGTCTTCGCCACCCTCGCTGTCTCCCCGTCACTTTCCTCAAATCTATCCCCTTCGTTCGGCCTAACCACCTTCGACCCACCCACCCCTTCTTCCTTTTACACGACCCGTGTCGAATCCTTCCAAGTTCGTTAAGGAAAGCACAAGTGGGCGGGCTCCGTTACTTAAAACCTCGCTGTTCGAAGACCTTTTCTCCACGAGTGCCTCTTGGCCCTCCCACAACCGGCTCGAGAACCGGATACTGTCCACTCTCCTGCGTGTGACGACCACAAGCAAAAATAGAGGCGAATCGAGAATCCGAGTAGACCGATGGACGAGATTCGAACCGAGAGACTCCTCGAGACTGACGTTACACGTCAAATCCAACAGTTTCTCGATCGATCTCGGCGGTTACACTCGAATACAGTTCTGTTTCTGCCCTGGGTCGATCTTGTGGAGATTGTTCGGGCCTTGATTATTTTTCACTGCGAGGTGCACGAACAAAGTACTATTAACAAACTATATTTAACTATGTACAACTTGTGCGCGAGAGCTGCATCTATCAATGATAGCTAGAATGTGAAACGAAGCGAAGTCTAAAGTCTGCGGTGCAGTCAAGATGCAAGCTAAGGATCTATGATGTGATGAGTCTAGAAGTTGTGATATAGTCTAACCGGAGGACCGAGAGCTCTTAACGTCTCACCTCGGTCCCCACCCTTTGAAATGATTTGGGGTGGACGGTACCTAACTAGCTGCTTGCAACGGTCCCCAAGTACGGATGGAAATCACGTGGCGATGACAGGCCCAACGCCGTAGCCAAACTTCGACAAGCCAAGTACCGGGCCCATGTGCAATAGGGGTGCCCCTACCCTAAAATTCGTCCAGCACGGCCGCTACAAGTGCAGTACATGCGATGTTAAGCAGAGTTTCAGTCATCATTTTACCGCTATCGAATTCCTTTATAAAATACCAGCTCTCGAAGCTAGCCGTGCTCATGAATTGTTATTTCGTGAACCATTCACCGGATTCCGTCGATTATTTTTGCATCCGAACCAGGAATGATTCATCTGTCGGAAGAATTTTTTTGTTTACATTCGAGAGTTAGTTTGTTAGCTTGGAAAATTTTGAACGAAGGTTTACAGGTTCGATTCACGAGGACGATTGAGGCTAGTCCAGAGTTGGGTAGGGGGCGAGATAGGTTTTATTGGACGAACCGGCGCGACGCGTTAATTGTCCCGAGGGAATGGTAAAATTCCTGAGGCGGTGCGGAGGCTGACACCGGCCGGAGTATTTACGACATATTTGCCCGGTAATATCGGGCCTAGGAACCTTCGGTGATACACGTGTGCATGGTAAGCCTGAGAAAGGCGAAGAGCCAGCGCCCCGGCACTGGCCGTGCTTCCAGCTGCAGCGAGTAAGCCAGTTAGGCGGGGTATTTAGGAGGGAATTTGGTGGTCCTGAAGTTGTACATTATACCGTCTACCCCGGGCTCGCGGTTATACAGGTCGGCCGTGAACCCCAAATCCAGCGTCTCCCTTGGGCTGGAATTTGTGGCTCGGTAAATTTAATAAGTCGACAACCACCGCTGTCCTGCAATTCCCACGGGCTCGCTGTGTCTTTAATAATTTTCTTCCGTCAGGAATTTGTTGCGGGACTCCGGGACCCTTTCAATCGTCACTGGGAATCGTAAACCGGATGCGCATTTAACCTGCCGAAACGAACACCGCGCGATCAAGCCCCTACATATTTATTTCAGAACAATTTCGAATTATACCAGTGTTCGACGTTGGCAAAAAGGTTTGCCGGACTTGCCCGTAAATTTTGATATGGAGCTTCTCTTTGAATTTTTCATTCCCTTCGCGTCTCTCGTTTGCGGCGACGACCGTGTTCGCCTATTCGTCTACATATTTCATGATAACGTCCACAAGGCCACCGACGGAATAAAAGCAATGGCGACGAACGGTGCTGGATCGAGAAATGTTTTTCGCTAAAAACTCTGCTAATTCATCGTTGCAATCTCTTTGTGGCGTTTGTAGAAAAATGTCTCGTAATAATTGATCGAAACGGGACGCTGTGCGACTTGACGAGGGGTCAAACGTTTACAGTGTTCGCGAAGGGGCGACCCCTGAGAGCCAAATACCAGCAGACCATTCTACAAAGTAAACAAGATGGGACCCGCCACGGCTTATCCTCGTCTGAATGCAACAAGCTATTTTCCTTGTGCTCGGCCGTGCCGCGTCGGGCGATCCAGATTGCTCTACACCCTGGACAAGGCGGGACGATGTCGTTGTCTACGATCCTTCCCGCGTCTCCGTCTTCGAACCTGACACCGTGAAAACGATTCTCTGAAGCGTCTTTCACGCTGCAGTCATTTGTTTCTGCACAGAGAAAGAGTGCACGAAGGAGTGCACAGGACGCAGTTGTTCCAAGATTATGGAATATCTGGTGCCCGCAACGAGGGAGATCAAAATATAGAGGCATGACGTGAGAGAACACATGTGTAAGGATTAAAGTGATAAATAAAATAAAATAATAGATCTAGGAGTAATTGAGGAGAATAGGCTTAAATTGTCGTTCCTCTTTCTTTCGGGTAATTAATAAACCATTGTGTATATTTATAAATATTGCATATACATCATATGTAAATTATAACCTCTTTCTTTTAGAGCAATACATTTTGCTTATTTTCTGGAAAGTCTTCAATATTGTCCTTTGCCCTCAAAAAATGTAAACTTGTTACATAAAGAATTATATGAAACGACATACCCGTGCTACAAATATCTTCTGCATATATTTTGTTCTTACTATTCTCTCTTCTTTTTATAAAGTTGTAGGAAAATAAATGCAGATTAAAATTTTACTTTTTCCTCATTATATTTGAGAAAATGAGTTAGCACTGCGTAAAATAATGTAACTGTAGCACTTGGAACAAGGTATGTTATCCGAAGCCGAGTCTATAAGACGCTCATATATCTCCGATCTGTTTCGAAGTGGAATAACAAGGTACCTACTCAGCGAAGTTGGTCGAACGAAACAGAAGATTGGCAACAGGCGGTGCGTTGAAAAATATTTTATTATTTGCGATTGACAGATTACTTTGGTCACGCGGTCGGTTTATTGCGCCGCGAACGAGCGTAAGCGGGGAACGAAGAAACAGAACGTTTTCGCGGAAGAAGAATACGGGGAGAGCCGGTGAAGGTATTTCACGACTCGAAACGCTGGCGTTGGAAAATTCCATGCATACGCGAGTATCGCGAAAACAACTGGCTTTGTAATAATGCGAACCGTTGCGCTCCTCTGTAAAATTGCGTTTAATATCCGCCGATTCCCGCGATCCGCGGGAGTAGCAGCTGCCCGAAGAGGATCGAGCATCGCAGTTTTTTCGAAGCCGCTTTGTCTGGTTCCGTGTGTGCGCGGCGTCGACGCGACGGTGGGACGCGCGACTTCCAAAGAACTTTGGAAAAATACGGGAGCAAAACGTTAATAAAGCGGAACCGTGTGATCCCTTTCTATAATATTATGGCCACTCTGGAGTACGTGTTGCACAAATGACTTCGCGGAAGCTATGCGGATGGGTATATTAAATTCTTCCCCGTCCGCCGTATTCGCCGCGCCTTTATCTAACAGATTTTTATTAAATCTGGAGCTCGTGTAGCTGTTCCAGGGACGAGCGGCTCTGAAAATAATGCAACTACCAGGCTCGAGCACTCGCACGCGCGTCAGCCAACTTGGAATTTGTTTCATCAAACATTACAGAGTTCCAACACAAAGCAATTACTATTGTAAACGGCGAAAGCGTTTAACGCGCTGATTAACCCGCACGATTCTTTTCTCAACATTTAAAAATTCATCTTTCACATAGTATATGATTATTTCGTCTCCTCAGGCTTTCAAATCCATTTATCTAATTTCAGCCTAATTTTCAGCGGAACCTACTGTTTAGTATGGTGGGTTCCGGACCACCTTTTGCCAAGAACACGTGAAAGAATCTTGGGGTCAGTCAATTCCCGGGTTTTTATCAAGCGGTTACTCATTGTTTAATTTCGGTGATCGAATGAGCACCGGTGTTTTAAACGGGACCACGATCGTTGGTTCTTTGCAAGATTGTACGAGAACCCGATATTTAGGGTAGAATCGGGTCGGGAATTTTCGGTCGAGAATAGTCGGGTTCTCGAAAGTATCCGGCTGCCTCTTCGTCTCTTCGGGAACCCGAAGATTTCCGACTATGTACACACGAATCGACACGAATCCCGAAGAGACATAGGCAGCGGGATACTTTCGGGAACCCGACTATTCTCGACCGAAAATTCCCGACCCGACCCGATAGTATCGTCATTGTCGAATATGCCACGAATATCCATTCGGAAACATCCTGTTTATTTTTCAAATATATTGCTTGCCAAAATGAACCGTGTCGCTGTGGTAACATTAAATTTTGGAAAACGTGAAATCGCTCAAACACGAAACGATAAGTTTGAGTTTGAATTTGATGGTCGAGGGAGAGGTGGAGGAACGGCGATGGTTGACGAATCAAATAATTCGGATTCGGAGGATTTGCGATTACTATTGTAATTCTGGAGGATCGAATGCGACCGGAACGGGGCTGGAATCAAAGCGGTTCGGTGCGCATCGGTCGGCTGCGCCTGTTAACGTGGATCAGAACTTTGGGTTAACGTAATACCTCGTAACGATCACCGGCATCAGATGTATCCAACGACGGTAAATGAAACACGAAACGATAAATCATACGCGGCGCATACTGCGGTTATGTTTTTCGATCTCCATGCAGATCGGTTGTAAACGTTCCATTAATCGCGATCGTACGGTTCTAATAACGATAGCGCGTGCGCCGGCTTCTCCGCACCGTGAACACGCCGTGCCGCTTTATTGGGCGCAATTAGCGTGGCCCGTTCGAATTAAAAATTAGAACCTGCGATAGAGAAAACAGCGGAGGCTGCTCGACTCGAAATTTGTACACGCACGCATGGCTGCCTCGAATTAAAAAAGAAAAAGGATTGTACGAACTTGAACATTCGTTCGAGCTCTCTAAAAGCCCATTTCAGATATATTTTTCTGCTCAACACCTTCTAATAGCCTCTGAAAAATCCGAGGTAAATAGTTACAGATTTTCTAGGAGTTTCAGTGGCGGAGCAACAAGTTCTCTCGACGTCATTTTTCACAGCGGAGTCATTCGAGAGTCCGTTAATAGGCTTCCGGTATTTAAAGCGCTAAACCTCCGAAGAGCATGATAAAAGCGACGCTACAGTGAACACAGCGTTCGGCAGCCATGAAATTCATTTTTATTTATCCCGTGGAACCGGCTCGGGTACTTTCGAATTGTAACGAGAACCTCGAACAGTGAAATTGCTGACGCACGACGAGGTATTTTCGCGTCGTATCGATTTCCGGGTTTGATACCAAAGTGAACGCCCTTTTCGAGAGAACGGGTTATCGCGTGTAGTCGCGATTTGTACGAATCAGGTAATTGAATGAGTGCGGTACTTGAAGAAGTTGCGTAGCTCGCGGGAGCCTCGAGGGTTTTCACCCTTTTGCCTCGCAAAGGAACCAAGAGGAGGAAGAGGAGGAGGAGGTAGTAGGCAGGAAGTACGACGGAGGGGCTCGCAAAGAATGGATTCGAGGGTACTGTTGAAAATGGGATGGAGGATGTTCGTCTGGTTTTTCAAAGTGTACTCTTCGCCCCCACTTGTTTGTTCTCGCTCTTACGGATCTCGGGGTCGCTCCCCGCGTCTTCGCGTTGTTCGATCTTCGACTACGGTAATACAAAAAACGGGGACTCCGCGGGCTGGCGTTTCCCCCTTCGAGATATCCCGCGGAAGTAGGTTAAGGTTTATCATCTTTCCTCGCGGCTTCGTCCCAGAACCGTTTCTGTGAAATGTTAACCCGACTCCGAGTCATCGCTAACAATTGCTGTACAATATGTATGTAAAATTGCTGTTAAATATGTTCATACCTAATCAATTACTAAACATCCATGTAATGGAATTATTATATAATTATTTTATTAATGTTATTCTTCTTATTTTATACAATTTATACAGACAATATTTGTGCCTATCATTATGAAAGGGATATATTATTCGATTCATTTAAGACAGTACAATCGCTGTTAAATATGTTCATACCTAATAAATTACTAAACATTTAAGTATATTGTATGAGGTATACCATCAATTTTTACATCCATATAATGGAATTATTCTGGATAGGAAATCGGCGAGAATGCAGTGGACAATTTATACAGGGTGTTCGACTACAGGTGGGAGAAAAGTTAAGGGGTGATTCTCGACGATAATATAAGACGAAAATGAAGAATAAAAATATTGCGATTTCGGCTTCGTTAATTAGCTATTAACAATTAAAAATCCGCCTAGAATGCGGCAACATTTTCGACAGAGGTGTACGTTGCGTACGTCACGCAGGCGCGCGATAGTCATGTATCAAGTGACAGTTGCATACACACCTTGGTTCTTATTTGGGGCCCCGGCGAGGTGAAAATGTTTTAATAAATAGCTGGACGACATTGAACCTACCTACTCGTTAAAATCCACAAGGGCATTTCTAATATCCGCCCTATGGAATTATCGAGTAGAAGGGGTAAATGCCATTTTGGTTTGCTCTCGCGTGAGCTCGTTGTCTCATTGTCCGGTTTGCTCTCGCGTGAGCTCGTTGTCTCATTGTCCGGTTTGCTCTCGCGTGAGCTCGTTTTCGGTTTTGCTTCCGCTAAGAAGAGGACAAAGTAAGAAGAGGACAAAGTAAGAAGAGGACAAAGTAAGAAGAGGGCAAAGTAAGAAGAGGACAAAGTAAGAAGAGGACAGACTAAGAAGAGGACAGACTAAAAAGAGGACAGGCTAATATGAGGACACCTTAAGAAGTGGACACCAGCAAAGAAGACATCATCACCGTGTAAGTTAGTAAGTTAATAAGAATTTATTGTTTGCGATAATTATTAAGATTACATATCGTCGTTGTACACGCGTCGAGTAATTATCGAGTAACTTCACTTTGTTCGTTTTTCTTTTATTTTAACTCCGACACAGTCTTATACTGTGTCGGACCACTTTGCCCGCGTGTAGTATGTACCAGATAGATTGGTACGGGAGTTCGCGGTAGTTTGGTATTAATGGGGGGGTCGAGACGCGTAGTGTCCGCTCTTTACCACAGTGGGCACTCCTCTCGACCATTGCTCGCGTCACCCACAAACCAGAGCCTTCTGATCTGGTTTGCTTCTCTTTTCTCTCTTTTTGAAAGAATCAGAGCCTTCTGCCTGATTCGCTATTTGGCCCCCGTGAATTGGAAACTTCTTCTCCAATTCACAACTCTTTTGCTCCGCGATAATTACTCGACGTACTTGCGTAAATTAATATAAGTCCGGCGTTGTGAGAAAGGGAGCCAGAAGGAATATTGAATTCGATCTGACTCCCTTTCAGCGTCTCTTGTGCAGCAACCTCCTCGTGGTGAGACCTGGGCAATCGGCATTATCCTCTATTCGTAAGAACGCCAAGTATCTTACGAATAAAGGATATTGTCGAGGTAATAGCTGCACACTTTGAATTTTTGTTAATATTTTAAGTCGTGTAAAAATAGTGTATATTAATATCCAAAATTATTTCAAACCTGTTCCCTTCCATAACATTTTGTAATGTCACGTTCCCTTAGTACAAAACATGTACAATATTATTCAATATTGCTTCGAGTCTCGATCTACTATTGTTTTATCACTTTCTCCAATGTCCATGTAATCATCGTGTGCTAATTGTGTTCCTTTCTGTTCTTACACTCATCTCTGGTGCAAAAGCAGCCATCTACACGTAGCCGAACATTTACGTATTTGCATGGACATTCGTAGCTACGTTCCTGCAATCCTGCACTCGGGCCTTCTCGTCTCGATACACATTTTATTATATAATCATTTTATTATATAAGTGTAATCTTTTGGTGAAAAATAAAGAATATTAGTTACAACAATTAATGTGTTCTTTCTTCCTTACCCTCCACATGCCTTTCTTCCTTACCCCACATTGGCGAAAATTTTCGAAAACCTCGAAAAATGAACTTCGTATTAGGACAACATGATGTCGAAGGAGGTATCCGATTTTCAGTAGTACAACTCAACGGCAAGTCAGACGGTCGAAAATTGGCGAAAATTTCGAAAACCTCGGAAATTGAACTTTGTATTAGGAGAACATGATATCGAAGGAGGTATCCGAAATTCAGTAGTACAACTCAACGGCAAGTCAGACGGTCGAAAATTGGCGAAAATTTTCGAAAACCTCGGAAATTGAACTTTGTATTAGGAGAACATGATATCGAAGGAGGTATGCGAAATTCAGTAGTACAACTCAACGGCAAGTCAGACGGTCGAAAATTGGCGAAAATTTTCGAAAACCTCGGAAATTGAACTTTGTATTAGGAGAACATGATATCGAAGGAGGTATCCGAAATTCAGTAGTACAACTCAAGGGCAAGTCAAACGCTTGAAAATGTCGAAAATTCAGTGGTGGAATTCAACGACAAATCCGATGTTTGGGAAAAGATTGGGATTCAACAAATAAAACGGCAAATACATTTACCACACTCTCTTTATTTATTAATTTGATATTCATACAAGTGTTTGTTTTGTACATGTACATATAAATTATATTCTAATCATTAATGATATTATAAATTTATAACAAGACTGTCGAGTTGCTCCGCGAGAACCGACATACGTCAGACTTCTACTGCAATACTGCAATACCTCGATTGTGCTGCAAAAGCCCCCCGATGGATAAATCTGAAACAGTAATATATTCTATTAAATAAATGTGAAACTCCCAAAGATAAAAAGATCACGTTGTTAATAAATAAAACTATTTTACTTTCGTATTTTTTAACATTATATACAAGTGTAAATATTAGAAAAATAAGCGGGTAATATACAGGGTGTTCGACTACAGGTGGGAGAAAAAGGGGTGATTCTCGACGATAATCTAAGACGAAAATGAAGAATAAAAAAATTGCGATTTCGGCTTCGTTAATTAGCTATTAACAATTAAAAATCCGCCTAAAATGCGGCAACACTTTCGACAGAGGTCTACGTTGCGTACGTCACACAGGCGCGCGACAGTCATGTATCAAGTGACAGTTGCATGCATACCTTGGTTCTTATTTGGGGCCCCAACGAGGTGAAAAAGTTTAATAAATAGCTGGACGACATTGAACCTACCTACTCGATAAAATCCACAAGGGCATTTCTAATATCCGCCCTATGGAATTATCGAGTAGAAGGGGTCAATGCCCTTTCACTTTTAAATTCTTCTCACACAAATCCATAAATCCTTATTCTGCACTATAATTTTTCGTATAACCGAACTTAAATACTGGAATGAACGCTCTAGCTCTATTTACCATAACATACACACGCACTACGAGTTTACTAAGAAGAATGTGGAGAATGTAAAGAACTGGTAATCCTTTAATGTTGAAACACTGCACTTTATTGAACTTGATTTACGACGCGAGACTCGCATGAGGACCGATTCACCGACGGAACGGATATCTTTGAGGTCATGCGATTTCTGCAAACGGAAATCTTCGACGCGTGCGAGAAGAATCGTCCGTACAAGCTAGCATCCGTATGCACACTGATTCAAGACAGCTGATGAGGTCAATGCCTGAGTCCAATCGATAAAACAAATGCCGATCTACAACAGAAAACGCCCGCCGATTTACAGCGAACGCCCGCGCGAACATCGCGCGTTACTATGCCAATTACTATCACCCCTTAAATTTTCTCCCACCTGTAGTCGAACACCCTGTATAGACAATATTTGTGCCTATCGTTATTAAAGAGATATATTATTCGATTCATTTAAGACAGTATTATCAATGTGACATTGAACTAGTTATTTTCGTTAAATTTTCACTAGATAATTATAATAATTGTAGGAACATGAATTCTGCACAAAGATTCGTGATTGATAATGTATAATGAGCAGAGACACGAATTTTGTTGAGCTTTTTGCGATTGTGGCCCAGGGTGGGACGGGGTTGGCCCTTTTTGCGTCGGGTCTCGCGAACTTTCGGTCTACTTACGTTTCTTGCCGAAGTATTCCGGGCAACAGAACCGCCGCCATTTTCGCGGCAGCGTCGCAATAATTTCGAAAGTTTCGGAATCGTGCTGCGGCCGAGGCGCGAGGTTGACGCGAATATTAAAGACCCTGTAAAATCGTGTCCTCTCGTCTCTTCCCCGAAAGAAACTCGATGAATACTAAAAGCCTTCCGCCACGGTCGTCTCTCCAGGGCGCTGTCGACGTTTCTGGCTTTCCACCGATACTGGCGATTACTGGCGAATATATCGTTCGCCGTGTCACGGGAATGTTTGTTCGAGCGAAATGCAACGAGCAACCGATGCGCGTGTTAATATTCTAGGCCAAGATATTAATGTTGCAGGGACTGTTCACGCGCGACGATTCGATAAATGAAACATTCAAGCAGCCAGGAAATTGGGTTCAACTTACAGTGACGCCGGGGCTCGTATCCGAATCGCTTAATGGCAGCAAATTGTACGGCGAGCGCGCGTTACACAAATCTCTAGATTAAAACCACTTCAATTTCGCTGCGCGAGTACCACTATGGACGATAATTACTTGTCAGCCGAAGCGTGTAACGTATTAGCATGAATCAACAATTCGTAACACTCTAGTGTAATAATTGATGGTGAACGGGTTGCGATCGTTGCTCGATAAAATCTCTATTCAACGAACCGAGAGTCGATTTCGACTCGGCCGCGTTCGGAAATGTCGACGGCAATGTGATTTTCTTTCATTGGAGAATCGAAGGTCTCGAACGAGAAAACAGGATCGCTAAATAATAGAAATTAATATTTCCGAAGAAAATTGAACGCTTCCGAACCCGAGGAAAATTGGGAAAATAAATCGAGACTGGAACATTCTTCGAAAGCCACACGAGCCGGCGAATCGATACGGTATATCGGTTTCGCAATGACCCCGAATGCCAAACAGGAGAATAACGTGCTCTCCGGAAGAGTTGCTGTGACTCGCTCGAAAAAAAGAGGAGACGTAGACGCGTAATTAAACTTTCCCGGTACCCCTCCTCCGACGACGACCACCTAACCAAGTTACACAAAAGTCCTGCTGAATCGTGGAACGAAGAAACGTTCTAGAGGCTGCAACGTGCCCTCTCGAGTGACGAGGTCGTTCTGCCTGGAAAATAAAGGAGAAGAAACCCGGAGACCGTGGGGCTACGAAAAATCCATCATGCCGCTCCACGGAAGAACCTTCTAATACCTTGTCTACAAGTTAGTCCTCTCGTTATAACAAATATTGATCTGCCGCAGTCGAGAGAACAACAATCTCGATTTACCTAAAATTCACAGAAAAGCGAGGACAAATTCAAAAAACAATTTAATGTCGCTTCGTAACTGGAACGAAATTTTATAACGAAAATGAGTGGGTTTCACATTCTACATAACTGGGGTTACATGAAACTGTATGCAAGTCCAACATAAATAAATGTGTATTCAATGAAATAACTACTTCAATGCAAAATAAATATTTGCTGGTGTAGTCCAAACCTTCGTTTACGTTTAAAACAGCAAATTTCGAGTTTCGTGATTCCACGTACTACATGCGAGTAATCCAAAGTTAAGAAAGAGAATAAATTTCTATTTCACTCCAGTTCGTTGCGATTCAGACGGAACATGGAATTTCAGAAGTCTGGGTGAAATGGACTCTAACCTGTCGCTTTAACGTCGCTGCTGAGGTATCAAAGATTAACAAAGGAAGAGACGCAGTCCATTCGCAGAGAAGGAACACGCGTGTACGGAGTTGGGAAGTATTCCCGGTTCTGTTCGAAGTTGAAAAAAGTTTGATGGCACCGGAGAAAGTCAGGAAAGGAATGGAGGAGGAGTGGGAGAGCTACATTCGCAAAATTTTTCGAAATTCGTTGCGATCTCGTTAAAAAAAAGAGAGTGAAAGAGAGAGAGAGAGAGACAGGGGATGGGAGCAGACGCTGAGGGAGAATGAGGAGGGGAGAGGAGGTTCTTGTCGCCGCGTATGCTAGAAAGAAATTCGAGCTGCAGGAAAGTTTTTGAACTCTTGGGTCCTGGAGTGGCTGTAGACTTGCGAAACTTGTTCCGCGGAATTACCTCGTAAGTCGTGGCTATTCGTGTACGAGAGGGGTAGCGACGGCAGGGGCGGGTTTTTGGAGGGAGAAATTTTCACGTCGACCGACCAATATGCACGTGCGCCCTCGGAATTTCGTGCATCGCGACGAATTCCCGATCGAACGGGCACGATCAGACGATTCTCGAGATTACGGGGCATCCGAGATGCAGACCAACCGTAAAGTTGCTCTCTGGCTGGGCTGGTGGCGCGAATCTCGGAACTTTAACGTTGTCGAATCCCAAAAGGCAAAAGTTCCTATAATTCCGCGACGGATTACCGTGGAAATCTATAACCTGTCCTCGAATGAAACACCCTCCTCCGGAATCTTTCCAACTGCGCTCTCGCTCGGTTCTCTTCTTTATCAAAGTTTCCGCCGCTCCAGCGTTGCTGGAACAACAGCCTTATGAATCGGGCCACGGGGCGTCGAAACAACAGCACGATCACTTGATAAACTATATTATAGTTACTATACCTCGCGAATAAAATATTTTTTCAACCTGTGCTGGTGGAAGAACGCAGCCATTTATATTCGGACACTCTGAAAAAGATGATAACATTTTTGATTTTTTGACCAATTGAAATTTTTTAAATGATCTCTTTTCACATACTCTAGTAAACTAATTGCTGGAACGTCCCATGAAGTCCAATATTAAAACTGTTAACGTCTGTTTATAATTCAATTAAAAATATTGAAAAAGAAATAAAGAATAAAAGTGTGCCAACGAAACTACTGTTTCCATTCGAGAACATGCAGAAGATTGAATATCCTATTGACCTGTGTTTTTTGATTGTTGGATGCCAGGAAGGTATAGCAGCGTGTATATATATATATATATATATATATATATATATATATATATATATATATGGCTGCATGGAAAAATATTTTGTTAAATCGCATCATTGTTCCGGGACGGGTGTGCAGAATTTAAAAACCTCGAGGAACAATACAAACGCTGGTATCGATGATCTAGAATTTTTAATTAAAAAACTTTCCATCACGAAAATAGACTTATTATTCTTATAAACGGCCGAACGTTGCTTCGAACTTTTTTATTAAAACGCTGATTAAAGAGCTTCGGGGAAAAACGAGCGGACGAAAACATATTCCGACTGAATAGTTAAAATGATGCCAGAGGATCCGGTAACTTTTGTGTAAATTCGTGGCACATCGGGTATCCGGTTTCTCCCGTTCCGAAAAAATAAATCCGTCGGACGTATTTTATAAGGGATAGATAGGTCGGCCGTAATTAAATTGACTAGCGAACGACTAGCCCGCCGTGATAGCGAAACGCGCGAGGGGAAAGGAAAGCGAGAATGCTCTACACGGAGAGACGACCCGAGTGAGTGAGAGAGAAAGAAAGAGAGAGAGAGAGAGAGCTAAAAAGATAGGAACGATCTCTGCTTTGCGCCGAGTAACCAGACTCTTCTAATGGATCGACGCCCTTTGTTTAATGAAATAAGAGGAGTCGGTTCATTATCGAACAACGCTTCCCAATAAGAACGCGACTATTACCTACAGCCGCGAACTGCGTGAAACGAAATTGTTCGGGAACGTCTCGCCGAGAATAATTACACAAAGTAAAGAGCCACGAAGAAGCGTTACCTTGTCGATAGATTCACAGCAATACAAACAGAAATTGTTGCTCAAAATGATACAAACTTATTACGAGAACGCGTTTCAAGAATTTAGTGAAGGTACCATGATTGCAAAACGTTCTGCCAGACAAATGTAATCGAGTAACAGCTTTTATACACTAATTGGTGGCTGCATCTTTGGACCAGGAGATGATCCGGACCGGGGGAGCAGAACTTTCGCAGAGAAGTTACTCCCGAGTCCTAGATAGAGTCCTGAACGTATCAAATTCAGGGAGAGGAATCAATTTAACTGATTCATCGCGATCGGAGGGAACTTTATCGTCGCTCTAACGAACGTAAAGTTTTTTTTAGAAAAAGACTGACGACGAGATTCGACTGGGAACGCCACGAATCTTTCGGAGGCGAGTTCCGTGGAGCGATTAGACATCTCGAAAGGTTCTCGATATAATTGTCGCGCGCGCGAGAGAGAGGGAGAGCCGAAGCGATTATGATTTGAGATGGATCAGCGAATTTCGGTCGAGGAGTAGGGTGAAGGCGGAAGAGAGCCATCAACGAAAAACGAGAACGCCGGCGCGGCGCGTTCACCAACGTGAAGGAGCTAGGGCTGGAATGACGGTAATGAAATTGACGACGGCTCGTCGGATGGGTTTTCCTGGTGGTGTTCGGCAGGAAGGTACCGGGAGAGGGAAGAGAGAGGGGCACTTCACACGGACAGGGAACAACTTAAATTAAGAGAGAAGAGGCGATGCTGGCCCGTTTTTTGTCCCGGTAAACGATCATCCTTCTGGATGATCAGGGGTCCTTGTAACTGGTCCGCGCGCGACTCGTGACTCGTTAGAAGAAGATCGTTTCCTCTTTCGTTTCCCGGGCCGAGGAAAGCAAAGTCACGTTCGTCAACCGCAGCAGGCGATTGCTCTTTCCTTTGAACGGTTGCCCCAGTTTTCTCCTTTTGCCGCTTCCTTTCTTCCCTCTCGCTCCACTCTTCCTCTCTTACTCTGTTAGCCTCGTCCACCTTGCTCCGCGCCGTACCTCGTCCTCCAGAAATTTCCCTTTTTCTATCCCCTTTTTCCCCACGGGATCACCAGCGGCCGGCCGAGCACCCGTCCAAGCATTATCATCCTGCATCTTCTTCCCCGGAGTCTCGTTACTCCAGCCGTTTTTTTTCACGGTCGATCGTCCAAGAGATTAACGTTCGCTCGTACACGCTCTTCCAGACATTTTGCCAATCATCGACGGAGTTTCGCAGGATCGCGGGAACGTTGATGACATTGCTACACTACAAATGACTGTTTTACATTACATTATAAAAATAACGAGATCCACGACAGCTTCTGGTTTTCTCGTAAACGACTTGAGAGATGCTTTACTTCTGCGATCAATATGATGCATAATTTCTCACGAATCACGTCATCTGAAAAGGTTACCGTTTCTTCTTCTTAGTGGCAGTGTAACGCCAAATTATAAAGCGGGCTCATTTAAGGGTCTGAAGAGCTTAAATAAAAGAAAAGAAAATAACGAGAATCTTTGGTGGTTATAGATCACGGTAGACAAAGGGGTGACAAAGGAGGGGTTCAATTGTCGCGTGTAGACGGCAGAATCCTAGTATGCGTACATATTGGTCGGTTTGGGAATGGTCCCGATACACGGAGAGCCGTGAACCAGGTCATTCGCGATAGCCAGAAGAAAGGTGTGAGGGAAAAAGCTCGGTCGATCTTCCGGCCGGGTGATATCGCTTCGGCACCTTTACAGATTCACGGATCGACGTGCCACATGACCGAGAAACAGCGAAAGAAAGGGAAGGAGGGGAGGACGGTGGAAGGGAGCGAGGCTCGAGAAGAACCATTCGAAGCGAATTTAACAGAAAAGCGCAAAGAACCGGCGCTCCTCTCGGCTATTCATGCGGGGTTACGATTTATAACTGCCCTCCTTTTCTCCCGTTTCTAGTTCCTCCGTTTACAGACAATAATAAAACAACCCGTTCAACCCTCCCCTCATCCCCTCCCTGTGTCTCTCTCTCTCTCTCGCACACACCCTTTGGAGATCTCTGCACCATTTTGTTTTTCCTTTCGACTTTTTCCCTGTCCGCCGGGGAAAAACGCAGTATTATTATCCTCTTTCCTCGTAGTCCTCTCCCCGGGTTCCATTCAAACATTTAACTGCTTCTCGTCCGCGCTCGTGCCGAGCTTCTCGTTAAGCTATCTTCGGAAAACAAGTCGGAACTGCGGTCAGACTTATTTCACTACCACTGTCTTTAGGGTATTTCGAAAACGTTGACTCGAAGTCCCACTCGACTTTCATTGTTTATTTACCCGCGAGGGGGTAAAAATACAGTGCACAAAAGCATAAATCGCGTGCTGTTTAAGCAGAGGATGTACCAGCGGATTACCATCTTTTTCGCTTTTTTCAACATGTTTTATGCGGGTGCAAATTTAAGTTGAAATAAAGTAATTTAAACAGAATTTCTACGAGCACGAGATCGTCAGAAATATCGCGATAGATCATAGAACGAAATGGCATTCATTTTCCCCTGAGAAAACGAAACGACTCTTCGAACGACCTGATACTTTCAGACTGACCTCTTCCCAGTTTAATTTCAAGTGTCTGAGAACGAAGGTTAAATTCGGTTCGACGTCTTTGAAAGGAGCAGCCGTCGTTCTCGCCGGTAAACAGGAATCGCCGATGGCGGTTGTATCTTGAAATTATCTCGGCGACGCATCTCTCCAGTTCTCCCCGGTGCGTCCCTGCGCCCTAAAAAGCGGCATAAAGGTCCTGGAAATGCGAAAACAGTATTGCGAGAGGTGGCCCGATGGAAACGAAGGGACTGAGGAGGACGGCGAGCGAATTTCCACGACCGAGAATGTTGCACGAAGTGTCGTTTTACCGGAACTGCTCGAATACCAGCGAGTTTGGGAAGAAATTACATCCCCAGGCTTTGCGGGGAGCGATACAATTCGAGAACGCCTCGGGACGGCTCGCGAGGATCTCGTGTTTATTTCATTGGCACTGCTTTTATTCCTACTTCGTTCCTAATTTTAAAGTAAACCGGTGTCGTGTCCTGCCGCGGCGTAAGGAGCAATTCGAACCGTGTCTTCGTACAGTTTTGCAATCCCCCGGACCGTTGCTTCTTTTTTCACTCTCTGCACCCGGTTAAGGTCGATCTACGCTATACGGCACGGACTGTCACTTTATTCTTCGATGCAACCAAATCTTTTTGTTAAAGCTAAAGCTAAAGATCCCCTACATTATCCTACGTATAAATGTATTAACCGAAGGTCACCGCGAAATGTCAACACAAACATGGCATTAGTTTCTATAATCCGTATCGAGAGTCTGGAAAGATCTTGCAGTGAAATAGGTTACATTCTACAAAAACGTAGAATGAAGGAAACCATCAAGTTTCTAATCATTTTCGAATCAGTTTTGCTGCGAATATCGGGACACCGTGTGTATCGGGTACATTGTGTCCGAGCGCAGTCGATACCCACAACCAGGTAATATTACAGTCAAGCAACCGTGTGCCTGCACATTTGTACAGCGGTTCTGGAACGGTGTAGCCGTAACTTGCCAGTGCCGCAGAGGTAATAGCTTTTCCTCCGGTCGGCGAGACTCATCGGATTCCTATCGGATTCCTTTTCAGCCACCTTAATCGGGTAACGAACTATACACGTGCCGGTAACTCTAATAATTGGTACTTATCCGTCGTCTAGGCGGCCTTCGTGGACCAACCAATCGACCATCGATTTCCTATCGCCGTTCCTTTCCAGCCCATGGAACCCGAGTTGCCAACAAACGCGAAACAACCGGAGAACACATCCGATGGTCGTTAACCAGAAAAATCGGAATGTCTCCGAAGCACCTCGGTATCACAAAATAAATCCCGAAATTCAATTACTCGATCGACTGAGAAATGAGTTATCAGGTTGCCTCCCCGTCTCGTCGGTCGCTTATTCGACGAGCGATCCAACTTGACCACATTCTATAGCGCCAACTGTATTTTCCGGGAATTTGGCACGTCCATTCCCGTCGTCCGGCCAATCGCGTCGAGCGTCCCAGAGAATGCTTTTCTTTTTTCTTTTTTACAGAACATAATACAGAATTCAGCATAAGAATAACCACCAAGAGAAATATTTTTACAACCTTCTTCATCGTGAAAGTTTCTAATCAGTTTATGGCTGATTTCAATGATATTTCATGAAAAATGCTAGGCGATGTGTTGATTGGAAATTTCCCTTGATGACTCGTCATCCCCCACGGCCGACTCGAGCAGCCTTCAGGTGAAAGAAGAGTTATAAGGAAAAACAGTGTCTATTGGTTTTCGCCTGTGTGTGCTGTTCGCCCGACGATCGACTTTTGCACCTGGACGCATTTAGGGCTTTATTAGAATAGCACGGGAACACGCGGCGGCAGGGAAAAAACAGATTTATTTGCGAATGCTAGGGGCTCCCGGTCCGGCCCGGTCCGGCCCGGCGAACCCGATAGCGAATTCCAGTCATTCGATCGGCACAGTGGGAGAGACTGCAATTTCCTGGCAGATAACGATTTTCCACTTGAATTATGCGCCTTTTCGATAGCGATTTTTCGCGGTGATGTGGTTTCGGAACAGAATGGATCCATCAAGCAACGATCCCGCTGAAATTCAGCCCGCTGATAAACCCGCCCGCATACATAGACGCAATATTCACCGGGCATAATCGAGATATCTATCCCGATGATAAACGAGCCAGGTAGGAACTACGATACGAGGCGAAGTGACGGCCGGAATAACAGATGTCCGCGCAGAGACATCCGGTACGCGTCTAAACCTTCCTTCCGCCTCTATGATCGTGAACCGATTATTACTGGACCGCGTTTATTGCTTTCAAAGCGTTTCTCTGTCGTCTCGGAGAGCCGCACCCGTAATTAAACTTGTCTTCGCGGGACCTGTACAACTGTTTATGCAAATATTATTAGTCAGCGGATCCACCGTGTACACCTGTAGATTATTTCACGGTCCTGCTCTGCCGTCGACGGAGATCGATCCCTTTATTATACGGCGGACGGTCGTACGTCATCGTCGCTAGGACACCGTCTAACAATCCAGAAGACACTGTGTTATACCTACGTCACTGTCACGCTCGATCTTTCTCTCTACCCTTTATTAATATTATTACCACGCCGTAATAAAGTGCCCACTTCCATTCGTCGACTCCCACCCTGTCGCAGAGCTTCGTGCTAATATTATTTCGTACGGGCTACAGACTACCTTGTTAAAATTCTCAAGCCCGAAAGTATATTGTTAACAGCATCAACTCCTTTACAGTTTATTTATCATTTACCAATGCCACACACCACGTATCGCCGATGCTACACTAAAAACATATATTTTATAACACGATTAAGACTGTAAAATGTATTTCCACTAAACGAAGGTGACACCTTGAAAGCACATAAGTTTGCTACATGGCACAGAACGTGTTAATAGCTTATTTTTACTTTCCTCTTCAATCAGAAACAATCTCGATTCACTAAAAAGCCGTGCAACAGAAATCAAGATAGAAACTCGAGTAACCTATTACGTTGGATCCGAAGATAGATCCATTTAAACTCGAACCGTGGAATGAGCCAGTTCCGAATTGAGTCCGTTCAGCAGGAAAAATAAATATTCGTTTCCGAAATAGCGACGAGAAGAGGATCGAGTTTTGAAAGAAAAATAGACTGGCGCGAGAATGGAGGGGCCGATGACGGGGAATTCTGTCGGTGTCCGTCGGTCGGAGGAGTAATCGACTATTAACGCGTGATTACTCAAGTCCAGGAGCATCTTAACGGGACGGCTCGTTTGCTTGTCTACGACTTCGCAGACAGGACACCTGTTTCCTGGCCCCTTCTGGCGTTGACGTCGACAGTTCCGTTTATTATGCCGCGCACAGTTGATCATGGTCGGCCCAGCAGCCAGCTGGCCGCCTTAGCAGCTTACTTGGTGTACTTAGCGCGACGCACACGAGCACTTGGTAGCGCGAGTGCAAGCGCGCGAGTGGCGAGCTTGCAATACGGTATGTGCATGCGTACACGCGCGTTTCATGCATCCAAATTAATATCGGCGAGATTAGTGGAAGCAGTGACTAACTAACTGCCTGTTGGCAATTTCGTGGTGCGCCCGGTACTGGACACAGAGTCGGATGCCGGTCAGCATCGAGGAGAGTCTCTCGATTAATCTCCTTAGGTCCCTGGGCCAGATATTGAAACTCCCTGCATGATTAAAGGGAGAGTAGGCGAGCTGCTCGGCTGCTCCTCCTCTTCTCTCGCTCTCCCTCTCTCTCTCTCCTCTGACATCGATTTTCTTAGATATCTCGAAAAGCAATTTCAAGCATAACGGTCCCCGGCGAAGAACCGTGTGTTTAATATCGTACGGATTACCGAGTCTATTCGTCGCGAATCCGATCAACCAGACCCGGTGAATCTAGTTCTTGTTAGAGCCTTTGGCTTGTTGGGCTTTGCCCAATGCCCGTGCTTTTCTTCGCCGCTTCGGAAATTGAAGTTTCGCCGAGCAATCAATTTCTCTGGGAACAGTGACGAAGCAGGCGCGAAATTTATACTACCCACCCTGCGCGCGCACGTGCGGTCTAATCCGAGTTTCAACTTCGACTACGATTTTCCCAATTTATTCCCCTTCCAATAAATTCCGATTCCAGCAATATTCACTGGTTAATATTGTTGCGCAGGCATCCTCCAATAAAAGACAAAACCTATCTAAACCTCTTAATAAAGAGGACGAGTTCTCATTAGAATGACTCGTGTTGACGTATGACGTATGTTTTAATTATTGGGTTGTGTACTCTAATAATGTATCCATCTGGGGATAAATAGTAAAGAGTCTCGGTAACAATTTTAAGAGCACAGTGTACAAATTCTATTAAATCGTATTGATTTTAATTGTGCGTCAATTACCGTATGAAGCAACCGTGTACAAATATATTTCTCGAGTAAAGACGGATGAATTCGCGTGATCGATAGATGGATGCGGACATAAAGTTTCATGTTTTCGACAGAGAAGTTCCTGGTCATTGTGGAATACAAGCTCCGTAAAAGAAAAACCGGTTTACGAGCGGACGCGCATCAATGTTTAACAGAACCGTTCGGCAACGACTCGCGCAATTGATCGAAGATGCGTAAAAGAGACACCTCGTTCCGAGAACAGGCTGAATAATCGCTGCGTAAGACGGTGGATGAAGAAGGGGATGAGGAAGAATAAGCTAAGCAGCCGAACTCCTTCTGAAGAGTATTATCTCGCGGAAGGAAGCCATCTTTTACGCGGCCTGAATACTAATGCCGCCGCGCGAACGAATAATCGTGCCTTTTGTTGCTCTGGTGGAACAACAAACCTGTGTCTAACGAGACGCGCATTGAAAGTAGTCGGAAAAATATTACGAATATTACGACCAGCAGAATCATCCTCCGTGGTCTTCGGGGAAAAATGTAACGTAATAAGTAGACGGCGGATTTCATGCATTTATGGGGAAAAAATGAGTAGATGTAAATTAATCACTCTTTTTTAGTAATAAACATCCACCGGTGAAACGAAGATAAAGCGGGATAAGGTTCTGTTCTTCTCGCGGGGAGTGATCTAAAGTTTCGATTGCCGAGAGTCGCGTAGAAAAATGACTCGACGTGCAAGGTGGATACGTTCGTTGCCGGGTCGTCTCCTTTTTCCGGGTGAAAATGAAAATTTTACATATCCCGGAATGCCCCGCGATAACAGTTTTCTCGGCTGCTGTAAAGATGCCATGTCGCAAAGTGCTGTATTTGAATCTCTCTTCCCTCCTGTCTCTGCCGTCTCACTCTTTTTATGTGACACAGACAAACAGATATCCATGCTCGGCCTCGGAAAATCTTGTCGTCGTCTACCATCATCGGAATGAAAATTCTTCGACCCTCCGAAAGCAAGGAAAATAAGTAATCTTCCCGACGGCTGAAAGTTTTCGTATTCCCGAAAAATATATTCAATCGGCTGGCTAAACAAACGAAGGACAATTCCTTTGAAAACTAAATCTGTCCGATCAAAATTCGTCAACGCAGGAGAAATCGGAATTTCGCAGGGCCTAGGTAAAAATGCTCGTGGAAACAATGCTCTCTCTCTCTCTCTCTCTTCCTCTCTGTCACTTGGTCGATGGAAATTGTGAATCAGTCGCGTCAGCATGAATCGGTTTCTTCGGCATCGATCGAGCATTCCGCGAGCTAGTTTGGCGTCGGTTGCTAGACGAATGTCGCCGGAGTTTACCGCAATCAGCCGCGACAGGGAGGCATCGGGAATTCCGCGCGGACAGATCACAAAGCAGACGGTGGGGAACGAACAGGAAGTCGAATCGTCGATCGATCGAACTCCCGATACGATCGTCTCGGCTTCCAGCGTCTTATATTGACTCTCGGACCGCTCGTCCATGAAAGCTGCAGGCTAAGAAGACCGTCGTCTTGCCCCGTGTTCAACGTCGGCTCGGAGATCGTAGCCAGAAGCTGCACGAACAGACGACACAGGGGGACTGAGATTTCCGTGATAAAACCAAGATTGCGATCCCTTGCCAATCCTAAGGATACCTTCGTGGGAATGAACGAAACTACGGACACAGACCGGGAAGACCGCCTTTGGTATCGTAGCTCGGTGGATCAACCGCTTTCGAGGCGTGCCGCCTACACAGACGCGTACAACCGCACTGCACCGCACCGCACCGCAATGGTCGAGGAAACACCAAACCGAAACGAGACGACCATTCCAGCTGACCCCTCTACCCGCCTCCGAACTTGCTTATGCCGACGATTCGCTGGGAAGAACCGGAAGAAGTCGCCGTGCTCGAGAAAATGCTCTTGCATAAACAAATGTCGATCGATCCGACCAGAGACCGTCTCTTTGTCCCCGGCTCTGCTCTGTTCCCGAGATCATGCCGCACTTTGGGGATCCTGCTACCATTTCGCTGCAGTTACCGACTCTAGACAATTTACTTCCCATTTCTTATTATCGGCCCGCCAGGAGATCCAGCTCCGCGATCGCCCGATCTTTCGAATTACCTCTGCGTACCCCCTTGTCACTGTGATTTCAACGTAAAAGGTCTTGACTGTTTGTCCATCTTGTGGCGAGGTATCCGCAGCACTACCTTCGCGTGTCCTTCCAGTGATCTTCGTGGTGGAATTTAACGTGCCCTTTCCTTTTTGGAATCGAATTACGAAGGAATGATCATCGGAGAATTTGCATGCTCGCTCGCCGCAATATCGAAAATTGATATCGCAGGAATTATTAGTTTGAAGAAGGTTCAGAGTTCGAGCACGCTGTCGATACTCGACCAGTCCGCGCGCTACGTTCGATACAAGGATATCGATCTGCCTATCCGACGGGGCCACCACCCGATCACGATCGGAGCGAGGTTCCTTAGAGACTCGCCTTTGTTCTCGACCTAATCAGAGAATTTACGTTGCTTGATCGGTCAAAGGCATCCCACCGGTTAGATCGCGCTCATGCGCGTGTATACATAAACACGTAAACACCTAAACTCGATGGAATACCGATTTCACTCCTGTTTGCCGGGCTACAATGCTGCTCTCTCTATCGTAAGTCAAATGGCGAAAACCTATCTGGCTTATGACGCCGTGATACACGCGTGTGGGTACGTGCAGGTGTTAACGATGCATCTATCGAGCCAGAATTCTGATGCAACGTCTACACGCGGATATCCGAACTTCTAATTAGTGCCGGAGGAGAACGTCGTGGAATGGCAAATACCAACAGCAAAACACCAACGAGCGACACGGCAAATTTTTGCAAGAGCTGCACACTTAAAAACGCGGTCTCTTCATTTAATTATTCCGTGTAATCTGATGCTAAAATTTTTTCAACCGGCCAGTTGCATAGCGCACGGCAGTCGAATAACGTGTGCAGTTTTCAGATGCACTGCGAGACAGAGGATCTTTATGTGGAATAAAAATTAGCTGCATTGGCAAATTAAAAGTCGTCTTTTCCTCGGTAAATTAAGAGCCTTCAAAAATACTGCTGTATTATTTTTCGGCTGATTAAACCATTATATTTTACTGTTATTTTAATATTTTTATATTTACATCATACTTGGTCTTAATGCTCATTGATACAATCATACGGGTGAATTGGGGGTTAAAAAGATTTTATGGAGAATCAATATGAATTTTCGAGGGCATTAAACAGTTTCCTGTGCGAGCGAAGCCGCGGTGAAAAGCTAGTATTTTTATATTATTGCTACTCGTCAACGAGAATATATTGACCCTTTGGATTCGGAGCTATTTTAATTCGAAAATTAAACATTTCTTCCGACCTAGAATATTTCCATTCCCTTTGTTTAATATTATGGATATGAAATTGTTATACATACGTTACCTAGACATAGCTAATCCGAATTTCCAACTTCCTTACTTTTCATTATTTTTTGATGATACTTCGGTGACCATATTTCTGGCATTATTCTGATAAAAATCATACCAAATATGATACAATTCCCATGATATTTAATTGGCTATTACACAAATAAATATTTGGTATGATTTTTATCAGAAAAATGTCAGAAATATAGTCACCGAAGTCCCGTAAAAAAATAATGAAAAATAAGTTAGTTGGAAATTCGGATTAGGTGATCTCACCTCTCGAGTTTCGTGGCCCCTGAAGGGGGTATATCCCGCAGTGGTGGGGATAGATCTGTGACATTTACGGGTGAGACTTTTGGGACATTTATGGATAAAATACTGTGAATCGCAGACCGGCGGTAATAGGTGAATTTACCCACGGTTACAGTAATTAGCAGAAAATGTTGATCGCTGTCGCAAGGGCGGAAGAAGGAATGTTCTCTGGTCGATTTGCAAGCAGTGACTGGTCGGGCATGGTGGGATACGGGGTGTACGGGGGAGTGTTCGAAAAGGTAGGAACGTTCTCGCGGATAAACGATCGCTGATACCCTCTATGCCAGCTATACGACACTCGTGCCGGCGATCCCAGGTGTACGCGGGGCGGCGGCTACTGCTTCGATGCCGATGCGTGATTAGAGCCCACAGGGAAATCTAGCAGCGACATGCTGCGGAGGTAATGCTCGCATCTCGCAGAGCCCCCCGGCATACCTTTCCGCACTTCCGGTGCGGCTCGTCCCCCGGTTTCAGTTCGGTTCGTTGCTCTGTCCTGATCGAGCCCTATACTATCCGTCCCTTCGCTCGAACAACCACGCGACCTGATAATTTTGGCACCGACCGCACAAACGATAATACGCGACCGGCAATTCGGATGAATCTAATTAGCGATCATTTCCGAGGCCGCGTCGCTGGGTGAGGCACTCGCGGTTTTACATCCTCGGTATTAATAATCGATGGGCTCGACACGTTCGGCCAAACCGAACATTAACCCTCGGAACAATTAAAAAAGGAATTGTACATGGCGGTCTACCAAAATATAGCCACCTAGATATCTACTAAATACATAAGAGTATATTAACTTCAAAATTCTTGAATAATTTGCACAATTCAAAACGTCAATGTTTCTTGCAATCGAACCAGACAATGGCGGTCTATCAAAATTTAGCCACCTAAGTATCTACTAAATACACAAGAGTGTATTAACTTCAAAATTGTTGAAGAATTTTCATAATTGAAGACGTCAATGTTTCTTGCAATCGAACCAGACAATGGCGGTCTACCAAAATGTAGCCACCTAAATATCTACTAAATATATAAGAGTATATTAAATTCAAAATTGTTGAAGTATTTTCACAATTGAAGACGTGAATGTTTCTTGCAATCGAACCAGATAATTTTTATTTCGCTGTAGAGATAGGTCTATCGACGATCTTGATAAAAACAATGTCGGGAATGTCGAGCAAAGAGTTCACTGGTGAAACAAAAATTAAAGAGCTCCGCCGGGGAAAGATTTCGGAATGGAGAGGCTATAAAGCTCGAGGATTCAATGATCATTTGAAATATGACATGCACGTAGTGGCCTCCGCGACCGGGAGGATAATCGTAATCCAAGAACGGGCAGATTTTTATAGCGCGAAACGGACGTGGATCCAGCGGGGCGCGCTCGAATATTTCGCGTTCGTTCGAGGAAAACACAGGAATGCGGGTCGTGAAGAGAAAACATAAACTCGTCCCGGGTCGTAAATTGGTATCATTCCTCGCATATCTAGGAGAGACCGTGTGTTCTGGTTCCACGGTTGCGCCATTGGCCCGTTGCACCGTTGCACCGTTGCACCTTTCGCCTGTCATCTTTCGCCTCTATCCTCTCTCCCACGCTCCTGCCCGATAAGAGACCTCGGGAAGAGAACCGGTAAAGTCCGCCGAGACATCGATAGAGATATCATCAAAGCGAACCATCGATCGTGTTCATAAATTCGGTGTCCAACTGGTACGTGCAACCGTCTCTCGAGTGACGTAGATTCTCTATCGGACCTTATATTTCTCTCGATTTTATTTCTCTCTCCTCCCTAACGCCCTTATCACGGCCCTGCCCTCGTCGACCTGCTTTCGCGAAAACCTCCATTTTCGCAAGGGCTCCGCGTCTCGGTTAATCGTTTCGTCATTAGACTGTGCGCGATATTAAAATTGTCTAGCTAAATGAATCCAGTCGCTTTATCACGATCGAGAATCCCGTGAAATTGTTAAAACAGTGGATCCATTGGTTTAGTCGATGTTTATATTCATACGCGAAGCATAATCTTTTCTCGTTCACCTGATTCCCAAGTGATATTATTCCGGAATCGATATGGCACTAAAGTTCTCGAGGGTGCTGCTGTGTTTCCACTTTACGGGTTCGCCGTGGAGCATCGCTCGCCAGAATAAAAGTCTATAATCGAGCACAGACTCGATAACGACACTCGAAGCTGTTGCTGCTGCTCTCGAATAAATGCGCGAGCCCTGATCGCATTGACTCGTTTAATTGAACATTTGCTAATCAAAGTAGCACTCCCGAGTTCAACACCCTGCCTAAACGGTTTTCGAACTCGACATTCGAGCACGCGTCGGTTGGAATCTCTTCTAGAAGCTGCCATAATCTCTTGCTAAATAATTAACAAAATCATATCGCACTATGCGCAACTAAATTCGTGTAAAATATCTGTGCAGAAGCACAGCGAGCCGTGTCTCATCGTCGATTATATTGAGATCGCTCCGGAGCTCTTCAATGAATTTTTTAATGGAATTGAAAGCATTGTGGACGCAAAGAAAATCGTACTGCGAGGGGTTAATTAACGGTGACAGGGGTATGAAATTCGAGGCAACACGGACCGAGGATTGAATAATTCCAGTAAAATTGTCCCGTGCCAGTGACAGTGGTAAACGAGTCGATTGGAACGTGAGGATGGAAAAAAAATATTCGTTCCAAGGGAAATCCTTGACGCGATAAAGTTGACGAAGCACCGAGGTGTGTAATGGGACGGGCGCCACGGGTCAGGACATCCGTGTCCCAATTAACAGAAGCACAGCTGTCATTGTGGGAATACGATCCTCCCTAAAGGTAAGCTTTCTTCATCCCCGTCTCGATGCCGTTTCCAATGGGTTCGCCTCTATACAGAGAAAGAGCAAATGCATAATTCGCAGCTCGAACGACGAGCATTTCACGCTGCGGCGTGTCGCGCGAGTATAATCCGGAGTCCAATTAGCGATAATTACGACGTCAATTGGGAATTCCTAATGGTGACCGTGGCCCTGCAGGCGGCCGAGTCGCCGTGTTCCACTCGTTCGACGTGATTTTTGCAGACGTAGTAATTCGAAGCGCAAATTAAACTCATTCGTCGGCTCCTAACGACGACTGACCCCGGATAAACGGATACCTTGATACGACTCATTATACCGCACACGCTTCACCCTGGATCGAACACGTCTATATACCCGTGCTCTATTCCCTCGCCAATCGATATCCCCTTGTTTGCGTTACTACTTTCCATCGGACTCCTACCGAGCCGCTTTTTATTTTAAATCTAATCGCAAATGTAAGCGAGAAACGTTTTTCAAGAAATTTACCCATTGCAGTCGGAGCTACAGTCACTCCCATTAATATTCTTTTTCGGGAAATTAGAAAAATTACTTTGCTGCGCAATGTGAAAAAAGTTTCTCAAAAAATTTTTCCAACTCGATACAATGGCTAAGGATAGAAGTCTCCATACATAAATACCTCACACAATACTTGAATATATATAATGTGTATAAAAGTACAGATGTGTACAGCAAATGATGTATCAAATGTACGGCCGTAATATTTTCCAGGCGAATTATATTAAATAAACGTTGATTGGCGATAATTCGGCGCGCGCGTTATTATTTCATTCAGGCAGGCGAATGTGAAACGTTGTAACAGACGAATCATCGATGACAAGTGAGCAATTGCTCCGATCAATACGGTACGATTAACTGCTGTTTTAGTAATCATATTATTATTAGGGTAACGAGTTAACAGGAAAATTGATTTCGATGTCGCTCGCGTTTCGTTCGAGTGCGCACACCAGAACCCGCAGACCCGTGTGAAATTAATACGTAATTCCGCCGGTTTCTTCTTCGCTACGTCGCGTCCTCTATTCTATTCCGAGTTTCTAGTTGGAGAGTTTACGCGATTATGATTCGTCGGTGCCATCTGCAACTCTCGAATCGCTTCAACTGCTGATTATTCCTATGGATTATCATTCGGTGGTGCGACTTGCGCGCATACAGCACGCGGGAGATTAATAAATTACGCACGGGCCCTTTACTCGGATCTGTGCGCGACGATTACGCGATCCTTTAATGTTTTAGTAACGAAGAGTGTCTCGAGGTGAGTCTCGAGCAACTTTCCCTTTTAAATATTTCATCAACCATCGCGAAGAACGCCTGACAGAAGTCGATAACGTAGATTACAGTTTTATTTATTTAGTTGTTTTACGTCGCGCAACTGTCATGGCCATTAGCCACAGGACTAACAGCTTATTTAGGTGGCACCCCTTGCCGTATAATTTTCTCTCACAATGATTTAAACGTCTTTATCCAGGAAAATATCGCTGAAGAGAAAAGAAAATTTATATTTTTTGTACGACTACATTTATTTTAAGACTTAAATATTGATTGAAGGGAAAAAGTTTTATTTCATTTAAAAAGAAACGCGTAACATTCATATTTTGTCAGATTTTGTTTAAAATCTTCATGACGATTAAAATACGGCAAGAGTTTAAATATCACATGGAATCTTTTTCCAATGAGAAGACTGCATTGGAAATGTTTCCATAGGTATTCGTAGTCGCGAGCTCTGGAGATTACAGTTTTGTAAAATAGTCGGAAGAGTTGTCTGACGCATGGCTGACCGTTTCTCCTTATTTTTCGATGATCGAAACTCGAGCGAATC
Organism: Lasioglossum vierecki; assembly: GCA_028455595.1. Taxonomy (NCBI): domain Eukaryota; kingdom Metazoa; phylum Arthropoda; class Insecta; order Hymenoptera; family Halictidae; genus Lasioglossum; species Lasioglossum vierecki. Next base: position 2,955,000 of record CM052336.1, on the reverse strand, counting down.
GTATGGGGTTTCAGATTAATTAGTGAAATATTGCGGGACGATGTACGCTTTCTGCTGGCAGAATGGAGAAACGCGACGCGACTGTATCGATCTCCCGTCCCCCTAAACCTCGTTATCCCGCGAACCCTCGGATAAGCGAGGTACAATTAAAAAAAAAATTCGAAAATCTCCCCGACAAATTTGTACCTGTCTACGACGTAACGCGAACCACCTACCACTCGACAAACCTGCGAATAAATCAGAGTTGCTCTGACCGCCACCCTTCACGTTCCGGTTTACCCTGGCTTTCGCTCTAACACCCCGTGCTACACCCTCGGCTGCTCGCACGACAGTTCACTGCGATTCGTCAATGCTCGAACCAGTGCTTGCTCGCCATTCGTCAATTTAATACTGGCCGGCAGTCGATGAACCATAAAAACGTTGAACTTTGATCAAACAATCGAATGATGCGTCTCTCTCTTTCTCTTTCTCTCTCTCTCGAAGAACGCTGCATGTCACATACTGTCACATTCGAGATATTGCCATTTAACCCTTGGCACTTGAATGGTAGCTCAGAGAGAATCACCACTACGTACAGATTGCTGTACCATTATTCAAAATATTGTTTACATTATTAAATATGTTGGGTCGAACCAATTATAATTAAACCAATTCAAAAATAAAACAAAAAAATCATGTAGAATGGAATTATTCAAGCTAGGAAGAAATGATTAATTTTCGACTGAAAATATCGCTGATTATTCACACCGGACATCGGTAAAATGTCATTGTCTTTTTACACACGTAAACCCCATACTTTAAAGCTCGATTAATGCATAAACTGAAATTTGTTGAAATTGTGACATGCGGCGGTTCTGGTTACAACCGCAGATACATGGCAGAGTTTTCGATAATTATACTCTTCGAGAAAGAGAGAGGGGGAGGGGTACACGTGTAAAAGCAATTTCCTCCGGTGTAGAGAGACGAGCGAGGCGAGGAGAGAGGCGGCCTCTCGCAATACCTTTCGTAAGTGAATTTTGATTCCGGCCCGAACACCTGTCTGCCACGTCAATTAGACGTTCCCTGATAATATCAAATTTCTCATTTTCTTGGCTCGCCGGAGAATTCCGTTACTTTTCAACCCTCACTCGCGCCGAGCCATGCCAAGACGAAGCGGAAGCACGAACGAAAACTCCGTCGGAACAAAATTTCAAGTTTCCTGCCGCCTTCGGCTGCGATATCGTATTACGCATTTTTCAATTATACGCACCCGTCGCGGTAGACCGTCTCGTTCGAGGGTATCGAATGCCTCGTTACTTCTCGATGCCGGACTCCCGTCGAGGCACGCGGAAAAACCTACAATGCGATCGTCTTTCAATTACTATACCTTCGACTTCGTTCGTCACCGAATCCTTCCACCAGTCTGCTGTATTCGTCTTTCAATCCTGTCGACTTTGTTGTGACTGTAGATAAACCAATAAATAAATGCAGTCTGCTTCTCAAACAAGATTTACGGACCACGGTACTGTTTAGACATTTTCTTTCTGCAACAATTTTAAAAGATAAATATTTCTCTTTCGCAATCGACAAATACAGACCGGATGATCCTGAAACTGTGACTAAAACAATCTGCCATCGTAATTGCTCTTTCCCTGGTTGCACAATGGTTCTTGAATGGACGATCGAACGATCCACGTCGAATGAGGTTCGTGGAGGATCAAGCGTGTGCAGCATTAGCGTCTTGAGACGTTGTTCGAAGGCCGACGTGCTCCGTAAACATCGGCGGGTCTCGATCCGTTCGCCAGAAACGGCGGGTCTATCTGCCGGTTTTTTCCTCGCAGCAAAGTAGAAGCAATTTGGCTCCGGCCATTCGCGTAATGTAAGTTCCTGCTGGAATTCGAAAGTTCTCCGTCGGGGTTGGGCCCGTTGCACTTGTACGTGGACGAGCGAAAGGAGGCTGAGATACCTATGCAGCCTTATTCGTAAACTGCAACGTTGGAAGGGTATACAACCCTCCTTCTCCCCTTCGACTAGTGCAAATCCACTCCCCTCTTCCCCCTTGAACCCTCTAGGAAGGTAACACCGAGCGAGGGCGTAGCAGGAGGAACACCGGTAGTAATACAACGGCGTATCGAACTTTTGGCAACTCGAAACTATCGACCGATCCAATCCGTTCGTTTCTGGCTTGGGTGGTGTCCAGCTGCGACAACCTGGGGAGAACAAGAAAACCCCTTGATGAGCTTCCCAGAAGCGAGACCGACTCGAACGACCCCGCCATTTTCTATATCAGTCGTCGCCTGTCCATTCGTTAGGTAATTCTTTCTCCGAGCTGCGACAGGTTTTTCTAGCACCAGCAAACCACCTCCATTTCCATACGTTCCCGTTGCCGCTGCTGTTGTTACAATCCCGTTCGAAGCGTATTATTTTAAATGTACGGAGAAACAATGAATCCTACAATATATATTGTTTATCTTCGACCGGACCCGCCGGCGTACACGGGACGCTGTAAAAGTACCGATAGCGAATTTTGTTGACTACGATACCCGTTCCGTTTACCTTCCTGACGTTTAATTGGTTTCGTTTTTGTTTTCGTTGCAGGATGTTGCTTCGTGACGTTCTACACGAGAAAGGCAGCGCTGGACGCGCAGAACGCACTGCACAACGTCAAGACCTTCAGTGGGGTATGTACAATTTATTATTTCCTTTTGTTTCAATCATAAACGTGATACCGCTTCGATCAGAAAAGGACAGAAATGGCTATCTTGTTAAATCGAAAAAATTTGTTACATCGAATCGCGACCGACAAACGCTTAGTAAGATAATTATCCGAGTGCCGACAAGTCGCATAATCGAGAGATTGACGGAATAATGAATACTAATACAAATGGTTATTCGAATAAATTATTCAGATCCAACGGTGAATCCTTTGACTAATCGTCCCCATCGGCATCTGACGCACCAGATTTGCGTTTGCGTTTGCGATGCAGTATCGATATTCAACGAGACCTATCGACCAATCCATCTCGCGGTTTGTTTGCAGGGAAAAAGCTGGAAAATAGAAATGAGCAGGGACGCTCGACTGTAAAGATATTTTTTGTCGAAATTGATAGCCCGTCAGTTGTAGAGACGCGACCGAATGGTATCGTTGGAACTACACCCGTGCGATAATTACAGTTTCCTCGCGAACTTTCGATGCAATTACGAGATGTCATTACGAGCGTTTAACCTACCAATTCCCCTCGCCCCGTTTCCATTCCGGCGACGCGCATTTATGCTTGAATTTACGAGAATAATTATCATCGACCAAGACCCAGAGTAACTTAATCCGGAGCGCAGCTCCGCGTAAAGGCGCAAACAAAGGCCAGACGGAGTTCCGATCGAAGAACAAACGAACGTTCTCATTTCTTTTTGTTCTTCCGTCTCAGTGTTGTGTCCGTTCAGAAATTTTATTTCAGCCTCGATGTCTGCGCAGTTCTATTAAAAATCCAATATCGCGGGACTATTACCCGGTCTAATTCGTGGAACAGTGTTGTACGTCGCGAGTGCAACGCAATCTGGTGTCAAGAGATCTTCGGACAACCCTGAAGGTCCCTTGAAGGTCGTTGGAAGACCTTGAAGTCCCTCTGGCTATCCTTTGAGGACATCGAAGGTCAATGAGAATACCTCCATGAGTCTCTCGTTGGAGGATCTTGAATGGTTTCTGAAAAATAAAAGAGTCTGTAGAGAAAGTCTAAGGATTACCAGGTGAGACCTTTGAAGGTACTTACGGTACATTTGACAGTCTCTGGAGATCCCTGGAAAATCTTGAAGGTCCCTTGCAGGTTGTTGGAAGGCCTTGAAGTCCCTCTGTCTATCCTTGGAGGACATCGCAGGTCATTGAAAATAACTCCATGGCTCTCTCGTTGGAGAATCTTGTATGCAGGATCCCGAAGAGGAAACGTATTTCACCGAGATTTCGGGTTCTCGCACAAGTCTGGTATTTGCCATTTCAAAAAACGTGTTTTTACATGGTTCAACCGTCGTGGTTCGAATCTCTAGGCTCGACTTCCTACCGCACCTTTGAAAGTCTCTGGAAATCTCTGGAAGATCCTGAAGATCTAGTTGAAGGTCGTTTGGAGACCTTGAAGATTCTTTGTATACCCTTAGAGGACTTGGAAGACCATTGAGAAAAATCATAAGCCTGTAAAGAGAGTTGCGGAGTGTTTAGCAAATCCTCGTACTCATTGAGAAACGGTGGCAATTAACGGGACGTGTATTCGTAGATTTCCTTGGTGGTTCGAGTACATCGTTGATCCGTTGAGCGTGTCGCACGAGACACTCTACAGACGACGAGCTTTTCTTGATCGTCGTTCGGCGGCGGCACTGACCGTGTTCGCTCGCTCGTTCGCCTACTCCCTCGCTCGTTGATTCGCTCGCTCGCCTAAACCTCGGATATTTATCGGCGTACAAATTACACTCCAGGGATTTTACGGCATCGTATGGGTTGCTCCGCTCGCATATTGGAGACGAACGACACGTGCGGTTTTCCCCCCGTCGATCCTCCCCCTTCCTGCATCTGTAACTTGCTGGAATTAGGCTTCGTAAATTGAATACGCCACGCAATCGACTGGGCTACATGGGACGATATATCACGTTTCGCGGGAATAAAGCTATAGTTGGGAGGATCGTTCAGTTTCAACCGGAGGAAAATCACCGCGTTGTATTTCATGGAAATGGTTCAACCTCCCCCCAATATAACTAGATTTTGTTTGTTTCGAAACGGAATTACAGGGTTGAATACGCGGATAAATACCGGTTCCGGGATGTTAATTAAAATCTAAAATTCAAATCACATTTTATACCGAGAGAAAACACACACCGCGCCCGATGCCGAGTCCACTCGCGTTCCGCTGGAAAAACATTTGTCGTTTCGTTTCCGGGTTGACACGAACGTAATAATACCTTGACATCGTCAACTAGATTGTTTACGATATCAGACTCGTTATTGTTTTTCATCTCTCTTTCGTCGCACCCTCTCTGCCAAGGGTGTTTCATCAACCATTCTCTCCATCCCTCTACTAGAATAATGAAGTTCGCTTAAAGGAAAATAAATTTCTTCTTGTTACCCGGCATTATGAAGCCTCGAAGTAGCGTCAGGCCGGCGTTACAAGTCAAAAGCAATTCTATTTCGAGCGTCCACGAGTCAATTACCGCGAAATTTCTTATTACCGTCCGATGAAATGGAAAATGACAGGTGCACGCTTCGTTTGTTCACCTTTTTCGCGTTCCCAGCTCGACTATTTAATTTACAAACGCGCAACTGGGAACCGTCTTATCGCGTTTAACGAAGAAAATTGATCAATTCGAATAGAAATGCAACGGACAATTTTTCTCCGCGCCGGCCTCGGCGAAAAATCTGCTCGCCAAGAAATTCTGAAACGCTGCTCCCCTGCTTCGAACACGAAGGAGGTCGCGTGCCGTAAAAAGAGGCACTGGTCGAAATTCGCGGCGATTCGAGTGACTCCGCGGGTTTAATTAGGAGAGTTAAACAGTCGGAAGTCGAGGTTCTGGTTCTCATCAGTTGCAGGGTCGACGCGACGGTGGCTGAGAAGAGGGGGATCAGTCTGATCAGAAGTCGAGGGACCGAAGAAGAATTCTCCGGCGATGAAACACGAATGCAATGGGTTGCGAGAAAGAGAGTGAAAGCCGCCGAGAGACGAACGAAAGAGACAGAGAGTCTGAGACTCTCTTTCTCTCTCACACGGGAGGGAGAGGAGGGAAGAGAAGAGAGAGAGAGAGAGAGAGGAAGAAAGGGAAAAAAGGAAAGAAAGGAACGGGTGAATTGCAGAACGACGTTTTCGCGATGAAAAGGGTTGACTGAGTATAAGTGGGTGGCTGAAAGGAGCAAGGGTCGAGAACAGGAGGGACGGAAGGCGCCAAGAGAGAGAGAGAGAGCGAGCGAGTAAAACAGAGAGAAAGTAGGAGAGAGCTTGGAGAGGCTGAAGTGGGGGAGAATAAGGAGACAAGGAGGGGCGAAATAGGGGCGGCTTGTGCATTTGAAGGAGTTTAGCTTTTCTCGTATCAGATTTCGTTTCCACGAGTGGCGTCGAGTCGAGGGGTCTGTGTTGGCTCGGAGAAATGAGTCGAGTACTCCAGGGAACCCTTGTTACCCCCTGCCACACCTCTCGACCTCCACCCTTCGTGACTCCACGAACCTCCCCCCGAATACCACCCACAACCACCCACCATCTCCCATAGCCTCTTTCCTAGGTGTTCCACGGCCGATATATTTCATGGGGGGAGACTAGAACTTCCAAAATAGAGATTTGACGATTCTCCGCTTGCCCTGGGATCGCGAACCCCTACCTACCATCTAAAGCACCAATCCCTTAGCTCGCAAAACTCCATACTTTCCACGGAAAAATCCCATAGCCTTTCGCTTTTATCGGCTGAGACCGGGAAAAATCATCGATTAGGATTCAATCGGTTCAACCCGAGAAGACCCGAACAATTTTTCCGAACGAGATGCGGGTTGAAAAATGAAGATCGAAGCCGTTAGAGTGCGAGATGTTCGGCAACTCGCCGGTCACGGTTTAATCCCCGTGCTTCTTCATCTGTGGTCATTATCTGGCCGCGATAACGACGATCATTATTTTTTGTTAGCTCACCGCGTGCCGTAACGACAATTGAAAGGCAAGAACGAAGGATCTTCCCCGACTACGCGTTAAGGAAAATCGTTCGGGCGAGCGGCAATTTATTTAACCACCCTTAACCACGTACGGGGAAATGCTCGCTCTAAGCACCGCCGCTGAGTAAACTTTATAACAAATTCAGGAACATTTCTCGGTGCAAGATCGTTAACAAGTATTTCCACTTCATCTAAACCAAAAGAAACTTTTATAATCTTTTAGTAGAGTAGATGAAATTCAAAATTGTTGGAAAATATTTTTAATTGAACATGTCAATATTTGATTCCTCCTCTATTAAAATCATTGAGGAAAGAAACAACATTCAACTTGGTTTCTGTTCCTTGCGATCGATGTAGAAAATTTTTATTTTGCATAAAAATCCACAGTCTAGTTACCGAGGCTTGTCAAATTCGTCTCGGTATCACGTGAAAGAAAGTAGTTAAGAAAATTTCAGAATAATCTAAGCTGATCACGCTTAGCGATTCACCCTGTATTTCTTCGTTAAAAAGCCGTAGTGTAGAATAATTTAATTCTCGGAGTGAAACCGCGTTTGCAGTAGCGTCGGATTGCGCGGAGAATAGAGGAACGATCGTAGCGGTGGAAAAACTTGACAAAGCGTTTAAAAATCCGTAACCAGGTGTAAATGGCGATCGAATTGTCGGGAGGAGCGTGGTCGAGCGACGAACGGTTTCTCCGTGACGAAAGAAGAAACGATTGCGCGAATCTAGGCGAGGAACAAACGTGCAACCGCTGGCGTTATTTAAAACGGAAATGTGGGTCAGACGTGTCCCGTGTTCCGTGTCCCTTGTCCGCGCATCGCTCCGCCACCTCCACAGCTCCACAGCTGCACAACCACCTCCACACCCTGATGTGGTTCCACCTCCCTTTGCGGCGTGGCGCGAGAAAAACGGAGACAACGGATTTCTGTTCAGCCAACGCGACGCGCCAGCAAGAAAAGGAGACGCCACTAGAGAATGATCCACGTCCGCGGCGACGAGCCGTGATTTATTTTCGGCCTGACGGCTGAAAATTCGCCGGTGCTTAACATGGTCTTGTAGGTGCTCGAAAGGTGAACGAGTGTCGTTGCTCTTCGACCGTGCGGAAAAGCTCATCGAAACGCGCGACACGCGCTGCACGCTCGTCACACGATCTCCCGTATCCGAACGCTTCGAAACACTGCTTTTTACACGTCGAACACGACGTTTACACTTCTTGGATAAATATTTTGTTTCGTCAATTCATAGATCTACAGTAATTCTCGCTAATATTGGGACACTGTTAAACAGATGATAACTTTTTCAAATATTGGATCATCCGATTAGAAACTTAAAAAAAATTCCAATCGTTTAGTCCAGTATTAAAAAAGTTATCGTTTTTTTTTAAAGCGTTGTTATGGTCTTGTAAAAAGCCTTTTTTGAGAAGCTTGTCCGTTTTGGGCACACGGGAAAAATTAAGAGAACTTTATCCGAGTGTTCCGTGCTTATCGACAACAATGTATGAAAATGAACAGGTTGTAAACGGGATTTACGACAACGCGTAATTCATTCTAGATTCCCGATGCACAGGACGCTGCAGTTATCGATCGAGTTCGAGGCGGATGCGACTGCTCTCCAATTTAAAAATAAAAAAAGGAACACGCCAATATGGTGAAACATCCGCGCGAAACTCGGATACACGTGTGCGGTTGCAATTGGTTTTATCGAAAATCTGGCCAATGGCGAAACACTGGATTCATAAAAGGTGATACATTTAATCACCTACCTGTTCGAACGCCTCTATCGACCGAGACTCGATGGGAACCTATCTAGTCATTCGATGATGACGGCCAATATATTTTCACCAAGAGCTATATATAAAACGGTTCAAGATTTCTTTATCGTTAATGGAGCAACGATATATTCACGCTTGTAGATTAATCTTGAAGATTATTTTGAAGTAGAGCTCGTCTACCTCGAATACTTAATCGACTTGTCGAAGTATCGACGCGCGAGGAAACGAAATCGGAATCGTGGCTCGCAGGGTCATTATACCGTGCACTTTAAAGGGCGCGCCATTGTGTCTGTTTTCAGCGGGGGTATCGTTTCATTTTTCTTGTATGCACCCCCGGTCCGCGGCAGCCGTTCGTTCATTCGTTCATTCGCCCGTTCGCTCGTCGGTTCGACCTTACCCCTTTCCCGAGCTTAAGTATAGAAAGCCTAGTCGTATAATATAGGTCGTTTCTTCGAATGCCTCCGGTACGGAAGCTGAGTAATCTTCGTTGTTTCGCCGCGTTTTGTTTCGTTGAATAGCGAAGGCGAAGGCGAAGGCGTGCGAGGGTGGTCCTGGGCTCGCGCGAATAAAATTAACGAGCCGGCCCCGTTCTTTTACCCTTACGGTTTATATTGTCTTCGCCTCGCAACTTCTGCCTCCCTTCGCCCAGGGATTTCTATAGGGTCTCGGGCCGAACAGCCGGGGAAAATTTCTGGAGGAAGCAACATCCTCCCAGACGAGCGAAGTTTCGTCGCGTCTCCCGGCTAAATGAGAATATTGAAATATGAGAATCACCAAGGGACTGAACAACAGCCAGTTCTCCGGTTGCCTCTCCAACGAGAGAAACGAAACATAGATTGCTGAAAACTGGACAAGCGAAACCGACTAGAACGAACGTGACGAGGAATTATGTAACGATCGGTGCGTACTATTAGTATTCCCTGCTAATTATCGCGACCGATCGCGCAGCGCTGCCTATACAGGGTCGTGGGCTGCCTCGATGGGTCACGTAACTCCTTGCGTAAGTGATGGCGCACTATACTGTCCCCATAGTTACCGCGCTCGGACGCTGGTAATTATAGAAAACACCGCGTATATAATACATTATCCGACGCGGCCCTATTCTGTCTTATTCGAATCGTTCGGAATCGACGAGAAAACACCGGCTCGCCATTAGAAACGTTGAAGGGATCGGTTAGGTCCGTCGAAACGCAAAACTATCGATTTTGGTTATCCTGAAAAGTGTCACGATGTGACCTCATCGCTTCAGCGTTGCGCACGCGATACGTTTTATCTGTGAGCACGATCGAAGGGGTGAGGTTTAATCGTGTGCGAGCGGTGGAGCACATTACGAAACCTTTTCTCTCCCCCTAGCTGCTCGACGTGTGTTAAAATTCACTAGATAGACGATCAACGTTAATGATTCACACGGAGTCGACTGATCCGGCCGATAACCCGAATAATTCTACTATCTGTTTGCTCCGTGAATAAAGCGGCCGCTGTTTTCAAAATGGAAACGGCCCTACCCCGATCCGCTAAATCAACAGGATTTTTAGCGGCGTTGATCGCCGCATAATTACGCCAGTCGAAATTTACACTGGTCCACCAAAAATTATTTATGCACAATGAAAGTGTTTTGCATTGATTAAGTTTGATTTTTATCCCTCAATGACCGATTTCTTCATAAAAGTGTAAAGTGCTCTCCAATAGAATGCGATAGACGCAATACTAAGGAAAGAACTCTAGTTATAATTCACTCCCGAACAATCTAGCATTGGTTAATTAATATTATTCCTGTAGAGTGGCCGATACCGTGAGGAATTATTGCGTCTGAATTATGGAAATTTCGCGTATTGTGCTGCAAGTTGGTTAGCAGAAAGAAGGAACAACGGGCGCGGTGCACGCACCCCGTGAACAACAAGCTTCAACTTTTCCAATCGTGTTGGTTCTTATGAATTGCGAGAGCCGTGCCGGGCGAATCGACGGAGGGAAATGAAGGACAAGCGGCGTTTCGGAAAGTTTGATCGGCGGTGGAACAACGGAAAACACGGCAAGCAAAAGAGACATTCGATTCCGGCGGTCTTGATTATTGCGGCCGCGGAACAGCGTGGTCCCGGTAGCGATGCCCGTTGACTAAATTGCGTTCCATTTCTCACTAACTTTTTCAATTTGTCGCGACTCAGCCAACTAATTACCGGCCAAAATGACTTTTCCTGCCGTCGCGCGTCCCGTCGCGCCGAGTGACGACCCGCGTCCACCGACCATACGCTCCGTGTTCCCGAGACTTTCGCGGCCAGGCTACGCTTGCCACAAGCGAAATCGATTGCCTGGACGGCTTTGTAATTTGTTACGCATTATTCCAGCCGCTGGGAACGCCGCTGTCGAAATAAGGAATTCGATAACGGGCAACCTGGCGTCGGTGGCGGCTGCAGCTTGAAACGTTCTACGTTACACCCCGGCTACGAAATAACGTACAACGCGCGATGCAGCGTTATCTACGGGCCGTTTACCGCGAGTTTATGCGGTTGATTATCTTGGAAAGTGGCAACAACGGAAGGGATCTTGTATGGAAATTAAATGGCGCGAGGGGAAAATTGTTTATCACGACCGAATCATTTTTTCTGCTATCAACATTTGCCAAATTCCTGACTCTCCGAGATGTTTGTCCGCGTTCAATTTCTCTTTAACAAACTTATCGTGGATTTGATGTTGTCCAATCGTCATAGATTAATTTACATTTCAGGAATAAACATGCGCATGTTGTTTGTCGTTTCGTTTAATTGACATCAAGTCACATTTCACCAGGAAGTGGCGCAGTCAATATCAATAATATTCTCTATGGATGATGTTTTTCAAGCCACTTGCCAATCTGATTGCGTAGTGATCGTTTAAGATTGAAACGTATACCGAGGAGTGAAATAGGGAAATTAACGATCGATCCGGCAGATACTGAATCCTCGGAGTGAAGGACGGGAGAGGCTAACGCACGCGACTCGCATTGGCAGAGGTATTCGGTGGCGATTGAAAAGAGAGAAACAGTGAGGGGGAGGGGATAAAGTGTCGATGGAAAACCGGAAGCGGAAGAAGGATAAGCGTGACCCAGAAGAGTGGGACATCAGAGGGATGAAACGATAGCGCTCGGAGAGGAACAGGCAGAGGGCGTGTTGCCAACTGCAGTTTCGTAACGGCATTCTTCAAATCGATTCCCATTTCCCTGAGAAATGTGGCACGCCGACGAAACTGGTCGCCGTGCTTGTGGTGGAACGCGCAAAATGGGATGGATCGTGGACGCTGCGACACAATCAAATATTATGTGAACGACTCGCTGGATAATCGGCAGTAAAAGATAATTGGAATCGTTATTTGGCCGCAGCAAAAAAGGCCGATGGTTTCTCATTTTTCAGAACAAGGTCCGTGCTATCGCCGCGATCTTTGACATTTATCGAGGACGTTTCGGAACGGTTGTGATTCAGGGAAGAAGTCCGCCGTATTGGGTGAAACGAGCGTGGCCGTTTATTGTACCTTCCTGTCGCTTAAGCCCGTTCGTTACAGAGTAATTAAAATTCAATGGTGGCCGGGGTGCGAACATGCAAAAAAGTAGAAGCGCGAGGGTGATGATGCCGTGAAAACACCAATATCTATGCGAATAGTTATGAGCTATAATTTCGCGTACAGCGATTGGTGGACACGGCGCCGGGGATGGCTATTGCGATCGATTAATCGAGTTCCCCCGAATTTACCGACACGGAGAGGGAAAGCGAAACAATTCCATCGCGCCGATAACGAAATCGTTGTCGATGTAATCGTCAGCGATCGTGACTCTTGGTCCTCTCTCTCTATATATATCTCTCTTTTTTCGTTTCGCGCACGATCTCCAACAACAAAAAAAACCGTTCGCGCGCGTGCATCGGTTGCCGACGGGGAAAATTGAAACAAAAAAAAAGGATCGAAGAGAAAAAGGAAAACCGACGCGGGATATTTCCGTGGAAAATTTCGAGCAGGGCCCACCCGTTATGAGTAATAATTTAACGCGCAACGACTGGAAAATGCGATCCGATCCGTTACAGTCGATTGGCCGGATTTTCCGGAATACCAATGGGGCACTAAAAGTGATTAAATTACTTGGCAAGCCGGCCCTCGGTAAACTAGCCGGTGATTGATACGTGCGCGAACGCGCGAGCCATCTCTCTCTCTCTCTCTCTCACTTCTCCTCCACCACCTCCTCCTCTTTCTCGTCCTTCCCTCTAGCTCACGCTCTCTCTTGTTGAACCGAACGCACGCTACGATCATTTGTGCGTGACTGACGTCTGTTCATTTCCTACAGGATTCGGCCTGGTCTCGCCTCCAACGGAATCGCGAGCGTCGAGGGCAACTGTCGTTGTCGATTCTCGAAACTATTCACCGGTCTCGACAGTCCGATCGAACCGTTCCACCGAAATAGGTTGCATAATCCAGAAATCAGCAAAGACCAGCGCAAAATTAATTCCGCTCTGTTTAGCATTCGAACAGTTGACACTCAAAGTGTACATTCATTTTTACGACTCTGCTGCGCTACGATTTCTCATACACGCTGTCTTCGTGGTACTTCCACAATGGTAATGACTCTACAGAGAGAACTGTAACAAATGGAGGGTATAGAATAAAGGTATTCCATTAATCTTCGTTTGACAGAAATGAATAAAGTACATATTCAGTAGATTTCAAAATGAAAGCGTTCTAGGTCAGATGAGTCTTCTGGGTTCGGAAGTTGAAGTATCTTCGAGTGCAAAGGGTTCAAGCGTAAAGGAAAAATAGGTGAAGCGTTATCCTCGGATCTCTCATGCAACTAATTTCGAAGAGCGTATAAAGATTAAAGGAAGGGTTTGGCGGAATGTGGGAAATTATGATCGACTCGTACTACTGAGGTGTTCAGCTCGCGTCTAGAGAATCCGGGGAAACTGTCTACTCTTCTTCCTTTCCCTTCCTGAATTTCGATATCGCGTGTGAGTATTGAGTATCAAACGCTGTATAAAAAGATATTGTCTCTTTAAGAATAAGCCAGCCAGTGTCCATTTTGATCGATGCGAGACACTGCCAACACGAAGTAATCAATCTTTCGGAGATGGAACAATTTTTTATCGATCCTAGTGCACACGGAAGAAATAATAAGAACCACGTAGCCACGACATTTCTGCACGGAGCCGCAAACATTATGCAGAGCAACACTCGGGACGCAATAACGTCGATTCGTTGATACGGTGTCGGAGTGTGTATAGTGTCGGTGGTGTAGGGCCAAGGGCCGAGGGCTCACGTATTTCGCCAACGTAAGCGGACGAGCGTTCAAAGTTTGCGGCGTGGGATACGCGCGCGAGAGGGTGGAAGAACGTCGACGTGGCGGAAATGAAGACGAGATCGTACGTTGGATAAGCCGGCAAAAACCCTCGAGAACTCGGCGCAACATCAATAACTGAAAAGGAACTTTTTTTCGGGAGGAGTCCCGCGGAAATTGAATAACGTCGCCGCGTTTACTGATTTCACCGGAAGCCGGGGACGTTCGCGAGCGACTCTCCCCTCCCCCTGCGCCGCAATAGCGATGACAGTGATCGCTACGCGATAAAAATTTATGTGATCCGTTTCCCTCGGACCGGGACACTTTTAGGACGCGCTCATTCAACACGGCAAAATGTTACTGCCCCGTAATAATTCTTGGTATCGATTGCGAGCTAATTTTTCAACCGTCCACGCTCGTAAAATTTTTTAAAAATAGCTATCAAACGTGATCATTGATTTAATGGAAGAGTAACTGTTCTCTTTCATTGCCTGTTTTCCTCTTACAGCAATCTGGTTATTATTAGTGGCATCCTGGGATCTTCTGTGAACATGGATCTGTATTTTTTTGGTTAACGAATCTAAATTCGTTGCCGGTCAAATCTGGAATCGATGAAATGTTGTCGGTGAAAACTGTGTCGGTGATTTCCATGGGACCCATTTTTTGAAATTGTTAATAATCTATGGCTGTTTAATTTTTAAAAATCTTTTTAAACTTTTTAAAAATCCCTCCACTTTGGTTGTGGGAGTACTTAGCGAGGGGATTGGATGGATATTGTGCTCGGAGAACATTGATTTCGATCGATTCCCATGATCGTGAGCGACGTCCCTAATTTTCGACACTCCCGGTGGGCGTATGTAGATTTTTCAACGACCACCACCCCCGTCAGTCGCTTTTTCTGTGGCATCGAGGCTTGCCGACGCGGTGGAACGCGAAACGAATTTCTAACCAGCGACACGGCAATCGCGGTGGAGCCCTTGAGCCGAATTCGTCAATTTTAATATTCGCCCCCACGTGCTCACCTTCCTCAGCTCCCCTTTTTACGCGGCCTTGTCGGAGCTCGCAAGCCGAACCCTCGATCCGTCGAACCTACGATCGCCTTTTACGATGAAACACCCCGGAATTTATGGTACGCCGCGATATTGTGACATTCAAGGGTGCGTGCCTCCGCCGCGAAACATAAAAGAATTTAATATGCGTGGAAGGATCGCGCCGGGTTCGTTAGCAAAGACGTTCAAGATCCCGACCTGGATTTCTTCTTTGTAGGATAATTCCCTTTTTGTATTTTAGCACTGACTTGATTTTAGCAGACACATCTTTACAACAAGTTCAAGCCAGAGTCATCGTTTAGGAATATCCCCTTTGCAGCTGTTCGAACGAAGAGCTGCGAAGAACTTGTTAATATTGTTAACTGTATGTATTATTGTGTTGCGCGATTTTCGAAAAAATCGTTTCGTGGGATATGAAATAGGAGAGCAAGGAGATCAACAGGTCGGAGCTGGGCAGAGCGTAGCTGCGCGGCCGGAAGCTAACTAGTTCCATAATTCTTAATCTCGTTCAATTTTAACAGCGCAAAGGTGTCGCGAAATTTGTTCCGCTCGGTCTAATTCGATCCTCGCCGGATCTAATTTGTCGGTGAACGCCGAAAGATTGCAATTCCGCGGGGTCGAGTTGACCGGAAACGGGATCGCCGGGCTTGGCATGGCCGTAGCGTCCACCAAGCTAGCTCTCTTTCTCTCTCTCTCTCTCTCTCCCTCTCTGTCTCTCTTCACCCTTCGTTTATCTCTGGACGGGAAACCCAGACCGGAGGGGGGCCGATGCCGCGGAACTCGATTTAAAGTTACACCGCTGCTTACGTATTCTCGTTTTCCGCTCGTTTCCACGGCCGAGGCTTCTTTATCCTCCTTAGCCCGCATCCAGACTGCTAAAGTAGCAATTCCGCGCTCTCTCCCTTCGAAAGCCGCATCCTGCTACCACCGTTCCCTGTTGCCGTTGCTGCTGACTAGCACCTCATCGTGACTTTTAATCTCGATCCCATTTCGAAACCACTGGAAGACGGTTATTTTTATGATCTTCAAGGAAGGAGGAAGAATGGGTGTTGCGACCCAGGGGACCGAGTAATGGCGGCGAAAATCCTCCACGCTCCTTCAACCTATCGTAAACTGATCCTCCTGATTGCTCTTCCAGCGATATTTATTGTTTCTTAACCTTTGATAGGCTACTCTACCCAAACAGCGAAATCGTGTTCGGCAAACGGTATTGGTCGCGAAAGAAATTTACGACTACTCAAAATTAATGAAGCACTCTCGTTGCAAGATTGTGCTCGTGTCCAAACAATTCAGTTGATCTGAGTACGATCAATCTTTCCAGTTTTGTGGTCTTTCTAGGTGATTCCTCTCCTTAAACCATATAGTAGAAAATTTGTAGTACATCTTATAAGAGGCACAGTTTAAACACTTCAATCGTCATTTCTGAGATTAGTTATCCGGATTAAAGAGAGACCCGGGTCACGGGCCTTCGATCGTAACAGAGAGAATTCTTTCTGGGCGATTACGCAGTTGTCTTGCAATTAGACAGAGCAGCCCTTGGAAGCTTTTCCTCGAGAAACTTTCGGAATCGCCTTGAATAGCGGACCGTCAGCCAGGGGCGGAGGCTCTTTCCGTGGGCTGCTGCCTATCCAGTATCCAGGGATCGCATCCCGTTCGCTCAGATGATTACCATAGTCGGTGGTGTAACTTTTAAATCCGTCGGCCGCTTCAGCCGGCAGGTCGTCCTTTATCCGTGGCCTTTATTCGCGCCCTTTCGTCCCCGTATCCTGGCCTCGAATATTATAAAAGTGCGCGCGTATCTCGCGGACGGAAGGCGAGTCGCGGAGATTAAAAGTCAGAGTCAGCAGACGGTGAAAGTGAGAAGTAGCACTTTTGTAGTTCCCTGAAGCAGAAGAGGGTGGGCTACGGGGGTGCAAGCGGCCCGGCCTCGCGCAGGGAGAGGGGTGAAATTGAAGAGTTTCGCGACGAGGGTAAAGAAAGAATAAAAAAAGGATAACTGAGTGGGAGGAGGTGGGAGGAGGGACGAACGCGGGGATGGATATCTCGCAGTGTGTCTGTTTAAAGCGGAGCGAACGTGGCCACTCTCGGTTGTGCAACTTTAAATCTACTTCTATCCCTAGTCACGGTTATTCTTGCGATTCCGATCTCTGACCGATCCCTCGATGACCACTCGCCGCAAAGAATCGCTACACTCACGCAAAACTGTGGAAATGCTTCTCTGTCCCATCGGGAAGGAAGTTCGAACCTCGTCGAGTCTGCGGAAGCGACTGGCTGAATTTAGACGAGTTGTTAATTACTACCAGGAATTATTTTTTCAGAATAAATATGATCCGCGAACAAATTCTTCCTTCAATAATTCTTCACCATTTTAACCGTTTGCGAGCGTTCGAATACTTTGTAAATTGTACCTGTCCATTTCTAAATTGTAAATGGTACCTGACCATTTTCTTCTGCCCTCGTCCAATTAGTGGAAATCATAATGGAACACCAACAACAGGTCCCGGTGGTTCAAGCAGATTCAGGTTAAGTTAAAATTCATGTACCACCGATCACGGTAGATAGTCGAGGGGAACTGCGGTTTATTGAAAAAATGCAAACGGCTATATAAAGCTGATCGCATTCACGAGTCCGTGTTTCATCGGGCGTAAATTCACCATGAAGACTTTTTTTCGAGGTAATAAATAGTGCAAGCGGCTGTGTTGCTTGGATAGCTGCCTGATAGCCTGAATTCAGCCTGGCCCCTAAATCACCGGCTCGATCCCTCGCCGCGAAAATCCGTCGCGTTAATATCCTCGAGGAAATTAATCACGGGCAACCGATCTCGCGGATTATATAATACATCTATTTCGCGAACGTGACGTTCGTTATTTGTTTTTTCTCTTTTTTTGTATCGGTTGCCTCGATACATCATTATCCCGATGATTATTCGACTTTTCTCGCAAAGCCAACAATTCGAGCACCGAGGAAAAATTAATTTTCGCGCGAACTCATCGGTTTGAGCGGAGGGAAGGATGTTTCATTGGAAAACGGGAGAGAAAAGCGAAATCCACCGTGAACAGTTTGAAAAATTCAGCTGGACGTTTTTTTTTCTCTCTTTTTGTTTCTCATTTCCTGGCAAAGTAGCTTTTCGTTGCAACGACGGGGGCCCAAGCGATACGCTCGCTTAAGAGCGTATAATATTCAGGAGCGGAAGTTGAAGATATTCTATTTGCGAATCTTCTCGATCTTCCAGACGCGAAGGAATTTCTGGTATCGTGGTGCGAGCCAGTATGAAATTCATATCTATGCTAAACGCGACCCCTGCGTTTGGGTTTAGTGGTTTCTGCATGGTACCTTTATATTGCGCCCGATTCCATGATTTTGTACACACTGGTCCCCTAGAAGTCGAACTCGCCGATATCGATTCACCGGGTGAAATAAACTCCTAGACGACTATTCTGGTCCAAGCTCGCCTGCTCTCCGTTTTTACACGGTCGCGCAGTGGACCAAACGGCGATTCTAGCCACGAATAATGCAAAAATTAAATGTCCAATCGGAATATTTTCTTTTTAACGGAGTCCCAAGGTGGCTACCCACCTATCACAAAATAATAAACTTGCTGCGAAAGCAGAGCACTTTTTCCGTCTACGTTAGTATCTTCTCGTGCTTTCTGTTGAGCACCTTTCTATTTTGTGATATTTTCAACAGGTCTGTGGATACATTACCCAAAAGAAAATGTTTATAAAAATTAAGTATAAAGTTCAATAGATTTTTGAACTTAATTTTTATTTGTTTTGGATCTACGAAGGCTGTTCCCATTAAAAAGAAGAATTTCTTTGACTCCGCTTTCTTATTTGTATAGAAAAATTGGAAAATGCTCATCGACTCCCAAAAATGAGCAATTCTGTCTAACGACGTTTCGCGAGCCGTGGAATACACTGCCATAATCGTTAGAGCGCGTGTATTATGGAAGAGTCGATTCTCCAAGATGAAATGGAATCGATTCCAAGGCGAATGGGTCGCATAGAAATTTCCGGAATAAAAGTAGGCGAGGCTCGCGCGCAACCAACGTGAAAACGAGCAGTAACTACGCCATGTAGAGGACCCGGTTGTTGCATATTTCAGGAAGTCCCGATGGCACTCCGGACGAATTTTACATGCCCATTCCGAAACGACTTTAACACGGCCTTTCCACGACGACGTTAATAATACACTGTCCTTCCTTGCGCGAAATTAAACATTTCCAGGCACGCATTACCGGATGGTAACGAACGCGCGAATTAATAATGCAGCATCTTCTTCTTCATTTTTCCAGATGCGACATCCGATCCAAATGAAGCCCGCAGACAGTGAAAATAGGAGCGGTGAGTACGAATTTACAAAATGTCGAGCGCCACTTCTCATTGATTTTAATTGTTCTAGCGGACCAATAATATTATTAAATATTATAGAAAGTATTGGATGTTGAATATAACACTAGTTATATACTTTTCATTTTCAAATTATTGAAATTGTAAAGTTGATTAAGCACAGTATTGTTATTTTTATAAGCTAAAACATTTAGTCCGCTTTTAGCGTTCGGCAGGTTTCGTGTTAATGGGGAAAAATGCGATCATAATTGCGAGACGAGGAGGCTCTAGCGTAAAAGCGATTTTCTTCCGAAATTATAGTTATTATAATTGAAATGCCGAACCGAATAGGGTTTGAAGCCCGCCTCAGCCTTTGCGTTTATGAAAGCTTCTGAGATATTAGGCGAACCGAACCCTCGCCTCGTCTCTCCTTGTTCTCCACGTTCCCGGTGACAGCGACGGCGAGCCGCGGTTCAAAGCTTGTTCATCGACTGCTAATTAATTGGCTGAATTGAGGGGCTGCCTGGATTATGCGTCGAAAAAGACGCAACGGAAGCAACGGGTCTGAACGATCGACTATAAAATAATCGGGAGCCACTCTGTGTGCAGATTGCAATTTATATTTACGTTGTTTTTAACGTACCATTTATTCGACTGATTTGTTGGAAGATAATAGACGAAACGGAGAAAGAAACGAGGCGATACCGCGGACGAGATATATAAAAATAGACCTGCCATCCAATGTATTTTCGTGGCTCAATTTTTTGGGACGCTAGAGCCCCATTACCATTGCCGTATCATTCACAACGTTATCAACAGAGTCTCCGAATAACAGATTCACTTTGATCATCAAACTTGAATCAAACTTTGCATTTTTCTCTACAGCAAACCCCGTATGACGCAATCAAAAACATATGTACGTATGTGTATGTATACTACTGTACTGTATCTGAACTTGAACATCGAAAACTTCAACATTTTACATTCTTAGAACTCCGGGCTAATTACAGATGTTTAATTGAACTCGCCGTCGCGTCGGCTCTATACACTCAAATGAAATGCAAATGATCTGTGAAAGTTTATGACGCCAATTAAAAATAATCGATGCTGTTTCATCGGCCCGTTTGCCACTGTGTTTTTATATTTCGCTAAATCTTTCCACGGAGGCTTTTAATAAATACGACAACAATAAATTTATTGAAATTGTCCTTGATTTCCAATATAATAGATGCGTGGACAAGGAAATTTATTCCATTATTTTGCATAAATGAATTTGTACGAATTTCAACGAATGGAAAGTATTATAAAATTAACTCTGCTTTGGAGAATAATTGTCGGTGAGACAGTGTTCTTTGCTGCAATGTTCGGAAACGATCTTGAAAAACCACGGAATCGTAAATGGCACGTTGCGTAGTACATTCTCGAAAAAGAGTTACGAGAGATTAATATTCCATTGAATTTTCCTCGGTGAAAAATCTCTGGTACAGTAGAACGAGTACGATCGAACTTTTCGAACCGCGTCGAAAATCCGACTGCGATTTTGGGAAAGGGCGGCACCAGCGGGGAACAAAATGACAGCGCATCGGCGTCGACGACGAAAAACGAATCCTAATGAAATATTAACGACACCCGTCACGTGCTAACCGTCCAGCTGGACCAGGGTTTGCGCTCATTCTTTTTTTTTTATCTCGCTCTCGGCTTTTTTTACCTCGGATGCGAAATCACGGGGTTATAATAGGTACACGTGACGCGGAGGGTGAAAACGGTTTGGCGAACGCCGCTCTCTGTGCACCGTGTACCTACCCTGTGCAAGAAAGAAACCGAAAGTCAACGCTCCTCCCAAACTAAAACACTTTCGAAAAAGTTCGTGTAAAAGGTTACATTTCCGTACGGAATTTTTCCAGTATCTTGCGATTGACGATAACAATTTTTATTTTACACAGACCGTGGTCCAACGAAAGTGGTCTATGTGACAATTGAAATAGACGAAACTGAATTGATTCAATGTAATTTTTACGATATTGTCGCAAATGAACAGTTAGATAGTACTTGACATTTCAACATTATATGAAATTCATTTATTGTTAATTATTATAGAGGTCTGAAAAAGCAATCGTAATAAATTCTTATTACGAAAGGGATATCACCTTTGCGCGTCTGGACGTTTTCTTATCCCTAAATGAAAAAGTTACATAATATAAAATGATTTTATAACTTATTCAAATGTAATCCTTTACAAATCTGTTAACAAGAAATGTATGACATGGAGCACTTTCATAATCATGGGCACAAATGTTTAGCTTCTGCAGGGAGAGATAGCGGAGGCTTCGAAAACGCGACGGATTGCCCGATTCATTTTGCCTATAATTACTCGGTTCGTTAATGACGGTGGCAGACGCTTTTAGCGGCGGTTCCGACAGGAAGCACGTCGATCAAGAGAGCTCTCGAGTCGGTGGCTCCAGGCCCGGGCGTTGTCTCGATTCACCGTAAGAAAGCCCGAACCCCGAGGCCCGAGGTGCCGCAAAGAAAGTGAAAGCTTTATTTATACCCGTGACATTCTGTTTATTTTGACTGACACCGCCCCTGCCTCCTAAGTAACGACATACTCGGTCACGTGTTACGCTTCATCCACGTTCCATCCATTCTCGAGATCGCTGCTACGCCGCACGCCGCCCTCGCCCGTGTGTTACGTCACCCCCGATGAACTCCAGCCCACGATAAACTTGAATTATCGATCAACCTGGGCTTCCAGCCCGTAATTTAAGCCCGGCGAAGAAACACAGCTTTGTTCGACGATTACTTTTGCTCGGTCTGATTCATTGCCGGCTTCTTTGACAACTTGAAAACATCCCAGCGAACTCGAAAAGCTTTTCACCGCACAGAGAACCTCGCAAATTTAATATTACCTCGTCCCGTATAATGTTTTCTCGTTCGATTTATTTCCCTACTTTATCATTTTCGAAAAATTTATCCAGTCGTATACAGTGACTCCTATTAATATTTGGACGCTGTAAAAAACCGACAACGTTCTTAATATTAGACCATACGATTCGGATTTTGTTTAGAAGTTTGAGCAGTTGGTTTACTACACGATGCAAAAAGAAATTTTTCCAAAAATTGCAATTGGTCGGGATTTCAGAGAAACGCCTTATATTGGAAATTCAAAGAATATGTACTTGGAAAGCATTGTAAGGCAGGAAATAACATTCGAAACGTCAGCAGTGAATATATGCCAGATTTTGCGATTTGAAGTATAGTTAAATAATTGATAATGGAAGCAATGCCATCTCTAGGCGAAAAACGAAATTACATTCCGAATGATTGAATATTTTATAGAGCGTCGTTTTATATTTCCAGTATTTCTGCAGCGTCGCGGTTTATTAATTGCGCATCGTCCTACAGAAATGTTTAAACAATGACAGACGTTCCTCGCAAAAGATGAGCACTACCATAAATTGCAGTTCTAACTCGTCCCGTCGAGGTAATCATAATTACGTCATTCTCGCGCAACGCCAAGGATTGCATTATTCACAATTCCAGGAGGTTAAGTATTATGGAAACGTTCCTAATACAGCTCATCTCGCGAGGCCAAAGATGTGGTCTCCCCGCCGTTAATAACAAAGTGCATCGCCACTTTTACACGATAATTTCATCCAATGATTTCATACCGCTCCGCAGATGATACTTTTACGTCCCCGCGGACACCGTTCCGCACACCGAAAAGCCTATTAGTAGGCGTTTTAATGACTCCGTTAACAACCCGAAAGAAACTTCTTAATTGCCTTTTAAATAATCATTTCGAGAGACCTTATCAAGTCCGTTTCTGGAGGAGTGTTGGGCAACCGGTGGCTGGCATGGTGTTAAAAATATACATATATAATTCGAGCTTGGCAAGGTCTTTCCGCCGCGTCGGAATCCTCCATTTTCACGTTGCATGTGGACACGCCGAAAAGGAAATGGAATCGTTTGGAAAGGGCGGGGAGTTGGGAATTGCCTTAAGTCAGTGCATGTTCACTTTAAGCGAAGTGTTTGCCAAGTCATGTTTCATTGATGGGGTTCGGAGGTATAGGAGAACGGCACTTGCCGGAGCGAGAGATCATGCGCGTCGACTGCATTATCGCTACTGTACCGTAAATACATTTATGGCGTCTCAACCGGTCGGTCCAGTTGGCCAATTGTTCCTCTAACGTTTGATAATTAGGATAAAGCCTCCAATTAACGTGATAGTTAGCGACGACTTGGAAGCTTTCTATTTATTTCAAGGTATTCTGACATATATCTAATATCATTCCTGATAACGTGATCGATCATCAACCTTTTTTCTGTATCGTCAAATTTTTCTGGACAATTTTATCCGAAGTTTTGGTCCTATTTACCGGACGCACGAAATTTCTGATAACAGGTCAATTCATTTTCTATAATCGGAAACAAAAATGATTGTAATATTCTTGATTTATTTACGAAGGGGAAATTTAATTTTGAAAAATGAAGTAATATGCACTAGCTACTTGATGTTATTTTACAATTTTGTTGGACGTCCTAGAAAATGTTTCTGTTAAATAATTATCGGTTAGTCGGCTGGGTAAAATGAACGGCGAGAAGAGTCCGAGCAGAAAACAAGTTGGTATTTCTAGTAAGCGTGGACCGACGGACAATGGGCTCGAAATCTCCTGGCTTCGATAAGATAAGCGTTATCGGGTTTGCAGCCCGGGTCTAGACCACGAACGAAACGGTCCTCCTTCGCGTTTTCTGATCCAAAGACGACGTAAACGGCACAGACGACACAGAAAACGCACACCGATACTAATCGTCCTCCGACGCTCCGGTAAATTGTTCTCGTTGCTCGTCTCTCATTTCTGCAAAATTCCCTATTATCGATATATCTAACCACTGGTATAAATAGTGATTTTGCTCCTTCGTTGGCCAAGCTGCATAAAAAGACAACGTTTCTAACAGTTTTACAATAGAAAATACCAACCACAAATGCTACTAGGAAGTACCAATTAGTGTACAAGTTTGTTCCGCGAGGGGTTAATTTATGGGAAGCTCCTGCGGCCACTTGTGGGTCTACGGTGACCCAAATTTTGAAACGCGCCGGCTCTCGGCACACGATCGAAAGTTCTGATACTTGAAATAGTTTCCGCGATATACTAGACCAGACGACACGGCCCGGACCTCTTCACCGAGTTGGAAAAGAAAATTAGTCTGGCACAAGCGAAACAGGTAATTAAACGAGCGCGGAACAACAAAATGTAAAACTCCGGGTTTAATGTATGCGAATAAGTAATGGGCGCGGATGGCACGAAGTTCATTTCCAAGTCCCATATTCCGCGGACAAACTTCTGTCCAATGGCAACGTCCGTTTCTTCGCCGGAACAATTTGGAATAACGGCAAGCTTGCAAAAGTTAGTTCTATTTACCCGCTGATCCTTGTGATCCACTTTTCCACAATCCGTGCTTACCCGATGCATATTCAAGCGGCCCGGGACCCGAATAAAGTCTCGTTAACGACCGATCTACGCTCGATGGAACCGTGCGTGGCTCGTCTCAGAAACTTGAACGCGATTACACGAGCCTATTCTCCCGAACAGCCTGCTGCGAACTCACAGTCAAACAAACGCTCGATCTAGCTGGAAAAAAATAATATTTCCAAATAAATACATCTTCTCGCTTACAGAAAGGTATATATGTTTTTTTCAACATTTTTTTAGCGACTCCAGAATACCTTGGTTTTCGAGTTTCAATTTACCGAGAGATTTTGTTACATTTGTTAACAGGAGCCGTTCAAATCACTATAATTTAAATGCCTCCCTGGCGAGAGTACGCTTCATTTCGGATCTGGCAATGTCCAGTATATGATTCTGAACGAGCACACCTGTTTGAACTGCTCCTCAATCGTAGACACTATCCTCCCTACAATATTATTTTTTGTCTAAGCGTACGAGATATTATTGCGTTAATGTTTATTTTTAACTTTATCAAAAAATGTAAGATTAGGATTTAGCGTCTAACGTTTATACTACATAATTCCACTTTATACATACTATATTATATACTTCCCTATTTTTCTATCTTTTTTTTTGCATAATGTCATAATAATGTATGCTATATAAACCAAACTAGCTTTACGGCATCAATAAATAAATAAATCAAATTATATAGTTATTATATAGTTATTACACAAACACTTAGAATGATAACGTGATGAAATTATACATTTATTTATGTTATAAAGAACGTGTACGGCGCGACGTAATTGAAACACATCAAAACTGTCTCATCGATGTGTGGGGGTTTTCGGTTTTGTTTTGACAAAACACATTTCGATGAATTAATTATTTCAGAATTTTCTGATACGGATTAATCCGACACATACATTGTGCTACATTATACTTTATTACTTTTTATACATCGTTCTTTAATTCTTGACTGAAATATTTTTGTGAAAAGCTGGAATTCGCGCCTGGTTCTCGACCCCACGCAAGTTAGCATAAATAACTGTTTCTGATGAGTAGTTGGTCGAGAAACGGTTGCGCAGAACTGTGAAAAACTGCTCTTTACCGTCGCAATCTTGTCCGTCAACGATGAAATTCCCTCCAAGGTTGAAAACGACCCATTTCAAAGTTTCTGTAACATTACGAACCGTAGAAAAGTACATGGAACGCGGTAAAAAAGAACCGTGTAATGTTTACTCGACTAAAAACGTACCGTGTAACCAGAGACTGGGGCGCGACGGAATAAAATTCCGTCACTTTGATCGCTCGGTAGTTCCGATGTTAAATCGCGTTGATCTATGAAAAATTATTAAAAATGACTCCGCTATATTTGCCATTCTCATTCGTTTACTTAATAGTTGTATCGTTTTGAACAAAACGCTCGCGAAGCGACGCATGATGTTCGGCGAGTGACAGCCGAATTTACAGTGCGTTTAATCGCATTCGAGATTGGACAGTGAACGTGCACTAATTGAGCGATTAAACTCGTTGCAGCACATTCCCGTTTTTATGGCCGGACAAGCAGGTGCTTAGCAACGTGGCGAACATAAAACGGAAGTTTGTAATACGCGTTTCCGATACGCGCGACTATTCTAAACATCATTAACAACGATACACGTCGGGGCGGTTGCGTTTCTCCGATTTCCGGCGAGCGTGCACGACTCGCTGGGACTCACGGAGACTCACGACACCGCAGAATTCGATTTGAATGCGTTCGGCATTCGTTCGAGACGGAATACCGAGAAACCGCGAACAGATACGTCCACAGGGTGGCGAGTACGAGGCTTGGCTACCGATTGAAATCAAACACCATACGATACTCTGTGCGCCAGCGTGGAATCGTTTGGCGTCGCTCTCGTACAGTGCGGTGCCAATTGCGCGACGCTAGTGCGTCTGCATTCTTTTCTGTGAACGTTCGAAATAATCTCTAATTTCACCGAAATAGTTGAAAGCTCTGAAATCGTCGTCATCAAGTCGTTCGGAAAGTCATCTCAGTCCTTTGACATTTTGTTCTACGATTGTTTGCTATGTTTCAGGCAACTTGAACAAATCCCAAGCCTCATGCACTTACGACGTCTGAAAATATACACAAATCGTGAGATCGTAAGATCGCACAGAATTTAATAGGATTTTTATTTATTCCAGATCAAGGAACACTACTATCACGAAAAATAAAACTTCTCGTGATTCTACTTCCTTAAAGTTTATATACAAAAATTTGAAACTGCATTAACATCCTCAGTCTAGTGATGACAAATGGAAGCAATGCGAGCTCTACACGAAAGATTAAATTACTTTCCGAACGACCTGAAATAATGAAATTATAGGATCATCGGGCACATACTAATAATTTCCAACTTGTCAATCCGTTAACCGTAGCCCCCATTATCCGCGCGGTTTTATTTCTATTTGATCACCGACATCGCTGTTTCGAGTTAACTGGCCACGATAAACTAAGAATCGAAGGCAATCTCTATTAAAACACATTTCATGCAAATGCCATATTTATATCCCGGAGTACACATAACACGGGTCATAGCTGGGAATCGAATATCGTCGGGCCGACTCCCCCGCACGGTAATGCGCAAATATTTTTCGGACGGGACGAATTACGAGTCCGTATAATAAATGCAAAGACACGAATTGTTGTTATTTGTGTCGCCGCGTCTAATTACGAGCATTGAAATGTTCGATGATCCGAGCCAATGATATCAAGTTCCCCTCCGGTTTTTCAATTTGAAAAACCGTTCCCGTCGTTATTTCGCATAATTCGATACCCTTTGACAGTCTATACCGTTTTCAATGAATTGACATCGGCGCGCGTTAGCGATCGCGCGAATGTTCAATTAATTTAATAAACATTGCTTGATCGAAGGCTACATCATTACTCGCCTAAATTAATTTCCGTTTCATCAATAAATGCTCGAATTCTCATTGGATTAGTAATTACAATAGCGCACCACCGACGAGCTTTGTATACGATATTTGGCACCGCGATTTATTATTATAATATCGTTACAAGTGTCCAAATAACATCATGAAATCATGCTCCGGGGGCAAACCGAGGCGCTCCTGGTGCGAGGAACGTCTGTTGCCTGCTCTGTGTAATTTACACGATGGATAGGGTAAAGGTTACCATTCTGTAATTTATTTTGCATTATTTGTGATTAAATATCGATTATCAACCTTTTTCCGTATCGTCAAATTCTTATGAACGATTTTGTTGGAAAGCAAAAAAAATATTAGCGAAGTGTTCGACCTACTTACGAGACACAAGAAATTTCTAATACGAGGGGGGAATATCAATTTAATTTTTAAGAATAAAATAAGACTAGGTACTTCGAGCTTCTTATTTTAATTAATTTCTAAAAAGCTTGTTTTGTGTCAGATAACCGGTTGGGGCACGCTAACTGGCACCATTACCCGAGTGCAGCGTTTGATCGTGAAAATTAGAGATTTCTTCCGGCTGATTGGTTTGTTTGAGCGTTTTTTGTCTGGTGCTGGTCCAATAGGGGAGGGCACATTCAGAAATGAGACGCGTCATCGCGATCTTTACAAGTGGCTTTGGCGTTGGAAAAGCAGATGTGCGTGCAGAAGGCTCGCTGCTAAGGCGGAATGGTGCTGCAGATTGGATCTGGGCCAAATATTTATACACATCGCACCCGACGGGCACGTACACTGTTGCTCCACCGCGCACCCGCATTATGTTATAGTCGGTATTTAACGCCACCCGCATAATAAAATCAGCCATCGTCGAACCACTAAATATCTACGGAAAAATATTCCACGTTATCTCCCACGTGTGAAATCTATTGCAGCGCGACGGTCGGGAACCGTTGCCAAATCCTGCTCTATCGAAGGAGAATTTGCGTATCTGGAACGGTCCCGTGTGTCAACCTACATTTGCTGAATATACTTTATTAACACGCCGAATTCTGCGGGGCTGCCTTTGACCGGCGCCATCGGCCCGAGCTTCGAAAACGGTCCTCGTAAAACCACCAACCTCTTCGAACATCGATTTTTCGATAACTCCACGACCCCTGTTAAAACCTCCTATTACCAAATTACATTTGTCACTGTTACGAAACTGGACGGACAGCTAATTACATGTAAACGCGACAGCGAGCGACAGCGTGTACTCATACCGATCAGTTTCCAATTTACTCGGTCTAAAGTATCGCAGCTATTCAGCTCGTTTCGAGCCGGCCTGACAAATTGGGCACGTTGCGTGACGGTTGCAGTGCAGAAATCTAGCTGTCCATAGGCTGTACAGGGTGATTCTGGGAAATGGGACAAGTTACTGCTGTTTTTTAAGCAAAAATAGAAAAAAAATCGTGTGTCATAGAAGGCCCGTTGCGCCCGCCAGGTCAATTCGATTTTACAAACGCCAAACACGTTTCATCCCGAAATGGCTCTCGGATCCGACGGGGTAACCCTCGAGTTGTTTGATCGAACGCGATGATGGCGTCTCGATGAGACGTAATGACGAACGGCCTGAAGTTCTAAATAACGCTGTTGCGTGAGCGGGAATTAATATAACAGTTGGCACAGGATCTACGATCTCCATCCAGGAATGCTGTCGTGCAACAATATAAGTAAAGATTTAATAAGAGAAAAGTCGGCCAGAATGAAGAGGCGTGCCGAAATTAAGGTAACGTGGCAACCGACGACAGATCGGTTTACTCGTGGCTGAACGATACCGGAGAATTCTGGCAAATAGTACAATGCTCGGCGAAGACTCGGCGATCGGGAGCATTAAGCCGTCAAATCGAATCACTCGAGCGAGCCCGTTAATTACACCAATTAGCCGAAAAGCACAACCGGACGCACCGAACGAATTTATCGCCATGGTCATGGTATCGCCATGAAAGATCCATGGTCGCCGGCGATCTACGATCTTCCGTTCGGTTCCTTGCTTTTTCAATGCTTTATAAAACCACGTGTACAACTATCAACACTTTAGATGTTAGAGCTTTAGATCCCGCAATCATTCAACAGTCAATATAATATAATTTATTAATAAATTCAAGGTTACCTTCGTTACAGATGATTATCTCGTTAAGTACAATTTGTTTCTTTATTAAATGTATTGTGCGGGATTCAAAGTGATCGGAGTTTACCTGTCAACGCGAGATGTGTTTTTACGTATACTCAACGTCGCGTGAAGACCCCGATGTTATTATTATGAAGCCGCGTTCGCAATGTCTCGCGATCGTAAACCAAACTCACCTCACTTTGAATCCCGAAACAATCGATTCGGCGAGCGATCTACGCCAATCGCGTAACACCACGTTCGCGGAATCGATGTCCTTTTAAGGACTCTCATTATTGGAGTTCTCATTCTCGTGGCTCGGTCAACCGTCGATCAGTTAGATCAAAAAAAGTATTTTCACGTCGTTCAAATCTATCGGCTCGACTTCCTACATTTTTTCCCTTACATCGTTACGTGTGACCCTTCAAACTGTGTCATACGAAGTTTTTTTGTACAACGAAAAGCAATAGAGATATTTAGGTGTTCTGTTTCTGCGGACTCACCCTATATATATATTAGATTGAAGAACTAAATCCGTAGCCACGAGAGTCTAAGTGCACGGTAGAACTTCTCCGTGAACACTGCATACGTTTTCGGAAGGCGTATAAATTTTGACCTCGCATCTTCGGACGGTATGATCCTGAAAAATTGATACGGCACGACAGCCCCGTAGATCGGCGGAAGAATAGGGAAAAATGCGCGCATAAATAACCAGCGACAGTGTTACCTGGTCTCGAAATGAATTCATCCGCGGTGGCGCGGCGGCAGTCCACGCGAAGAATTTCTAAGTGCGCTCTCGCCGCGACGGCAGATGCAACGCTTGATAAGATCTTCCTAAAAGGTTATTACCGTTTCTACTCAACGAACACTGTGCAATTTCAATGGTAAAAAGTCTCCTGAAAAGATCCTCCTTAGAAAGCAAATGCGCCATGAATAATGTAACATCTCTCGGGCGCTCGTTGTCTTCCTTCCGCGGCGGACATCTATGCTTGAGTCATTGCTTATCGGTGGTTCATCGTTCCGTCAATAATCGGTCGCCGGAATCTACGCATTCCATTACCGTTCGTCAAAATTTCATACATGCGCGACGCATCCGAAAAAAACGTTCCGGAGGACCATGGCGACGGAAATCCGAGAGTTCGATGTGCATTAAATTTTATTATTTCATTTAACCGCGACGTCACTCAGCGGGACGTGTGGAAAAATTTTGTAAAAATTTACCGAAACACGTTCGCGTCCCGTGCAGTTTCTGTTGCATGGAATTTATCGTTCGTGCTCGGCAAAACTTTCAGCCTTGAACGCCGTTCAACGAGTGCTATGAATTCACAGCGATTTTTAAGGCGGACCATCTATTTTCTATTATCAAGATTCGATACACGAGTTATTCGGCATTAGAGGAATCTACTGTTGCACCAAAATACAAACTTGTATCTCATCCTCGTCATCTTCAAAACTCTGTCATTATCGTTCTAATCCTAACAATTCCTAAACGTCCGCCATTCAAGGTAAAACCTGTACATTCGAAAAAATTAGCTAGTACCATTTTTATCTGATAACGTAAGTGTCCGATGACTTATGGGCAAGAGTGTATTACAAATAAAATACTAATTAACGGAATGCATACAACGCTGCAGATGACTCGTGTATTCGTACGCTTCGGTCCAAAGTTCTCGACGACGTTCGCTGCGATGTCCCACCTGCGAATCCGACACTGTGTAGACAGTTAACAAGGTCCAAAACCAAATGTTGACCATAGAATTACCATGTGTGGACGTTTCAAATGGGGCCGACGTTGGTGTCACATTCGAATCAGGCTTGCACCCAGCGTTGGAATTAAGTCCCCTCCATATGCGAATTCGACATAAGGCAACGGATGTCGACGAGCCCGGTGTCGTTCGAACAGTGGCCGAGATTTTCCCCGGAACATTCTCGGCCCGATTCACTGTATATTTAATTAGCATTACAATTGTTTGGCCATGAAACTACCAACTATATTAGAAATTATTTTCTCCTATCCCCACCGAGTGATCTAAAATTCCAAAAGGAATATACGAAGTGGAGAAAAGATTCGCTTACCATCTGCATTTTAATTCGTTCCAATATCTAACGTAGGTGTCGCGAGACAAGATTACTAAGTCAAGAGTCTTAATCCCCGTGGGAGGTGGCTGCTTCGGAAAATCATTTTTCCCTGGCTCTTCCGGGTGGCCTGAAATTTTGAAAAAAAAAGAAAATCCACACCGAGCAGACAAGATGCATTCGTACAATTTGCATTCTGATTCATTCAAATATCTCGTACGGGAGTCGAGAAGTAGCGTAACGAAGTTAGGGGTTCCTCGGAGGGCGAGATAAAAATCAGAAAAATCCCGGGATTGAATTTTTCCGGCAAAGAAACAGTGTTTTGTAAATAGAGGTAAAATAAATCGCGGCGTGATCTTCGTCTGGAATATCCTCGCTAACCTAATACGCAGCAAAGCCATCAAGATCTCTGTGTCGTTCGTGTAAACGCCGTTGTATCTCGTAAGAGTAGTTGAATGTATTCGACCCGATTCGACGATGCGTGCTCGAGGATAGAAATAAAAATTTCTTGGTAGCGATATCTGTGGAGAGCTCGGAAACCCGAGGTTCGACGGCTGAATCTACATCGATAATGCGTTGTCGTTCGGCACATGACGATGTACACGATACGCGACGGTCGTGTATAAATAATGCATCATCAGCGCCGTTCGAGAGGAACAGGCCACAAATATCCATGAAACTTCGATGGAAACGATGACCCTCGATGGCCTCCGTGAATCGACCTCGACTCGCCTCTGCTCGTCCGGGTCCGTAGCCGATTCTGACTCCTTCAAACAAGTTACCCCCTGTTATACGTTCGAATCTAGAACTAGCAGGCCTTTGTAAACACGCTGCTAACAATACACTGGGTTAGTGGAACGGTCATTGTCTGAATTTCCAATTGGCGTGCGCATCGGAATATTTCAAAGACAGTTTACTCAAGGAACCGTAACAGTTTTCCACGACACACGGCCAAATCTAGATCCGGCTGTTTACCGACTATCCTCGTTTGCTACCGCAAACGTTTTACTTTTCCGGAGTAGTAATCTCGCAAGCAGGATGGTTAATCACGACGCAAACGATGTTCTAACACTTGACTATCTAGAAGAAACTCTTTTCTTCCACGAAGCGAGCAACATCGTTGAAAAATGCTCAAACAGTCGTATACTAAAGTACGCGAGTGCTTTGCGAAAGATTTAGAACGCGCGATTCAACAAACTAATACGAACCAAGTGAGTGATAAAGTGATAGTATCGATTTCTATTAAGAAGAAACGTGCAAAACATTTTTATGTTGCATAAAGATCCACGGACTAACAATAACATTTCTGGGTCCAAAATAATTAAAAATCGGCTCCAGGCTTTCGTGAAAATTTGTGTAAACTGTAATTATCAATAAATCAAAATCGTACTAAATTCTGTCGAATTTGATACTCGAGCCTTCTCTGAAAATTTGTGTAAACTATAATAATCATTATTCCCTATGTATAAATTATTATCCCTGCAAATGTTTGCAGGCAATGTAAAAAATGAACTGCGACCGCTTTTAAATGACTTAGCGATTGTTCGGTGACGCGGGTACACCGTTTAGGTTCCCGAGCCTCGAGATAAGATAGTAATAATCCTTGCGTCGTTAGCGCTAATGGTTGCTCGGTCGTGAATTATCGCAACGCTAATAAAAGTTGCCATTTTCCGATCCGACGAAATGTTTCTCGAGCGAACGACGAAGGATCGTAAGAACCGCTCCCGTTCATTTTTCCCATTGACAGAGTAAACACGAAACGAATAGAACAATGGCGCTCGTGATTGTTGAAGCGAGAGCCTCGAGCCAAATAAATGCCTACGAGTTGATAATCAACGGTGCTCGTGACTCATCGGTTCGGTGTCTCTGTTGGCACACGAACCTTCCTCGTAAACAAGCGCATTTACATTTCTGGCTGCGCGTACGTGTACGTGTACATTTTCCATGCGCGCATCGCAAATATTAATTACCGTCTATCTACGCTAAAGCGTATCGCTTTAATTCAATTACGATTGTCAAAATATTACGAAAATTATTTATCTCCGATGCACCTGCTGCGCCGAAAAACCAGAGGACGCGATCGCGTCGAGAAGAATAGAAAAACGAGAAAACGCGATTCTACATTTCGCGTTCTTCCGACCGCGTTATGTAAACGCCTCGACCACTATCGTGCCCGATATTTACACCGCCGAATAAATTATCCGTTTACACGATTAGCAAGTGCGCGGCTGTCGCGTCGGAGTTAACGCCGAAATAAATCTATTCGCGAGCAGTATATTTCTCGAGGCTAAGAGAATCCTCCTTTTTCACCTCGCCTCACGGAACCAACGAAAATCAGCCGCGAACGACCGCACAACCGTGTTACTAATTTTATTTCGGATTATACTAATTTATCTCCGCCGGCCTCTCTCGAGCCTGGACAAAAGACAATGTTCTACAACGTGTCGCGTGTATCGCGTGGGTGGCCTCGTCGATCTCTCGGCCGTCGATTTTCATGGATCACGACATTCTGTTTGCAAAGACTAGAATATCTAACACGGTTTCATCCACTTTTCCAACCTGACTACATTCAAATTCAACTCTCAGCAACCCTATTAAAATCGAAATTCAACTTTCAATAATTATATATACTTTGACAATTATGGGCACGTTTAGCAGATTACATTTCAAGTATTCGCCACGAGTCTGCCTCGTTACTATACGGCAAGGGGGTTAACCCGACAGCGATTTTTCAAGGGAGCAGGATCATATGGATTGCCCCAATGCAACAGAACCACGAGCCCAGCAAACAAGTAGCAGGACCATGGAACGGGGGATATAGTCCTCGAAGAAATTCATTGGCTCCGTTGAGGGAGAGTTGCGGGGGCGTTGGCGGAAGCTAAGAATGAAACTGGGAGAACTTATGTGCGCACGCGAAACTCATAAGCGGAAATTGAACGACGTTTGGTGCCCGTCGAGGAGGAGGAGGAGGAGGAAGAGAGGAGGAGCAGGAAGACGCGCAGAATGAGAAGCGGTGAATCGACGAGAAAAAAAATAGGAGAGAAAGAGAAGAGAAGAGACAAAGCTGAAGGAGAAGAGGAAGGAAGGGCGCGCGCAAGAGAGAGAGAGAGAGAGCGAGAGAGAGGATTGACTCGAACGAAAACAGAAGAGGGGGTGGTGTGGGCGAGAGGAAGCGTGGGGAAAGAGAGGAGAGAATAGTCGTGAGTGCACGAAGAAGCACGAAGTGACGGACGAGTGGCGGTGGAAGCTTGAGGCGGACGCCGGTTCTCTCACTTGTTGAGTGTCGAGCGACGAACTGGGTCCTACCGTTCGTTCCCAGCGACCGGTAGAGACGACGGTCGCGTGTTTCGTTTTTTCTTGTTTTACAGTGTGACAACCGAGGACACGATCGTACGATCGTCGACACGAGTCGTATGACGAGTAAGTGTGCACCCAGCTAAATCATTCCGCGTCCGCGCCGCTGCCAGTGAAGTGCGCGTTGCTTTTGATCGATCGATCGACGGATCTGTGACACTGGATCGGTGCCCGAGAGTTTCGACCACGAGGTTTTCGACCACGAGGTTGCAGCAGCGAGTCTCTATCGTCGTCGGTGTTATCGGTTGTTGACCAAACTGTGATGAAAGGTTCCTGACCGGTAGATCCGGATCGTTGGATGGTTGCGCGGAGAAGGATGACGATCGACCGGTGGGAACGGTGATCGACGGGTCGTGGGATCGATGGAAAGGGACATCGGGGTACCGGACCGACCCGACAGTCGGCTACCAAGCCGTTGCGCAGAGTATCTCGCCACCGAATTGTTGTTGTCGCAATTGTTCACCGCGCGCGTTGCATAAGCATGTGATTACGTAAGACGAGGTACAGGAAAATTGTGAGATTGAATAACAAGAGAGAGGGGGAGAACGTGTTGCCTCCGGATATTTTGATTTTGGTGTGATATGTTCGGTTCGAATACGCGAGAGGAAAATATGCGGGATAGCGACTGACACGGTTTGGTCGAGCGACTTTGGTTTCCGAGTGACAAGGGCTTGTGCAGTTTTCTCGTCGCGAGGGGGCCAACGAGACGCGCATCCGATAACGAGGATCGATAAGCACGCGACAACAGCCCGCCTGGCGGTTCGAATTTCGCGCGCTACCCGCACACGTGTGTGTCGAACAGCCGCGATGGCGATGAAGAGCCGGAAACAGTACACCGGGCCCGGCTTCGGATCAAAGAGTCATTATCCCGCAATCAGTCAGGCCTACTGGGCGCCGCAGCCGCAAAATGTACCATACTCGGTTCCAGGTATTGTAACGCTGTTCGCAATTAAAACGTTATTCCCGACCAATTTGCGTAATTCGAGGATCGCCTTAATCCCGAA
Organism: Lasioglossum vierecki; assembly: GCA_028455595.1. Lineage (NCBI taxonomy): Eukaryota > Metazoa > Arthropoda > Insecta > Hymenoptera > Halictidae > Lasioglossum > Lasioglossum vierecki. The sequence continues at coordinate 2,918,958 of CM052336.1, read as the reverse complement.
ATCCGAGGCCCGCCACGCCGGAAGCCGGGACCACTTGGTCATCGACGACGATATTATTTGTTCTCTGTTATCGATAATTATTCATTTCCCAATTATCCGACGGACCACCGAGCCGCCAACATATTTGTTTAATTCGGAACGATAGGCCTCCAATTCTTGTTCTGTCGGATATTTCGTGACGACTTGAAAGTTTTTTTGTTTATTATGTATTCGTTTCAAGGCATTCTGTAAGTTATTTTACACGACGTTTCTTTTTGCATTATTTACACACAAACAGCTTATTTCACAATACAGACGTAGGAAAGACTTATTATGACAATTACTTTGGCGACCCCTGCGCCTAGCAGATCCTAGCGAACTTCTGCTCGCTTGGCGGATCGCGGTAAAAGTTGTTTTTCAAGTTTGATGGAAAAACTGTGTCACTCGTATACGTGTCCGACGCGCGACGTAGCGAGTATTAAGGTTCACTTGATTTTTTCAAGATGTCAGCAATGGTAAATACGCGATTCCACAATGGATCTATATGCAAAATAATTATCCAGCTGAATAGGCTAAACAAGCATTATTAAATTCGTTTAATGTTTTGAATGTTTTAAAGGACACCTACTTATTTTTCTCTCAAATACATAAAACCCGTTTTCTACACCATCTACATTGTGACAGGTCTCTCGTATTAATTTTAAATGAAAAACCGGATACGCTCGATTCCTCCGGCAAACAGCATCACGTTGCGAAACGCTTCGAAGATTTAGTCATACACAAGAAACTTCAAACTCACGTTACACCGATGAGTAATCGTTTGGCGCGCGCGCGTGTCCCGCTGCGTTTGTATTCGAGCATTGTGTGGCTCATCCTTATTGCCGGTAGCGAATTATAATTTCAATTTTCCCCGGAGACGAGGCCTCTTGCCTCTATCTAATGCATCCATGATCGTATCGCTCGAATAATGAGACAACATATACCTCGTAATGCGCCGTTACAACGGAAAAAAGTTGTATCCACGTAAACGTTTACTTAGTCCGTTGCAAACTAGACAATTTACGTTTGATCGGTACACGTTCATTTAGACGCGACTCGAAATTAGGTGCATCTAGTTAGACTCGAAACGAAATTGCTAATGCTCGAATCGATCGGATACGGTTCTGCTAATTAATTTCTTAGTTTGTTCTCGATCGACATGACAGGCAATCTTGTTTCGATATGGTCAGCTATCTCGGCTTCGTATCGGTGGATAATCGATCCGAGAAATCTATAAATCAATCGGTCAGGGTCCGCGCAGTCGCCATTGCAAGGTGGTAACGCGTCAAAGATGGTGACTGGCGTCAATAGTTCACAGTCGTCAATAGACACCGAATCTCCTTGCCAGATACAAATTACTCTAATTATAATTAACAGGAATCGAATGAGAATGTGATCTTCCTTTAATCGTTTAAACAATGCGAAAATTAAATTCTCGATCATTTTTCTAATGATTTTTTATCGAGTGTCCAGACCATTTTTACCGTCTCGTATCACATCAGAAATTTTTCCGGCGAGAATAACCGCGTTTAAGGGCCATACGTTTCCATAATTTTTCGCGGCGAGAATCGCGTTTTCGAATGGAGAGCGCCGCGTATGCAGAGTATGCGTTTCAGCGGGGAATGTTAGCGATCGAGCATCGACTCGTTTCGCTTCTGTACACACTCATTGTTCTGCTGATTTATCGCGTGATATTTCGTCGTAGTCGGGACGCGTGCCGTTGTTAACGGTACCGTGCGGTGCATGCGGTTCGGAGACGATCGGCGATCTATTTTTTTCCGTGCAAAGGATACATCAAGGAGAGAAATCAACGAGAACTCTCTCCGTGATTCTCTGAAAAAATAGTGGCTCGTCGCGGACGCGCACTTCGTTAATTTAGTAAGCGAGGTAAGAAAGCGTTACGCAACACTTCGAGTGTCAATCAATATTCATAGTCTGCCGTGCAAAGTTTGCCGCGCGCGGAATATGCAAAAGAAACGACGGACAGAGTCCTTGAGTTCTTTTGCACACTGTTTGACTTGTTCCCGTCGTCGACCGAACCTAACCGAGCCCGAGCCCGAGCCCGAGCTGTTGATACGTCACGTAGGTATATATTATTGCAAACGTCGCGTATTTTTAAACGGACAGTTATACCGAAGACGATTGTCTACCAAGGCTGCCGAGAAACTGACACGAATACGTCAACGTGTTATTCCAGCCGGACGAGCGGCTTATCGCTCGGAAATCGAGCACGGCTCTCATAAAGAAATCAGCGTAATTCGTTGGCAAAGGTTTTTCGAGCGCAGGATCAACCAGGCTATACAATTTCCTGATACCGACGGCCCCAAATATGGCTGCTACAGGCTTCCACCGGATACCAGACCTCCCTCTCGATATCTCTTCAGAGACCGACTGTATTACAGTATAAAATAAACCCATTTCAAGATTGGGGTATCATCGATAACCGCTGTCTAGCTTCGGAGAAACTTTTGTCCGAGGCTAGCTCGCGAATTTCCGCCGCTCGATAATTCATTTGTTTCGCGACCACGTTAGGTCGCGGTTTCGCCGGATAAAATTTCCAATCGCATGCGACACACGCTGACCCCCTTGTTTCGATGCGTTTTTAATGGCCCCGCGTCGATTTTACGACGCACAGTCAAGTAAATGCCCGATTTACAGACTCGAACAAAAAATATTTAAACTCTAAAACCGAAGATACAATTTTCATTGTAATATTTCTACAAATCATTTCTTGACTGTATATTAATTTTATTTGTATTTTATAAAGTGCTATAAAGGAAGTGATCGCGTGCAATCTAATAGTTTTAAGAAATCTATGATTCACTGTCGAGAATTCTTCAATGAATTTTCTAATAATAGCGGCAGGTGTAATAGTGCAATGATGAATCAATAATCAACGCTGACTAATACCGCGGTTCATTTACTTGTGGGAGTTCCTTGTGTTAGTGTGAAGGACCTTCCGGATAATAAAATTAGAACTGCTTTCAGACCGATATCGGGTTTAATGAAGTTAGAATTGCATTTTATAAACAAGGCGCGTCCGACCTGAATGCACTCTTGCCAGAACGTTGTCGGACTAGTTAAAAACGCGTCGGTGCAGGAGAGATGACCAGAGTGTGTGTTTGACGCGATCGAAAATCGTATCTAGCGTAACCGCAGCCTTATGGTACGCGTTACCCGCTCGAGAACTGGAGTATTCGAAATCCGCCGCGGTAACCGAATATTTCCGGGAATTTCCCGCGATTTACCGACACCGTCTCGCAGGTATCTCCTGCGGTCTGCTAACGAGGTCAAGTTAGAAGAAGTATATATTCCGCACCGATCGTTTGCAACCATGGTCGAGCGCATTAGGAGCATGCAGCCTGTCCGGTATCGACGCGCAACCGCTCGGTTGCTTGCGCAATCCATTAACACGCGTCACCTGACTCGCGCGCCGCTCTCTGCATTCTGCCGTTTCGCTGATTCGTGTCTCGCGCGAGGCAGATTGCGCGTACCATCACCTACACGCCGAAGTTTCTCACTAACTTGTCAATGAGTCGCGAATAAACCTCGTTCCGAAACTTTCCGCGGACGCATTTAACCAGAAAACAATTACGCCACCCGGTCCGATCGAATCGAATGTCATCGCGCCATTTCCTTTTCCTCTTTCGACCATTTTTGTCGGTCGTTTTTTGCCACGATTTTTCGAATTCGTTATCTGTGCCAGTAATGAAAATTTCAAACATGTATTTTTCTTTTTGTAAATCTAAGCAAGTTATTAGATTTATTGGGTATCTAATTTTGAAAAAGTTACTCGTTTCTCAAAGGCGTGTTAATACTTTGTGCACCCACTGTTACGTAGTTTTGTCGTAAAATGAATAATAAATAAACTTGGCAGTTCGCGTTTTCATTCAAGAACCAGTGCTCCTGCCTGGAACTTGCCTGCCTCTGTACTTCGGCGTCCTAAGTACACAATGGTTCATAATGTGTTCCTCAAGAACAATGTTTATTCAATTTAATTTCATTGATGCCTGAAGAACATGGTTTATTCAATTTAATGTGATTGATGCTTCAGTAATCGTTGAGCCGATGCAAGCATAATGGGAATATCAGGGGTTTACTGCGCGAATATCCGAGCGACAAGTTCTTGCTGTAATTTCGTTAATACCAAACGGGGGTTTCGGCCGACAGTTTTACATCGGCTTGATAAAATTCGAAGAACGGCTTTGAAGAGCAGAAACTGTCGCGCGGTATCCTCTGCCGAGGCTGCTAGGAACGGACGTTTAAAATCCTCGTGTCCGTGGATCACCGTGTACTCTCGTTTTTCTCGGCTCACCGTTTTTACCTGCCTATCCGCTTAGCCGTACAGCCGCATAGCCACTCAAAGGCTCATTATGTAACTTCCCGCGTGCCAACTTATAAGGAAGTCAAGGATGTTTGAAAGTGTGGTCGTTACAAGTATACAAGTATACTCTTCCCTTGGCATTCTTTGCGATTTTATCCCTGGTGTCCAGTCTCTCTTTCTCTCCCTCTCTCTCTTCCTCTCTCTCTTTCTCTCGTCATCAATTGTTTTAGACCGTTCCGTTCCCGAAGGCGTGTCCGAAAACATTCCACCTTGCCAGTGCAGCGTACTCATCCTTCGCGTTTTCTACAATTCGAATAAAACGTTTGCTGTCCAGACTTCTTTTCATTAGGTAACCTCAACAAACCAGTCTGGTTTAAAAATAAATAATTAAGGTTCTTTACGTACAGATATTTGTTTTTGTCTGTCAAATGATCCCTGTAATGGTATCGTGTTGTAAATTGTTTTGTTCATTCGTTCATAATCTTATGTTTCTATTGATGGATATCATTTCAATCCAAAAAGAAGAAGTCTGAAAGTATATTTCACTTTTAAAATATTCAACGAAAGATAATGTGCGAGCGTCCATGACGAAATTTTCACAGGAAAATGAAACATTTTTATGAAACATACCCGGCTGGCCGGTTATTGACATGAGGGTTAATCACTCTAGAATATACAGGTGCGCAGCAGATGTACATTTTCTTGTTCTCCGCGAAACCAGCGAGCGCCAAAGAAGTCCTAATCACGGGAACGGTAAAGTGAATCGCGGCGCCGAGGCTTAATGACTGAAAAACAACAACGAGGCTGTAATTTCATGCTCGGACGTCCCGAGTGCGTAGATTTCGACGCGGAAGCACGGAAAATTGCAGCGGAGGGCAACCGCTGCCGGACTTTTCGGTGGCAATAAACGTCAGTTATAAAGCTCGTTCTCCTTCGGTCGGTCCACTGACACATTGATGCGCGGCCAGAGTCTCCTCTCTGGTGTACCGAGGTGCATCAACTATCTCGTGCGCTCGTAAAGTCGCGCTTTTACAGAAAAATTTCTTCCCGCCTCCAACGTGCAACCGGTGTTCTTTTTTTTCGAAACGCAAGCAAAGATCTCCGGAGCTTTTCGGTCAGAAGAAACGACGTAACGTCAAAATGACTTGGCTTTTCTTTTTACACGCGGAGAGGACGACCGACACGACTGTTCTCTTCCCGGCTGGAATGTTTTACACGTTGCGCACCGTCTTGCAAACTTTACGACTGGCGTCGCGGACAGAGTTTCCGTGAATCGTATCGCTCTCTGGCTTCTCTGTATTTCCTTCGCCTCGAGGCAGTGCTGCGCGAGTTGCGGTAACCAGGTCGCGCGAATTATCGCACGGCGACTCTAACTTTTTTTTGCAAAATTAACAGGCTCCCGATTATCGGGTCCGGTAAAAGCACGAACGAAGCGCTCGATTTTCTGTGTCGCAACCGGTCCGCCACACTGCCTCTTCGTCCTTCAGTGTGTTAACTAAGTTGCCGATGCGTGCGATTTAATTCGAGCGAAGAGGATGATGCAAACTACAGGGACAAATTTGGGAGAGTAACTTTCCAGGGTGAATAAGTTACCAGCACAATGCACTTATTGTTTGTAGTGAAAAATGAACCAACCGTCTCAGTATCATATTAATAAACAATGATTATAAAGTATTGATGAAACGATTTCAAAACCGTTTCTACACACAGGTATCGAGGTATCCCATTTGATACTTTGTTTCAAGAGCCGGGTCTAACCTAAACAGTCTGTAGCTACGAGGGGATCTGGTTCCTTTTGAGGTTTCAACGGTTTTCCTCTTCAGTGTTACCGTGAAATCTGAGACTACCCTAATAGCACAAAATATTGTATACGCGTTCGTACAATATTAAAAAGAGATTCAAGCTTTTCTTAATATTCAAATATACATATGTAGAGTCAGTATGGTACAATGTGGATTTTATTGAGAATTCTTTATTAAATATTAATATAATACAACTAATCTCGATAATCGGCGCAGTCTCGTTTTATCTAGTGTCTCGTGTCTCGTGTTCTCTTTATTATAAAAACTCTTCATTTCTTAGATTCTCAGAAGACTGCCTCGTCTGACCTATCTCGCACAATATATACATCATGGCACTCTCTTTCTAATTATCGTTCGCACTCGCTTGTTCGGTCGTTAACCCATTGCGTATTTACCTTTTCGGATCTAACTGTCGACGGTCAACCGTTGATCAGTTAGATAAAAAAAGTGTTTTCGCGTCGTTTAAATCCATCGGCTCGACTTCCTACACATACAATATTTATTTTATACTAAGTAACAAATATTTCTTTTTAAATATGCAGGAAATATCTATTTCATGTTACGAGGAAAATATTTTTTTCTAAATATTAAATGAATAATTATTTCATATTAGAAGTAGAATATTTTTTCCTAATATACAGATAATCTTTATTCTTGTACTTGTATATAATATTCAGACCCAATATTTTTGTCATATGAAAAAATGTGGCTTAAAAATATTTTTACAATATTTTTAAGGTCTTTAGGGTCTTATATGCTAACAGATAATATTATTTGGGGTACAAAGATTGGATTTGGGCCTGGTGATATGTTGTGACTGTCTTATCAGGCCGTGATATCAGAAGAGTTGTTTTATTTCAAAAGTAGCAGCGTGCATTTTTTAACACCTATATCCAAAATGATATGATCATTTATTTGTTTCTCAAATAAACAATAGACAATCACGAATTAGAGGAAAGGCCTCGTGATATAATTCGTGTCGAATTTTACGCAAAAAGTCTGCACCCAGTTGAATGACCTATTCTTTTTCTGGCTACCTAAGAGTGAAGGTTAACGAAGTAAAACTGTTGGGCCGTTCTAGAGGTTTTCGATGAAGAATCGTGATCTATGGCCGCAGTGTTGACCGACGCGGATAAGTGATGCGTGGCCGCTTATTTCGCAAGGTCCACTAATATTATATATGCGGGATAGGCGAAATATACGGAGCAGCGTCGAGCGGTTCGTTTCCTCGTGTGTAGACGGGGGGCAAGCAGTGTCGAGTTACGCTGCAACGTGAGATGATTTATTGCAGCTAATCGGCTCTCCGCTCCTGTCGAGTGAGTCATCATCGGGAAATATCAGCCTCCGGCCGAAGTAATTAAACAAAATATTGACGGTGCACAAGCGCCCCGACACTTTAACGATTATTTCAGAGCGACGAGATCGGGGATCGTGGCTCTTGTTTTCCTAGCGTTCGATCGATCCAGAAACGAACAGATTAGGTCGGGCTCCTGTTTTCAATCTAGCTTCGATGGAATCCAGCTTTGCCACCGGAGAACGCCTTTCGTTTTTAATCACGATTTGTCGTCTCCGATGTTGTCAACTTTTTTTTATGTTTCTGTTGATTTTTCAATCGGAAACAAGTTGAAAATGTGTTCGGACGGTGTGGAATGTATAGTTAGAGATAATAATGCGCGAAGATGTGAAAGAGGTGCAAAGTTTGGGCGTCGAGCCCAAGGGTAGCGGGCATTAAGCAATATCATGTAGCATCTCTAATGGCATCCTGATCGCTATCGAGTTCAGGAACCGTAAGTCTAGACGCGTAGGTGTTTGCCAAAAATCTCCGGTCGTAAATTAACTGCAAGTTCTAATGCTAATGTGACGACAGCCGGGCGTGCTAGTCTATTGTCTACGGACTGACACGATGCAATTATCATGCGGTAAATCTGACTGATTATTCTGAGAATCTCGATGAATATATCTTTGTCCAACCACACACGATTCTCGAATCATTTTTTACGAGGGCGGAATTATGAAGCTCCCAGGAAGATTAAATTATTCGATCGATTAAAGTTCATTGCTTGAGTCAAAAAATTGGGTCTTGTTTCACCATAAATTACCGAAATTACTTTCTCGCCAGCCCAATAAATAGATGGAGCATTTTCAAATAATTTTTTGTCGATAAGGACCAGAATTTAAGGAACAGATTCAAGTTCATTGTCAGAATAAAAAAAAATTAACTTTTTTTCGCCATAAAATACCGAAATTACTTTCTCCCCAAGCCAATAAATACATGGAGCATTTTCAAGGTTCCTAAAAGCGCGAAAGTGTTTCTAATTCGAAAATGACGCCTGTCGGGCAAATTGTTGGCCGACCCAGCGAAGAAGCTTCCAGGAACAGTGAACACGAGCAGCAGATTAGCCGGGTTAGCAGGAACGCATTCCCCGTAAATCAAGATTCGAGGAGGCATCGAGAGCGTCGGCACCGCCAATTTGCTCGTCGGCCTTGTTGTATCGCGCACGACTCTCGCCGGCAAAAGTCGGTCGTTGAAACCGGCGTTACAACATTGACCTCGGTCCTTGGCATTCGAGGCTGCACTCTCGATGTCGACGATCCGCGGCGCACACGGCAGCACGGGTCATCGTATCCCTAGACTTTAAAATCCCGCTTATTGCCGGCGTAGTTAACCATCGTGGACGCCGAGCTCTCATCTTACGAAATCAGTTCGTGTCGTTGTCGCGACGCGTAGGCGTGCTCGTTAACCCCTTTCCGTACAATTACGAGACCGGCTCGTCACGAACATTTCAAACAGCCTCCACTAAATATTCCTTTATGAAGTGTATCTGTCGACAAGTCGAGCCTCACGCTGCGTGTGCTGACGCAAGACACAGGTGTTTGGACTAGAACATCGATTATCCGAGTCCCTGGTGTCTGGATTGTTTATTGTCCGAATATCCTGGGGCTGTATCAACACAACTTCTACTGTCTTCGTTCCTACAGGGATGAAAAACTATCCTCCCACTTTATTGTCACTAGACTGTGGACTTTGGTGGAAAATTAAAATTGTCTGCACTGATCGCAAAAATGTTGTTTTTCCCCTTAATGATTTTATAGAGAAATCATATTTCTAATAATTTTAAATTTCATTATTTACTTCATTCTGCTGTCTCTTACGAGACTTCCTCGAGAAGAAATATATTCTACGAAGAAATAGTTTGACTTAAAGCAAGCGATATGCTGTGCGATTTTAGTGTTTATCTGCTCCGTTATCCAAACAATACCGTCTACTTAGTGCTTAGCCCTCCACGTTGAACGGATGAAGTTTTAATTAAATTTTCTTATCTTGAGAAGGGAATAGATACGTCACCTTCGAGTCGAACGTGTTAACATTTCGTTAAGTTGGTGGTGAAAGACTGATTCGGTCAACTGGTTTAATGTTTGCCAGTGAGTTTTTCGAATATCTGAGCAACCTGTTCCGTCGACAGGATTCTGCTATCGTTGGTATAAGCGTGCTTGATAACGAGGTAGAGGCCATTATCCTTTCGCAGTGGACTGCGACTGGAAGTTTTATCCGGACGTGATCGGCATTCCGCGAATCGCTGGGTCGTTTTCAATGAGAATGGTGGACGATCAACCAGCGATAGAGTAGTAACGTACGGTTTTGTTTCCGAATTCTCTACTGACCCAGTATTTCTCTCTCAGCTGATCGTAGCTGGTCGTTGGCCTCTAAAGAAGGCTGGCTGGTCGCTCGTACAGGGTCAAACCTAACGTTCTTTTTATTAACGAAGCAAGAGAGGGACGAGTGGACGGCGAAGATACCGGATAACGGTCTTCAGGGTCGTTCAGACGACTCCCGCGACTGGTTCACGGTAAAATATGCAACGAGACTTGTCGGAAGTCGGAATCACTCGGCCCATACCGGCCTCTCCCCACTATCACCGGAATTCGGAACCGCTGTACAACTCCGCTTAACCTTAACCTTTCACTGCATGATTTTTTAAATTGAGATGAAAAAATTGAAGTCTGCTCAGTTTTTGTCTTTTATTTAAGTGTAAGGATGTCTGAAATAATAATAATTAAAAGAAACGTTTATTTAACATTAACTTTCGTGCATGCTACGACAACCCCTTTGCTTCTTCGCTGTGTTATATATATATCCGCATCGTGGACGGTTACTTCCGCAAACCAATCATATTTAGTTAAAATTAACGCATGCCCTTCAAGAGGCGACAAGGTGAGGGAAACTGGCCAGTTTTCTAGAGGTACCCTCGCCTTGAGCCCTCGTTGTCTACCTAAAGCCCTTAATTCTTCGCACTTGGTCTGCAGATGTTTTACCTTTAGTTAAAATACGAAGTCCCTAATAAATTATCATGAAACAGAAAGTTCCGCTAAATCTTAAAAAAAGCCTCAAGTCACGTCCCAACGTAACCATAAACTGCCCCCCATGATGAGCACACGGTACCCCACTGCGACCCGCATGAGCCACGGTTACTCAAATCCTTTACAACTCTTACATAAAGGAAAAATATTGAAAAGAATTCAAACAACATTTTCAGAAAAATAAACATAGTAAACAAATACAATCGTAGTTTACTATATACCAGATTTGTTAACTGTATCAAATAGATGCATTATGCAGCGAAGGGTTAAAGGTCGATCGACACTATACAGACAAATTTTGAAGGCCCATCTAAGTAGTCTACACTGCATGGATCGTTTAGCGCCGCATAGTGTAGATCGTCCAAAAAGAATCCGGGAACGGCCTCTCGAAGCTCGCGAATGGGAAATTGCTCGGGTGCAGGCTGTCCGCGTTGCTCGACTTTGCCGCGATTTATTCCAGTTTGTGGGGCATATGTAGATGCCCGTCGACCGTAACTGGTTACCCGACTTTTCAAAAACGACCTGTATACGGGTCGATGGGAGAAGAGAAAGCAGAACGGTCGGCGCGGAGCGATCAACGTGTGGAAATTAACGCGAACGTCGAGTTCGGAAACGGAATCGACTTGTCGCGTAAAATACCTGTAATTTCTCTTTCGCAATACCTGATTAGGAAATATGGGTCTGTAGGGGCCTGAGAATAGCTGTGCAGTTTGCATCGAGAGCAAAGAAACCACGCCCATTCGGGGCACCCTTTGAAGATCACTGCGATTTTTGGAGATGGACTTTCGGAGGGTATTCGTTCTAGAGAGAACAATGCTCTGTCCCGATTCGACAGAATTTAGAGCGAGGAAACCACGCCTAGTCGGTACAGGCCACGCCTACTCGGATCATTCGCCACAAAGGAGACGACATTGTGATCTTCGGAGCTAAAGTGTTACGGAATACTACTTTTAAACCAGCAGGGTGCAAAGATTACTCTGCGGAGCGTTGCCTGGCTCAATCAAAGTTGACAGCACATCGGCTACGCCCACTGCGCGTAAGTCACGCCTATTTTCGATAGCGAGAAGACGACAGGCAGTCTCCGGAAGCATCCACCTAAACCAAATTTTTCTAATAAGATTTTCTCGTTAATCGTTAATCCTGAACGATAGTTTCGCAACTGTTTGGATGTCTGAGTACAACAGTAGTCTAAATTACGAGCACGAATTTGACTGATCCCTGACGCGCATCTGCCAAGCGAAGAGTTACGTCACGAACGCGTTATTTCTTCTCGCGGTTCGTCACTCCCAGTAATACACATTGTCGCCTGTGAGCGTGTTCCGCGAAGACGGTAGACGTGGCTGGCCTTGCGTCACGATCCTCCTCCCGATGTTGTTCTTCTGGGTTCTTTTTGCAGCTCGTTCGCCAGTCGTTTTTGCCGGACGGTGGGCGAGAGAAACGAGACGATCGCTCTCGTCGATTGCATTACGTTATATTCCATTGTCCGAGCGGAGCTCGACGAGGTGTAGCGACAAGCTCACCGGTTTGCAGCCTGCGGATACACTGTGGATAGTGTAGATGCGCCACCGACACCGTATGTAGAGACACGGTTGCTGGCCTGCGAAATTACGTTTGCGTAAAACGCGCGCGCTATCATTTGTGTACTAGCCGAGAGAGGGAGGCAGAGAGAGAGAGAGAGAGAGATAGAGATACCGCTGCTCCGCCGGAGGCCAACTACTACCATTCACGATTAGCCGGGACTGGGTCACATGCAAATCGGGAGCCAAGACGAAGGTGCCTTCCACCTGTCACTGTCATTTCGTTCCTTTTCAAATAATTTGCCTTTCCCACGTGGTCCGTGTACTTGTACCACTACAGTTGGCAAACGGTCGCGGGAAATCGTTACTTAGTTACACTCCGAACATCCTCGCGAGTAATGACGGGATATTTACGCCGGCTAAGCAATATATCGGAGAGCTGTTTCACAACCGACGAACTCTACAGGTCGTTCAAAAACCGGGTCGCGCGAAACTTCATTAGAAGTCACCTCAGCCTTCGACCTCTGCCCCATTTAGAGCTTTCGACTTACTTCGGAAGACCTGGGTTAAAGTGGCCTCGTGAAGAAATGAAAATTCGTAGTTTCACGGGACAGGATTTTCCAGGTATTCGGAACAATGCGAGAACGAAGGTTTTCCGGAGCTGTGTAGAAACTCGGGAGTGAACTTGAGCCGTTCAAATGGATTTCCATCGCCAAGATGGGAAGTGTTGCCCGTTTGTAGCCTGCATATTTCGTTATTGAAGGAATCGTACGTCGCGTCGATGATGCGGGAGCGAGAAACGGATCTCTCGACCGCCAGACGTAACAGCTGTCCACCAGCATGGAAAAAGTACCGTCGGGTGAAATCCCCAGCCTCGTGGATACCATAAATCCTCGACGACGCCTAGCGGCGATGGTTGTTTTGCGGTGTACGGCATTTACTAGCCTCGGAATTTCATCAATGGAGACCGTTATTGCGAAGAACAAGCATCCAGAGACGACAGAACTGAATGAACCTGCGGCTGATCTCGACTATAACGAGCCGCTCGCTCTCGATCGTTCTTCCTCTCTTTCCCGACTGTCCTCGCGGTGCTCAGACAACGAGCACTGTGTTCGACCTACTTTGTACCTGTCGCGCTTCCTTTCCCCTATTTCGATTCACGGAACAAGCATTTTCAATCCATTTCGATTCGCGCGCCTCCCTCAACTCGCTTCGACTTCCAACGTTAACTCATTGCACTTTTATTTTAACAAGAACGTCCCCTCTGATGAATCTTCGATTGATTTTCTTTTATCGTATGCTTAGAACAGAGGTCAGTGAACTATGGACCCTCGCCTGTTTTCAATCCGATCCGCAAGGTTAATATTGTTCTTTACATGGAATAATTAAATACAAATCAAATCTCGTCAAATAAAAAACTTATGTAAAAATATCAGTTTCTATTTAAAAAGTATTTGGAACCCTTGGATTTTGTTGCTCTATGGCCCACCAGGCCTACAAATTTTAAAAGTTTGCCGATTCCTGGGGGGTTTGGAACTGTTGAAATATACTACAAGGTTATATGAAATAAATTAATGCCAACGATTCGTAGTACAGGAAATATGAGAACTCGGTATAAAGAGTTTACTCAAGAAAAAAAGTACAGCTGAAGCTTCTTGCTCAAGTCTTTTTTTTTAATTGGTGGTCGAAGGGTAGGAAGATCCAGGTGTAAGGTATAGCGGTACAGAGGAAATTTACTTTTAACTAAATCCTAAATACCAAATTTAACAAGAACACTGAACAATTATGATCACTACTAAAACTATTAATGTACGGCACTGCAGGAAAGAGAGTTTCCAACCAAAATATAAAAAAGGGTCGTGTAATTATTAGAGTGAGTTTAAAAAGAATCGAGAGACTCAACAGGAACATAGCCGCAGAATTAGTACCGACAGAGAGGACGGTCGATTGCAAAGTGTTTAAACAGTCTCTCTCTCTCTCTCTCTCTCTCTCTCTCTCTCTCTAACAGTTTTTAGAGTATATTTGATGAATCACGCGAGCCGGTGTAAATAGAAATACGCCGGGCGAATGCCAAAGGTTCGAGGTTGTTTGTGGATAAACTTGTTGGAACGCGGCGCGCAAAAAGTTCAAATTGCTCGTCATTATATCCGCTAATTGTTTAGAGCAGCATGGTATCAACGTTTCAAGCACCGCGGGCTGTGCCTCGCTTGAAAAAAATTGTACTAATTTTGAGCAGCACTGTGTGACGTTCGAATAATAGAATTTTAAACATGACTCTACTGCGTATGATTTTTTAAATCACGCATACGATAATCCGTATTGATCGGCTATCTTTTCCGCGAATATTTCATTCCGGTGGTACGAGGGGCAGTTATCAAAAGTTTCGCAAACGATCGCACGTGGGAAGAGCAGTATTTTCTTACTCCTTTGGTGGCGTGTTAGGCTCGCACGAATTCCTTTCTGTCTGGATGATTGCGTAACTGTTATTTTACAGCATGAAAACGCTAGAAATTAGCAAGCATGCACGTTTTGCGTAGTCTGGTGGACGTGGCGGGGCTGTCCTTGAACATCCGTCCGAGGAGCTTGATTTCAACGTGCAAAGAACACTTGGTGCACGCGGTTACGCAACGTAAACGCAAACAAGTCGTGTCCACTGTTCGAGAATGGGTACACGGCGGTGTTGCGTTGCACAAAAAAATAGCGAATTCGCTGCGGCGATGCGTTCGTTCGTTTTCGAAGAAGCGGAACGAACAGAATCATAAATAATGGCGAGGCATATTTCAACGTCTCGTTCGCGCGCGTTGCGAAATCCGCGTAGCTAAAAGTCTACAAAACGGCGGGAGAAGGCGCGATTAAAAATTCGTAATAGGTACCGTGTTGCTCGGTTATTTCCAGAAGATTCATTAAAGCCCGCTTTGTGGAGGCAATAACACTCTCCCGAAGTCCCCGGCACGAACTTTGCATATCTTTGTCGCGTGACCACGATAAAAATGCAAATACCTCGGGTTTGTCGAGAGATGAAGAGAGAAAGAGAGGCGGAGAAAATAAGAGAGGAAAAAAAAGAGAGTCGCGATCCAAACCGTAACTTCCGTTAAAATGAGTCTCGCGTGAATTTCGCTACGATTCTCGACCTTTAAACAGACTTTTTCCCAACGCGGAATTCCGCACAGTAAATCGCGGCCAACGTTCCTCGGAACGGCCGGACAGTCGAGAACAATATCGATAACGACGCGATTGCACGACACACTTACAATTAGAAGTAATCGTTGCGTCGTTAACGTAATAGGTGCGTTATACGGAACCTGCGAAACTTTGTAACGCGTGCGAGCTGCTCGCCATTTGCGAACTCGCGTTAGTTGCTGCGAAAAATCGACGGAGAAGCTTGAGCCTGCTGTATGGGTTTTCCATAGACCGCTCCGAGGAGAAATCTGAGCTCCTGTCTTGCCCTCAGGTGCTAATAATGCGGGAGAAAGAAACAAAACTTGTTCCTTCCGCGTACATTGTAGAATACTTCGAGTGGGCGTGGCTTGGTGGCCCCCAGGTTCTCTCCAGAGCCAGAACGAATTAACACAGAGTGAATGATTTTTTATGGCGAAACTCGAACCCGGAAATTTAATATCATCATGTATAATTGAATTGCAGTGCTATTACAAGTTTAATAGGGTGCATACGAGCAGCGTAATGAGCCGGAGGCTGTTATAATTGTCCGCGCAGGGCCGGGAATCGCTCGCGAATCGAAGAAATGGCTAGCAAATCGCGGTCAGCTCGCCTCTCGAATTATCGAGGCAGCACATACTCACCGTGATTCTATAATAATAATAATTCTCTATGCCTGCTGTGTCTTCCACTGGCAACGGATTGTGTGTGTGTGTGTGTGTGTGTGTGTTGCACCGGTCGGATAAGTGTACAGGCACGCATACAAACGCAAGGGACGAGTTAGCTGTGGCAACCTACTTACCGGCTCGGTAAGCTGCACCTACTGTCGCCTCGTTATTTTCCAACGCTAGTATCGCGTGCGCGTCCTGTTATACGCGGACGAATACGTAGCTGCATACCTCTTCGACGTCCATTGTCCATTGTCCATTGTTTTTCTCTCGAAAACGCTGTCAATGATGCCGACCGGCCAATCGAAATCGTCCGAACCGTACACACGATTGTAAGAACAGCTGGCTTTTCGTTTGATTCTTGTAACGCGTATTTCTTCCAGCGGTACTCCCTTTGGCTATACGTATACAGAGTGATTCTGGAATCTGGGAAAAATTGCTGCTGTTTTTTAAGTGAAAATAGAAGAAGATGATAGAGGAAGAAATCATGTTATATTTTCTTTCATCGATGCAACCGCCAGATGCGATTGCACTTTAGTCTTTAGGGCAACGCAACATTTTTGTTAAACTTTTTTGAGATATTTGATTTTGATGAGACACGGCGACGATTCACCTTGTCTCTCTAAGTATACGATAACTTCCTGGTGCCGGGACTTATGAACAGATTTTATGTAGCAGCTTGTTCACATCCGTCATCTGGTAGATGAAGTAATCTCGGAACACATGTTATCTAAAGCCGGGTTTAGAAGTATATATGGCGTAAGGCTATTCCCATCGTAGACGGTCTTACTCTGATAAAAACGCGCCGCCGATAACCGTCAAGTAGAATTTCCATCCGTTCGAAGGAGGTCCGCCCGACGATAACAAGAAAGCATGACGAGCACGAACACGACGGTTTTAATTAAATTTTTAATTGCCACAGTTCCGACTACTCGAATTATAATTATTTCTCCGCAACTTCTTTTAATTGCTACACTCCCTCCGGTATCGATCTTCTCTTTCTCTTTCACTCCGTCTCTCTCGTTCTTGATAACGCGTCCGCGGATCTTATACACGCGTGCAACGTTTCTTCCTTGTCCCAATTAATCTCGCGTTTCTGGAATTTCGAACGAGACGGATCTGTATTCCAAAATGCGTCCCTCGGCTATTCAGTTATGTTGTACTCGTCGGGAGAAACGGAATCCGGAGAGTGGAGAAGATGAAGAAGGAGCGTTAACAAGGAAAGTGTAAATTTACCTCGGCGGTATCCGAAATAATAAAGCGAAACTCTGTTTGTTTAAACATGATCGGAGACGCGGGACGGTTCGATGAGCAAGACACCTAGAATAATAATAGCTAACATTTGCATGAAAACGCATTTGTTAGCGCATTCTCCGTGTTTTTCGCGCGGTCGCAACTGCCAACTGAAAGTTTACGATAGAAACATTTCCACCGATTGCAACAAATTTCGTTGACCGTGTGAACGTCGTTTTGCAAAATCCTCGATAATTCCAGGTTTTCTTCCCCCATAAATTCCTCCAGTTCCCGAGGGTCCGTGGAATCTGTTTCGTAGCAATTTTTCGCGTTTCGAAATTATGCGCGACCGAATTGTTTCCGAGAAACAAAAATAAAAGCGAAGAGAGAACGAAGTCAGC
The DNA here is from genome assembly GCA_028455595.1 of Lasioglossum vierecki. Classification (NCBI taxonomy): domain Eukaryota; kingdom Metazoa; phylum Arthropoda; class Insecta; order Hymenoptera; family Halictidae; genus Lasioglossum; species Lasioglossum vierecki. The sequence goes on along the minus strand of CM052336.1, from coordinate 2,901,480 downwards.
CGAAGGCTCCAGAGACCGTCGGAGATGAATGACTGCGGCGACCGCCGCCGTGCCGGTAGCTCACTGTCAGAAGTGAAATATGACGAAAGGGAGCATCGAAGCGGGAAGAGAACACTTTCGAATACTAATAGTAAGAGGCGGGAAAATAGCACCAATAGGATCTCTCTCGGTGACCAAGATGCGTTCGCGCGTTTCGTGACTTGACGCGACACACCTGTGCTTGTACAAGCACAGTTCGAGCAAAGAAATGCCTGTCTCTCTTTATGGTCGCTCGATCCTCCTAGGCTCGTCTCTGGCTCGCGTTCCTCGCCAACTCGAGGAGAAACCGACTCTACAAGAATGACCACGTGACGCAACACCACGATGTCACACAAAATGTCCCATACAGGATTTGCAATTCCGCGGGATAGATGTAGAATTTCTTTCAGTACACACGTGTAATAATTAGACAACGGATTTCTTGCATTAATCATAATAATTTCACGTTTCTCCTGTTAGTATTATATCTATAACGAAGCAACAATATGATATACTAGAATATATTACATTATAATATATAAAACATTGTAATAATTGCCGCGGTAAATCGGAGGAATTTTTTCCTTCATCAAAATGTTGGTAAAGGCTTCGTTTAATTTAAATTTTAATTAATTGGTAATTTAAAGAAGGTCAGTTTGCGCGTTTTATTTATGAGAAATATATAAAATAAAAATTAAAACAACATTTTCAGAAAAATAAACATAAATGAACATAGTAAGAAAATTATTAAATTATGAATGAAGTTAAGCAACGTAAGTAAAGGTAAAAAAAAGAACGAACGTGATCGAATCACGAGTGACCCAAGAGTAACAGTTCACGCCATCTCTAGACATGATGTTCATCGATGAATTTCATTTCACTGTCTATCAATCGATTGTTCGGTCTAGCGTGACGACCGTTTGAAGGATCATTGTGGACGTTCTCGATAGCTGCCGCTGCCGCTGCTCGAAAGAAAGCTATAAAAGGCGAAACGGGTGAAAGGAACACGGCAGCCAAGAGAGAGAGAGAGAGAGAGAGAGAGAGAGAGAGAGAGAGAGAGGGAAAGTGACGTAGAGGAAGGGAGTAACGACAAAGGAAACGTAGGTTGGCAATGTCAACCGGATAGGAGGCAAAGTACCGGATCTCATACAAATATCTAATTAACGTGCGCCGCTTATGAGCGTTCGTGTTTCCGCGGCGAAGGTACAAAGTTCCCAATCGAAACAGCGTTTCCTCCCTCGGCTCTCTCTCCCCTGTCTTTCCGCCCTCAGCTTGTGTCACGACGAAATGAGACGCAAATTTGGTGCGACGTATCACGAGCGGTTCGCGAGTGTTCCGCAAACGCTCAGCCGATACTTGTACGAACGCGGGACGGCGGCAACGTTTCGCGATCCGAAATTTATAGCCCCATTCGTACCGGGTCTCGTCGTCGCGGCCGCGAATGCAATCGTTGTCGCGACTCGCGGGAAGATATTCGAGAACCGAGGTGACGACGGGGGCTTTCGCGAAATATACGGGCCGCCGAGAGGGAATTCGCGGAATACGCTCTTCACCTGTGCCGCCTCTCAAACAGATTTCGCGAAACACTCCGAGCCCTGCGGAATGGGGATCGTATCGTCGTTTCTCCGACGAGAAAACTGCCGGGGATCGAAAAATCGAAAGAAACGTTCAGCCCCTCTCCTGCCCCCTAGCACCACTATTTACGCTGCTCCACAAAATTAAAGGGACACTAAGCTATCGCCGTGAACGCTCCCGTAACTCCCTGTGAAAGGAAACGTTCCGCCTGTGCTGGTTTCAGAAGGTGAATCGAAATGAAATTGAAATGAAAGAATTGAGTAGATCTTGTAATTGGCAAACTTGTCGAAATGTTGATTCCTCTCGGATTTTCATGAAAATATTCGGAAAAATATTTTTTACGAATTCGAAAGGAAAATTCGAATTGCCGGCTGGATTTACGACGTCCTCTTAGAAAGAACAGCCCAGTGTACACGGTTAACTTGTAGTTTATCCTGCACGAAGACGGATTATTCCTCGCTAGATTATTCATTAGTCTACCCTGTGGGGTTCCGAGTACTTGGCCGAAATATTTGCATTGTTGAGACTCCATTTTATTCAGCCAGCACAGTTTAAAGCGTTACCCCGCTCAGCTTTCTTTTGAACAGATTTTTGTCGAGCGAAATGTAAAAGTACCGATCTCTCGTGGAAAACAGTTTGATCGCGACGAGGTTTCGCGTGAGGTGGTCTTGTAAAATCGTTCGAGCGGGTGAATTCGATGTATTCGAATGGTTTTCCGTCGAGCTCGAGGAAAAGACGGTCTCGCGTATTTATGTTTCGCGGGGCGACACACATTTTCAGGTCGTTTCGAGTATCACGCGGGAGGAAATACAATTCCTCGGGCGTTGAATTTGTAAAAAGGGAAACTGCCGGCGAAGTACATCGGCCCCGAAGAATTCCGCTCACGTTCGGCTTTATGAAACGAAAATTTACAGTCACGCTTGTCGTGCAGCTGAAACGTTTCACTAATCGGAATTCGTGGCTCTCTATAAATCGCTGCCTCTCCTTGACGTCACATCCTGCGCGTTCTGCCGGCGACATACTAATGACGAGCCGCATACCTGTGCCCAAACGCGTTGCCTGCCTACCTTGCTCTCGAGAGAGTCTCCGTTTAACAACGGTCTCGCAATCTTTCTGGAAACAAACCTCCACGCCTCGTGCCGTTGCGTTTCCACGGATTGCATTGCACCTACCTCGCGACTGCACTCGAACCAAAAATCTTTCCGGCGTGTATAAAAGAAGAAAGAAGAACACATGCTTGTATCATAAACGAAACTAATTGCCGGCCCGAGCATTTCGAAATTATATTTATCCGTGAGCCCGGGCTAGTATCGATATTGCATAGAGAACAAATTTGAAATTCAATCGAGCGCGCGCGCGGATTTAACGTAGAAAGTTTAGTGCATCGTATAATATAGATTTAATGAATTTCATGAAGTTTCGCGAGTCTCTTTGTGCTCGCGCGTGCTCCACTAATATCGGCCGAGCAATGCCGAACCGGTTAACTTTATCCACTATCTCGCGATACATATTACGTTACAGCAAATAGATGCTTTCCTCCTTTTGCAGCGACACGAATCGTTGCTCCGCGGGGCGCAGGATGAATGTTCCGCGAAGCTTCCCTTAAAAATGAAACTTCGCCGAAGAAAAATCGCGCTGTCGTTTCAGAACGCACCATTATATTAGTATAATGTATACCGGCGATGCATCACGACGTTCCTCGCCAGGATCCTTGGACCGCGCGGATCGAACAGAAACCTGCCTCGGTCTCGTCCGGATAAAACCGAACTAATTGAAACATCGCTACCAGTCAACAATTTGCCAGAAATTGTTTCATTTGGCTACGATAAATAATTGACACCGTGTACCCTGACAAGTAATAAATACGTCTGCCATCGGGACTTGGTATTCGGCCAAACGAGATTCGAATCGTCCAATAATTATCTCGCCTGCGTGCCTCGTATCAATTATCATAGCTCCGGAAATTTTTCGAACGCTATTCTTCAAACTTTTGTTAGGTACAAAGGTTTGTTCGCAATCCGCAACCGTAAACGAATTAATATTTTTTTCTACCTCCATGATTTGTCTTCATAATTTTAAGGGTGTTCACCCTTATATTATCCTTGAAATTTTCAGGTTTATTTTTCCACCTCATACTATTTTGTAATTTTTATATTCTGTTTTATATGTGGTGTATTTCGTTTTTTTGTAATTATGTTGAAATAAATCTCATATGAGATTTTCTATTAATAAAAAAAAAACCTAAAATCATTGTTTCGTACACGAAGTCGATAAAAATTGTGTGGTCCGCTGAACTATGTTGATCCTGGTAGACCCTTTGCGAGAGAGGTCGTTGAATGCATTGAGCTTCGGAAAATAGTCTAGTCGCGAGGATTGAGGCGCCACTGAACGGGGGCAGGTCGAGTAATCTAGCAAGGGGGCCGAAAGAAAGAGAGCGAGTCGGAATCGCGAGTGACTTGCGCGCGACGCGACGAAACCAGCGGAAGATTGCCGGCGCTCGTAAATCGCGGGCGAGCCTAAAAATACAGTGGCAAGATTCTTACACAATCGTCGCGTTAATGGGGCTGGTTTTCACCCTCGCACTTGGCAGGTGTTCCTTTCGACATGGGCTTGTTTCGCCGTTGACCTGTGTTCCTGTTCCGAGGCTGAACCGAACGAACCAAGCGGAGCCGAGCGCTGCGAAAGAATAAATTATGAGAGAGACGAGAGAGTTTACGAGCATAACTCTCCTCGGCCGGTGCGCTTCTACGGAAACGCGTAAGCTCGTTTAAGCTCGCGTAACAGATATTCAACGATTTACCGCCTCATGAAAACGAGATCCCCCGGTATCCTGAGGTGAAGGTCCGGTCTCTTCTTATACATGATAAATGGGCCCCGCGGTCTTTACCGAAAATTTTACCGCTGAACGCTCTCTATTAATTCAATTTAAACCCTCCGGCCAAAACACACACCCCCGCCCGTAAATAATAGAACGTTTATCGGTTTTGGCTGGCGTAAGTTATATTTAGACCGAAATTCTGTAATTCGGCCTGATTTTTCGGCACTTTAGCCACCGGAGATCGTTCAACCGTTTTGCTATCGCGTCGAAGAGTTTTTTTTATTCCGTTGTCTAATATTTTATAAATCTCCTCCGTGTGTTCCGATGTTGGGGACAGTGACTCCCGTCATAATTTTCCAATTAATTCGCGATGCATCGGCGTCTGCGTCGGTGAGTGGGTTGTTTATAAACGAAACGCCTCGTCACGTCTGGATGTTTTCATGTTTTTCGATCGAGCCAGTCCTGCGCGGCTCGGCGTCCGAGCACAAATAAACCGGTCAAATGTTTGTAAATCGATGTTGCGTTCTACGCGCGGCTCGCTATTTGTTGCCCTAATTAAATCAACCGGCGTCCGTTAATCGCCCCTCTGCGAAAACAGTTTTGGGAAATCACCGTCGACTTCGCCGCGGATTTTCAACCGTGCGCAAACACGCTCGAAGAGAACCTGTACGATGTAAGCACAGTTCGCGAGAAGCGATCGATTTTCAAAGAATCATATAGAGCATTAGTCAAATGTTTTCCCAGGTGTATAAGATCCCAGGAATGAACAGGTGGAGGTGTGACGTTGGTGGAGAAAATGTTGCTGATAATAGAAACAAGCAGGAGACGACGGAGAATTTTGCATTCTCGCGGAGAAAGAGAGAAGAATGGCACGAGATAGGACAAATAGGGTGGTTGGTTCTTGAGACGTGGAGGGTTAGCGTCGATCAAGGGGACGATTAAAGCGTACCACGGCCTGAACCGTGGCTTTCCGACGAACGTTACGAAAGATTAGATTTGCGTTACTCCTTGTTTCGTATTCGCCAAGCCAGGAGGCGGCCTGGCGGGAATATTCTTGGTCTCTTACCGTCTCGCTTCCTGGACCTCGCGGTCCTTTGCCAGAATGAGAATTAACTTTGTTAATTCAATTCCCGGCCCGGCCACGTTCAAACTAACTGAATTTCAGCCCCGTGCCGCGCCGCACGCCGCTCCGCTCTGAACTACCGCGTTGCTAAGTAGAGTGCCTCTCGGCTTACGTGTAATATATCCGTACACTCGGTTTGCGCCAGCTGAGCGATTATGTATGCCTGCGTACACGTGCACAACCGGTACCTACACACGAGTACACCGGTGTGTACGCACACCGCACAGATACGTACACGTATATGCTCGCTCCGATTCTTCCTTCCACCGTCAAGCGGCTCCGTCCGACCGGGCAAATATGCGCAAAGAAATAATTGCCGCGAGTAACGATGCGCCGGCTACATTAATTAGAATGTTGCGAATTTTCAATTCCTCGGAATCCGACTCCGCCTCGTTCGCTACCTTCCACGGTGATCCACGACGTCGTTTCAGGCTACGATTTACACTGCATACGATTATTCGATCGTATCCTACACATTCTCCTCGTCTCATTAGGTTAAACTTCTCATTTTGCTCTGTTACCTCTAATAACTTTGTTGTTTATACCGATAATGACAAGAGAATGTTTGAACGAGACTGTGTCTCGGTGAAGGTCATTTCAAGATCCTTCCCGAGATCTTGCGAACAGTAAATAATGTTTTTCATTCAATGTCGACAAACAAATGGCATACATACAGATGACATAACAAGGTAAACAGTTATTTCTCGATGTTTTCTTATCCAAATTGACGAGTAGAGTGAGGATCTATATGCATTTGTCGTTTATACAAATTTTCCCTATCTTTGTTTTCCAACCTCAACAATCAACGGAAGAAGGTACAAAAAGTTGTACAAAAAATATTTAAGCGATTCTCATGGAGACGAAACGAAGAAATTTTGTTTAAATTGCCGCTTGAACTTTCAGGTCCTGATCTCTCGATCCTGGATCCGATCCGCATATTTAAGCCGGCTAATAAAATTAAATGGCCGACGTAATATGCATGTACGTTTTCCGGTAGCGTGGCCCGAACTTTTCGTTCTCATTTCCGCTTCCGGGGGGGCTTGGTCTGGTCCGGGTGACTATGTTCGAGATGCCGTAGGATCGATTTGTAGATGCTCGACGCATTCTTTGCGTTCGCCTATCCGTTCGCAGACCTGGCCATACCTAAACCAGACCAGAGCAGACCAGACCAGTTCGAAGCTAGTCCGGAGTCCAGACCGCACCGGTCCACGGGGTCGGACAATTTCGGTCCCCGCCGAAAGGAAGATCCCGGTCGAGCGTCTTCGGTATTTAATAAACATTCCACGAAGCCCGCAGTTTTGCTGCGGTCCGATACCACGGTGGACAAAGGGATAGCTACAGCTCTTCGTGAATAGATAGGAGAGAGCACAGATGTTCGTGAAGAGAAAGAGGAGAGAGAGAGAGAGTAAGGATGGCGCGAGCAGGAGGAAAATATCGCTGCGGCAATGCCAGAGGGCTTGGAAATTTTTCCATCGAAAATAATTGTACGGGGTGGAGTGGGTCCCGGAGCTTTCATTCAATCTCCATGGTGCTTCGTGGAAAATCTGATTCGAGCGGAGAAACCGAGTATCCGGTTAGGTTACGAAAGTAATTAAATCGTTAACAGGGGACGAGTTTGCGGCGCAATCGACGGATACGTGCTGGGTTTCCACGGTCTCTACCCGCCCCTACAACCGTTCTACTTCATCCCCTTTTCCCTCGGTTTCTTCCCTCCGTGTTCTATCTTTTATTTTCTCTTTCCCTCGTTTCTTCTTTTTTGTCCTTTGACTACGATCGCACGTAGCCAATCATCGCCCGTTCAATTTACCACCCATGATCGGACCCGCACATGCGATTTACCAATTGTTGAGAAACGCGGATCCTGCAAACCTAGCTACGGAATTAATACCAGGATCCAGCACTAAGAGTAACTAGGTTCTAACTCATTCGCAGCGTCGTTACTGTTAATCATTTACCAATATACTGTACACCGAGCCTCGTAATACTGCTGTTAGTGGTTTTAGAAATTAACGAACACTGTCTGTTGTGATACTATGACAAATGAACCAGTATAAAATGAAACCGAGAGGACACTCGACCGAGGAATCTAGGAATCGTATTTTTCAGGAAACATTAACACAAAAAGTATTTTAAAAACATTTTTTTAAATACTTTTTCGAGAAACATAGTACGTATCTCCAACTTTCGATAAAGCACAGACCTTGCAAATGCCTGAATGATCAAAAAAGTATTAAAGTCTATTGTCCAGAAAAATTGCAGAGTTTAGGTAAACTTTTTGAAATTGGCTTTCGGCCGGCTAAATGAATGAAAAGGAGCAGTGTGCAGCGCGTTAATTTTTCCGCGCCAACAGACCGAGCATACAGCAGCACATCGGGTGTATGTAGTCATAGAAGAAGTATGCAAAGAGGCCGCACTTCCTATCCGTACGAATTGTATCAATTAAACGGGGTCGGCCGGCAGACAAGGGAAAAGGTCGTCGACCGATTCCGTGAGTCTTGTTGCTCGTGCGTGGTGACTTTCACCGTGGATGGTGCGAAAGGTGTTTTTCTGGTAAAAACGAGCTGAAGGTATTAACGCGCGAACCGGGAGAGACAGCGGATCGATCGTACTCTGGAAAACGTTGGCGCGCGAACGTGTGCAAAGTGTAGATCGAAGGGTGATTCTCCGGTTCGTAGAGGAGACGACGACAGAGAGCAAGCAAGCGAGCCAGAGGGTTAAAAGTGTGGCGCAGATAGAGATATTCAGAGATGCAGCCGGCTACTTTGCGTCCCTATAGGAGATCCTATGCGAGGCTGAATTTACATAAGCGGCTTTCCTCCGGACGAAGCTTTTCTCTTGGTCCTAAACAAATATTGACCGGGTGGAGGCCACCTTTCGCCTCTTCTCGCTACCGAAAGCGAGTCATCTTCAAATGGTCCATAGCTGACCAGGCGCATTATACGCGGCGGACGCTTATTAAACGCGAAGACAGTGACGTGACAAGTGGGGCCGCGTTCCTCGTGCTCTCCCGACATTTATTATATTAACCGGCGAATTCATTAGCGTACTCAACCGGGCCTCGAACCACGTGTTTAACTACTCCACACCCGGCGACATCATTTCGACTTATCCGCTAAACGCTTAATCGCGCGTTACGTCAATTTTTGTCGGCCACATATCTTCCCATAATTATGAAAGGATATCTACGCTACGTGAAAAAATTGTAAAAGTTACAATGAATTCTTTTGAATTATATTATTTGCCACGTATGATCTACGCCATTCTTTTTTAAACGAAACAAAGAGTTTAAAAATTGATTTGAACAGTTTGTTAAATAAGTTGTGACTTTTGTGGCTACCGACGTGTGGCACTTGACGTGCCAACTAAATTACTGCGACTCCGCGAAATTTTTCAAGGTGTCAGCAGATTTCTTCCGAGTAGCCGTCCACGCGCGTTCTCCACTAGTCTCGACACAGACTTTCGGTCTAATTTTACTTGTAGTTGTCCTCGATGAATGACCCATATGTGGGACTGCGAACTTTCTTCCGTCGACGTTTATAATAATATCTTGGTTTTTCTTTTGGTTGCAGAACGGAAGTTGTTCGTGGGGATGCTGTCGAAGAAGTTCACGGAGAACGATGTTCGGAATATGTTTAGCGCCTACGGGACTATCGAAGAGTGTTCGGTGCTGAGGGATAGCACCGGGAAGAGTAAAGCCTGTGCCTTCGTTACCTTCGCCAGTAAACAATACGCCATCAACGCCATTAAGGCTCTTCACCATTCGCAAACAATGGAGGTTGGTATAGAACGTAGCCGGGTGAGAATCGTAGGGAACGAGATCCGCGTTTGATCTATTGTTGCGACCGATTCCGAGAGTATCGATAGGTCGGTAACGCGACGATCCGTTGGAATGAATTAAATTAGACAGGATAGAACGAACGTCGCGCCTGGGCTAGCCAGAGAGCATAGGAGACAACGGCTGGGGCCGAGAGAAAGAGGAGGAAGGATTCGTTAAGAGTGCACGGCTCGTTTCTTTTCATAGCGGTTCAATGAGGTCGTCGGACATTGGCTCGATGCCACTATCACTCGAGGAAAACCACCAGTCGGTGCATCCACAACCCCGGCTCCTATACACTCACCTCTGTCCGATGATATACCAATTTAACTCCGGCTAACCGAAACCGAGCAAAGAAAAGCTGTTGAACCAGCCGACAAGACGCAACGCGATCATTCGAAACGCGCCGACACTTTTCACCTATTTTTCTTATCCGTTCGCAACACCATCCTCTCCATTCCCCTTGCACGATGCACCCATCGGTAAAGAAGCGACCTGCGGTTTTGCACGTTGCAATTTTACTTGGCCAACTACGAATGGGTCGTCCCACGCGTCTATCGTTGCTTCTTATCGCGCTTCACGTGTACACGCGTCAGCAGTTTTCCTCGGACGATTATCCTCATGCAAAATTCACCTTACACTAGCGTCCTGTCAATCTGCAAGGTGATTTCGGTGCATTCTGATATTTTTTACTTCAACCCCTGCACGTAGAAGAAGAAAAAGATTCGTATTAAGCAAAGTAGAAAATTAATAAACATATTCGTCGCAGGAAAGAGTGGAAGAACGTGTGTTAATGAAATTCATTTTCGGTATCTCTGTGCCAACTTGAACACGACGAAGCGGATAAAGACATCGTTAAAAATATATGTGACGCGAACGGAGAACAATAGGCGTGAAGGAATGATTTTGCGTTTGAGCGTCGGAAAATGAGACGATTTATCGTTCGGAAACCGGTTCTCTGGACAAACAACGGCACGTTGGATCGGAAGTCGGGAGTAATTCGCAGCGAAAGGAAATTGCCGGGGCCGGCATGGCGTTCCTGTTTCGATTTTCGAAGAATTCCGATAAAAGTTTCAACGGATCTGCCGGGTAATTTAATGTAACTGTAATGGGAGGGAGAGGCGCAGGAGTACGGGGGTGGGGAATGGAGAAGCCTGTGTATTCGACACACTCCGCGGAATTGTTTCCCTCCCGTTCCACCGTGCCGGTGGTACGCCTATGCGCGCGATGCACTATTTCGAACAGTGAAAGCAAATCGTGCCAAGGCATGCGGGCACGACGACTGCAATTCCATTTTGATATCATGAATATTTCCTGTCGCAGGTTCCTCGAACTTGCTCGTCGTGGCTCACTTAACTGGCACGATTTCGTGCTTCCGATTCCACGCGTAAACAGCCTCGCGCGTATTCATGCTCCCTTCCTCGGAGAATCGCGATCCCAGAAAACTGCAGTCTCGATCGCGTAATTGTTATTGGGCAGCGGATTATACGGGTTTACGACAAAAACGAGTAGGTGCAATACAATTTTTTTTATATTTTACCATCGTGTCAATTTTTACACCGACGCAGATTCAATTCGTGTAACGAGGGACGGTTCAGAGTTAACCCTCATACGCTCCTCAATAATATCTGCATAAAAAATACTAGGATCACAATTCACCCGTTTTTATTTTACACGTTGAATCATCACATTATGTTTCATTTATAGCGTGACAATTTAAAAAAAAAATACATTGCACGACGTAGACATAAAAGAATGAATAATTTTACAGTATAAGAAGATATTGAATTATTGAATGGGTGAATTTTCACCATGGGAACGTATGAGGGTTAAGACAAAAACACTTTCATTTCCATTCATTCCCACCGTCAGATTTCAAAAAAGCAGACTGCGATACAGGATTTGTTTGTTATTTCTATAAACCCGTTATAGAAATTAAATGTTTGGTTCGTAGCTGACCGCGTTCTAAAAAACGCGATAAGACCTTCGGCAAACTATCCCGTGCCACGTGTCCCGCTGTCCGCATAATGCAATTTGTCAAGGCTTCTTATCTTCAACAATGTTAATTACTGTACTGCGAATCTCCGTGGAAATTTCTGGCGACCATTCTACAAACATCGGAACGAGGGGAAAAATATACTTGGCCAACTAGAAAATTCCGTATGAGAGAAACGAATTAAAAATGACACGAAAGCCCACTAAAAATGCATAAAGATTCGCGGCAAATTGCGTTCGCGATTCAACTGAAATTGTCCGTGAGTCGTGTCGTCATTAGACCGCGGATATTTATGCAAATATTCCTCCGTAAGGGGAACAATTTGTTCGGTCGTCTAAAAAGGATCGCTCGCGTTGGAAAATGCTGTTAATTTTTCCTCTGTTCCGCGAAACGTTTCGTATGCCTACGAGCCCGGCCGCTGCTCTAGAAACACATAAATATATCGTGCACTTTAATATTCTCCTATTCCAGGGATGCTCGTCGCCGTTGGTAGTCAAATTTGCAGACACGCAGAAGGAAAAAGATCAGAAGAGGATGCAACAACTCCAGACGAATCTTTGGAATATAGCCGGAGTCAACATGGCGCCGCATTACCTGACCGTCTGTACCTTTAATATTTTACAACCGACCTTTTTACCCGATATCAAAGAGCCCATTTGCATCGCGAATGAAATACTTTCTCATAAATTTGTTTTCCTGGTCGCTTTAAAAATTGCACGCGAATTCTGCGCGCGTGTACGGCCGTCGAGAAAAAGAAAAAAAATAAAGAAGAACAACTCGCACGAGAGATACGTCTTGGAGCGGATGCCGGTTCCCTTTGCACGCGAAAATTCCTTTTTTCATGCGAATTTTTATCTTTTCTCGATCTCCGACGCGCATAAACAAGATTATAATATCGATCTGTGTCTGCAATCCCTTAGCCCGACGTTCTGATAAGAAATCTTGCGAAATCAATTCCGAGGAAATGGGGGAAAGGTCGTTTAGAATGGCTGGGAAAAACAGTTTTGTTTTCCAATTAAGGCGTCACGATCGCTCAGAGTCCCGTTTGCATTTTATTTGCAGAACGATACGCCTACTCTGCCACCCACCTCGTTGCAACTGTTGCAACAACTTCAGGCGACGACCAGCGCAGCGACTCCGGTTGCAGCAGGTGCTGGCGCGAGCGCTCTGTCGAACGTTCAACACCAATTATTATTGCAACAACACCTCGGCCTCGGTGCAGCGACCCCTGCACACGCTGCTGCACCCGCGGTGCCCAGTCCACCCGAGATCAGCCCCGCGAATCTTCAGGGATTGGCCACCTTGGCGTCGTTGAGTAACACCGCCGGTGAGTATGGTTGGTGTCTTTTTTTTTCTTTTATGTTCTCACTGGCTCGCAATGGGACAGATCGATCTAGCTGGAAACAACGATCGCGAAAAGATATATCCTCCATATTCCTGTTCCAAAATATTTACTGCGGCTAATGAAACCTGAAATAATTTATTTAGTAACCGTATAAGCATAGAAATCGTAGCGTGATGAAATTATACATTTATTTATGTTATACAAAACGCTACAACTTACTTGAATCATGTCAAAATTGTCTCATCGAGTTTTATCAAAAGACATCTCGATGAATCACTTCAGAATTTTCTGATACCGATAGACATCTGTTTCCGATGAGTAAGACTTTTTCCAGCTAGATCGAGCATTTGTCCCACTGTGTCCTCGCCTGGTAATCGCGACATTGAACGCACCGTGTCGCGCCAAATGCATAATTTAGCAAAAACGAGAAACTAATTCTTCGAAACATCTGATTTCATCCTCCGTGCGTTCAATTTCATGATTAACCGCACACACGCATTTTCGTTCATTTAATTGGAGATTGGGTGATCGTCAAGCTACGAGCCTTATAATTAACCGAGAACAAGCTGCCGATATGTTTGTTAAAGAGAACACAAGATACAGAGAGGACAAACTAGGTACTAATGATAGAGCAACTGTATGACTCACGGCAGCCATGAACAAGTCGGAAGACGTGGGGCTAATTATAACGTCGTTTTTACTCATTTATTTCTGTCAGGGATGGGACGGACCCATATAGACATTTGTTTAAATCATTATCCGTTGCGAAGAGATTTCGTGAGAATTGCCGGACACTCCGCGCCGAATATTTCGTGTCCATTGTTCCGCTGAAGAGTCCTGGCGAATATCGTTTAATATAATACTTTTGCCTGTCGTGCGAGTACTAAATTATTGCGTGGATCGTGTCGTAGTCCGTTTCGTAACATTCGCTGGCACGGCCATGTTTAACCATCCCGTACATTTGTCCGCTGGTTGTCTACGCGATAATAAAATTCTGCGTTTAATGGGTACGGAGTGCGGACCGGTGCAATGATAAATCGATGGAGATGCCCGCCATTACCGTTCGTATTAAAACGTGTGTTTACTGCTGATTGCCGAGGAATCCGTGGTTACTCGGTGACACGCTAGATCTTATGCAACTATCCATCTCTCTGGATCACCTACCAGATAGTATACTGTTGCACGTCACGTTGGCAACAATGAAATAATCTGGTCCGAAAAACTCGAGGATTTATGCTTGTGTCTACTCTTTTAATCATTTTGTCTCTCATGGCCGAGCTGCTCGATATTTAATGTGTTCACCCTTTCCACCCAGAAGGTAGTTTGACTACAGAAATGATTAACTGGTGGTGCAGGCTGACATATTTATTTAATGTGTTAGAAACATATTTTTTTTGAACTAGTTCAAGACTAGAATAAATTTTTCATGGAAAGGAAAGAGGCATTATAAAATTGAAGCACAGAATAAAATCACATAGGTTTGCTTAATTGTAGAGCAAAAACGGCTTGGTACGGAACGTGTTAAATAGAAAATACAGTTTATGGATTTATTAAAATAGTAAACATATCGAAGAAACTAAGAGTGTCGGTAGATCAAGCATAAATAAAGGTGCCATCGACACTAGGTAATTGCAGAATATTTATCGTGCAAGGAAGTAGTCACTTGATTGAATAAAAATTCATTTATGTCTCGGAGTTGTTACTCGATCGCGAAGGGTCAAGACAATTTCTCGAGTTCTCGAGCTGACGATCAGTTTCGATCTCCAATCGAACATCGTTGAATGATCGAATCGCCTCTGACGAGTTGTCTCGATTGAAAACGTTGCAGCGAACGCAGGAGTCGCTCCGATGAGTATGCAGAATCTTGTCACCCTGGCAGCCATGACCGGTGGGAATAGCAACCTTCAAGTGTCGCCAAACAGTGAGTAGCGAAACTTGCACGGCACCGGAATCTATAGATAGTAACGATCGTATATTTTGCCCTCTCCCTCCCGTCTCTCTCTCTCTCTGTTTTCCTCTTGATCCTCCTTTCCAATAGTAAACAAAATTGCCTGAAAGCGGCGTGCTTTCGGAGATGTTCGCTTGAACGTGACATTAAGTCTTGAATAACAGCATGCACGCCAGCAGCCTCGTTCGAACGGAAACTCGATGTTCACTGCATGCCGATCGTAACAACGTTTCCATGTGATTCAAATTACACTTGTCGCGATGTAATAACCGTGGACTTAGCGTATCGGAACTGTCTGTTGTGATACTTGTATGTTTGTGCGCACGCAATGAACACTTGCTGTACCGAACAATGTACTCTGTGCTTTTCAATCGTTAATCCCAATCATTGATGATCCTTCAACCCTTTGCGGCTCCGTACCGATTACAACTGAACATTTCGCTCCAGCTGGTCTTGTCTCGAAAGAAATGCGACAAATTTTTGCTTATAATTTTTATGTTCCACGGAAAAATGGACTTGATCAATTTCAAGGATCAGAGGTCGCTTAAAAATTTCTTCCTTTGTTCAATCACCTGAATCAGTTCGAAATAATATCTGCATATGTACATATATTCTTCTAATCATTTTTGTCATAAATCCATAAAATATTTGTACAATGTTGCAAATTGATTTGCAATGGGGTGAAACCTGTAAAAGCCCGCGCTCTAAGAAAATTTGTCCTACCATATCAAAATGGCAGCGAACTGGGGCCAGATTGAAATTCTTTCTTCCCAACATTTTGACCAAGTTCTGTAACTTTGTGGTAATTCTCGTACTAATTGGAGCAGGATTGTCTGGAGCGAAAGTTGGTACTAACAACGCCGCGGAGGGTTGACGGTGTGGCATGAAAGAATGTTTGCTGGAGTCGAATTCGACTTGGAACTGTCGGATGCCACCGGGAATAATTGTCTCGCAACAATTGACCGCGCGCATTGCACGGCGAATACCTTATATCGTAGCGAGAGTAACAGCTAAGTAAATTTCGGCGAAGTTTACGTGCTGAATATGTAAACACGTAACTAACTCCGCTTGTTAATATCGTGAACGTGTTCTGTGTTTCAGCGTTAAGCGGACTGGCGAATTCGACAGCAGGTATGTCGCTATGTACGTGTCGCATTGCCTGGTATAGTATTAACAGTTACTAAATTAATTTCGATCGTTTAGACGGATTCTAATCTCGTTCGCTGTTCGATAGTCGCTTAAAGTCGACGCGACGGGAACATGCGCACGGAATGGACGCGACCGTACCAAGTACACCGAATATACAGAGTATACGGGTACATCTGGGGTCGCATTCATGCGTGTCACCATCATCGTTATCAGCCACATTTAATATTATACTAATCGTGTACGCTTTAAGACGATACCATACGTTCCGAAATCTTTCTTATTACATATCTTTATGTATCACCACACTGTAAACGATTGTGTAAGTAAACTTTGTTGCCTGCTGCGCGTGATGTGCCTCTTCCGGTGACCCGAATACTTTCTACGTTATCGATAGTCGTTCTCATTGTAAATAAACAATCGTTCAAGATACAGGGAATTTCATAACTTATGGTGCAAATTAGGTCAGGTAGATTCTATTCTATTTTATTTACTCCGAGTCACAACAAGTTTTTAAATTATTCAAGACATTGTTAAAAATCCAAATGTCGTAAGAGAAAACAGGTTCAATTTCTTTGCGAATGCCGTAGAAAAGATTAATGGTGAAAGATAGATCTTGATTACGCACGAAAACACAGCAGCAGGGAGCAACGATCATTTCCAAGTTTGCAACTTGCAATTGCTACGTGGTACACAAAAGTATCCGCATCTAACCATATACCTCTCTCTTTCTCTATCTCTGTCTCTCTCTCCCCTTGTTATCAGCAGTTTCTTTAAATTAATTTCGAATAAGTCGGAAAAGATGTTTCGTTTGATCCTCTCGCGTGACACGCGCATCAGAGATTTAATATACACGTTTTTTTTTCGTGCGTAGCTGTCCTTCTTGGAAAGACCGGGAACACAGGTGAGAAGAAATCACAGAATCTCTCTTTCTCTCTATCTTTTGCTCAGTCGTGTATCTATCTCATAATTCCACCATCGTCCTTCTAGCTCCTGCTCCACGTACGCTCCCTACACATTTATGTACATATTTCATCACTAATTTGATTTGTAATTACTGTTGGCCGTTTAATCGATGGAACGGAGCTCACCCAGCACTCGTCCGTCCAGCTCTGTATTAATTAGGCTTGAATTTGTGCACGCCGTTTCATGTCGAATCGTTGGCGCGGTGGAAAATGTTCCTGAAAGCCATCGGGATTGGAAATGTTCGTTTCCGGTGAGCTCCGTGCGCATACGCTTGGAAGAAAGAATCCCGAAATCATTCGATAACCGAACGATGTCGATCGAACAAGTCGATTATCGATCTAACAACATGCAGAATCGTAGTGTGTATCACCGCGGTGTTCGTACAGTACTTATGCAAAACGCTTTTTTCTATATGACAAAATAACAAAGTGGCAAGTAACATTAACGTTCTACAGGTATCGTAGACAAAGCTAGGTTTATTCCACGTAGCTCCTCTATCTTTTTTTTGTTTGTTTATCGGTGTCGTAGCATGCGGCATGCCAAGCGGCGGGGAATTACTTTTTGAGTAACGCGTGGACAGCGTCGTCAGGCATGGGCCGTTTCCTTCGCTCCCGGAGCGCTTTGGATTCTCCCGAGAGCAATAATCCCACGAATCAATAACGTATAGCTAAAGGAGACACGCAAGAAGGCGTGGCTTCGTTGCTCTCGACGGAGCAACTGACAATCCCTCCTGATTTCAATATCTTTTATTTCTCAATATTCCCTAAAAGCTTCACTCTGAAGTCCAAAAATGATTTCCCTATATAAACCATCGCTCCGAGTGGGCGTGGCTTCGTCGCTCTCGACGGAGATCGAGTCAGAGCAGTGCCCTACGGAACGAATTGACAGTCTCCCGTGATTTCAGTATCTATTAGTTTTTAATATTCTCTGAAAGCTTCACTCTGAAGTCCAAAAATGATTTCTCTCCACACGAATCGCTCCGAGTAGGCGTGGCTTTGTTGCTCTCGGCTTTAACAGAGCCCCGATAGAACCTCTCCTAGTTTCTACTCCCCTCTATGAGCAAATATTCTCTAAAAATGTTGCTCTGAAGATCGCAACGATCTCTTTTGTTTGTAAAAGTGGACGTGGTTTCGATGCTCTCGGTGGAGCCAAGGCGATATCCGCCCATGTCTGTGGCAGGTAGTCGTGGAGAGAATATGTCGCGAAACGTCCAAACGTCGACGGAGCATAATTGACCGAATTGATTTCGGTTTTGAAGGGTCCACTGGTGGCAGTCTGAGTCCTGTGACGTCCCTGGCGCTGAATTCCTTGACGGGGACACCTTTGAACGGGCTACAAGACTCGTTGAGCAACGCGTACTCCAGCTTGCAACAATATGCGGGTAAGCCACGCGTCGAACCTTCGTTACCTAGCTTACCTGATAAATGGTTAAATCTATTTACTTATCTACTTGGACATGGTTCGTAAATATGTTGTTCTAACGAGTGACTACTGTGCGCCTTAAAGCTCTCATTGGAAAGACGTCGGTGACCATGGAAAAGAAAGAATTGCATAGTGAGTAACAAGAGTGGAATGCCTGAATTCAGTTCTCTGTTATCCGTACGACATGAATATACATGCGTTTTAGCCAGGATTATTATACTTTGCATTCGGTTCTGTTCTTGTACTTTGTTTGCACGCGAGACAGCGAATGATTCGCGATGATCATTTTTGGACCGGCAATTGGTGATTTCGATGCGCCCGAGAAACCACCTGGTCTCGAACCATTGAATTGTTCGACGTTGACATTGATATTCTCTAACCCTCCTATCGTGTTTAAACAAATTTTCTATATTCAATCTTAATGTATTGAAACAACAATTGTCCAATTATTACCTTTGGAATTAACGAATCCAGAAATTAAGTGTACACGATAGAAGGATTAAACTCTTGATTCATTTTTTGGCATGTGACGCATATGCGCCCATAATTATGAAAGTGATCTAAGTGAAAATTTAAAAAAAATTAGTGTATCAATTATTACACGCTACGTTATATTAAAATAAATTAATTTAATGGAGTTATCTTTTATAGAGTTCGTTTAACGTGAATATCCTTGTCCTTTAAATATCTCGAAACAAGAAATAAATGACTTAGACCATTTTCATACGGATGAGCACATATAGGAAATATACTTTTCAGTTATTCCCACTTCGTTTATCGGACAATCGCGGATTCCAACTCACGAGATCCGCAAAGCGCCATGGAACAGTTTCGCGATGCTTCAAAGGTGCAATTGTAAAAGTGTAAAAAACGAATGATTAATATGAAGAGAAATGAATATAATAAAACCGTTTGATCGCGATCAAAGTCTAGTTGCGAATCTGGTGGGCTGTGAACAGCCGCGTCAAATAAGAGAAAAGTGTAGCTTCTTTTTTGCGAAAACGGAATGGGAATCGGACGAGTGACGCTGCGCTGTTCTTTCAGGGTTCCCAGCGTTCACAGCAGCAGCGGCTGCGGCTGCGGCAGCGGCTCAGAAAGCGAAATTCGTCACCACCGACAAACAGATAGAAGGTCCCGAGGGTTGCAACCTCTTTATCTACCACTTACCGCAAGAGTTCAGCGATACCGACCTCGTCACAACGTTTCTGCCGTTTGGGAACGTTATCTCCGCCAAGGTGTTCATCGACAAGCAAACGCAACTCAGCAAATGCTTCGGTGAGTCGCTTATCTCGAGGTCTGCCTCTAAAAATCATTTAAATGATTTCTCGATGAAAGTTGCACTGCGAGACTTTGATGAAACATGAGTGGGAGATAGGCCTCATGATTGAGTACTTTTGTGTTGACTATCCTCCACATTAAAACACATTTTAAAGATGAAGGTTGATAGTAGTTTAACTTTTCCATGTGAAACCTGAAATTTTTTTAATTTCTCGACTGTAGTTTGTTCAACTTTAAGCACTCATAAGATAAGAAGTCTCCTAAGATGAAAACTTGTATTTGTGGCATCTTCTCGGATTACATAGGAGAATCAACTGGAGAGAATCTCCTATGTAAATAGGAGAAAGGCAAAAAATTGTGGTTTCGCAAGGAAAAGAGCAGGCTTGAGGATTGATTTTGAGTTGTGAGAGAGAAAGGATTTAGAGGAGGAACTGGATTGTTTTCAGGGTTCGTGTCGTACGACAACGCGGCGAGCGCGCAAGCAGCGATTCAGGCGATGAACGGTTTCCAGGTTGGCATGAAACGGCTGAAGGTCCAGCTGAAACGGTCCAAGGACGCATCGAAACCCTATTAGCCGGCGTCGCCCACCGTTCGTAGGTAGATACCAACCAACCAACCATCAACGAACCAGCCGACAAGGGCTCCTCGGATACCACGGCTCGGATCCAACGACCCTGGTGCCCATAATCAAAGAGCTCTCGCGCGATCGATAAGTCGCGTAAATCACTGATCGGGCTTGTGCTCCTCGATCCGTAGGAGGGACCATATAGATCGTTCCGAATCGTGTCGAATATTCGAAAGGCTTCCATTCTCCTTAGGTTGCCTTTCAAAAACCGTCTCTAGTCAAAACAGTATTCTCGATGATGATGGTGGTGTGGTGGTGGTGTCGTTGTTGTTGTTGTTGTTGTTGTTATTGTCGTCGTCGTCGTCGTCGACACTGCAGAGATTTTAGAGAGGGTGTCTCCTCTTAAACGAGACACCGAACAAACTCTCGGTACTCGTGTTGCGCGTCTCGCAACCTCCAAAGAGCCGTGCAATCATCCTTCGAAACGAGGCTGTGATAATCTTGAAGACTTGAACCTACTCGTCAAACATATACATATTTTCGAATGTATTATATACATCTCGATTTTTGCGAGTTTACTATAATATTTCTTCTTATTCGTTAGTCCGTCCATATATATACATATATATATATTTTGCTGGTATTTTTTGTACCTACATATACACAACACACACGAGAGAAACGAAAGTGTTCAAACCTATACGTATATATATTCTTCGTGTCTCCTTCCACTTGTATTATTATTATTATTATTGTATCCACTCTCGATCGACGCCCCTCGACGTCCTTCGGAATCTCAATGGAACAATTCTCAACTGCTCTTTCTCGAGTGCAGCGGTCGTGTAAGCATTTCCGAAGTTCCTTGTTTCGAATTCGTGTATTTAATCCGGGAAAAAGTGTCGTTCGATCTTCGCACCAGTGGAGATGCTGCCAAATGCTGTCGATTAATACACGGTGTAGAGTGTAGACTATTTAAGGGGTAGTTTCGTTTCCAGGATTGCAATCGTTTCTCGGTTATGCACAGATGGAGTTTTTCTCCATGGACTTTTTTAAAGTTCATATTTTTATTCGGCAACGTAATTTGCAATATTCAACTACACGCTGCCAAATAATGCAAATTACTTTTGGGGACGACTGCGGCCTAGATTGATATTTTATTCATCACTTTTGACTATTGAAGGACTCCTCATCTTTGCATCATCGAGAAATTATTGCAATCCTGGAAACCCCCTTAAGGAGACTTTCGACAACGTCGGCCAGCTGATTCTGTACACGAAACAAATACGAGCTAATGTAATTGGCAACAGCTTCGGATACAATGACAACCGACTAGTTCCGAAGGGAAGTACAATCGTTCTTTTTTTTGTATTCACGATCTTACAAAACCAGACGTTCTATAAAGATTTTTAAACTGACCGTGAACGCTTTGATGCTATGTGAACGAGTACGATTTAATCTAGAGTCTCGGGGATTCAGAACGGAACTCTCTGACGACGATTCGAACGACACGTATAGCTTACCGCCATTTTCTGTATTGTATCGTATTGCATTACGTTGCACTGTATTTTTTTGTGTACAGTATTCTCAGGACAAGCAGTTCTTTTTAATCTGTGTGTTTCCAAGTGCCAAGACGAAAACCGCATTACAATATTATCCATCGTCATACGGAGGCCCCTCGGCCGAGACAATACTTTTGTACATACATTATGTGACAGCATCATAACAAGCATATACGCTCGCTTGCCCAGTGCTCGTCCTTCAATTTTTTCTCGAAGATGCGCAAGCCTGCACTCTATTTTTCTCTCTTTCTGTCTCCCTGTCTCTCTATCTCTTTCTCTCTCGGCCTATCACCGTCCTTCTCCGACCTTTTTCTCGCGCCACTGGTGCAATCAAACTTCATTTCGTTGCGAACGGCTGCCAATCAAGCTTACTGTGCTAACTTTTGTGCACAAAGTGGAATTATGTACGTAAAGTTCTCACTAACATTCTCCGTTGTTGCCGACAAGCTTCTCTCTCCTCCAGGAGAGTTAAACCAAAAAAAGAAAAGAAGAAGAAACACATTTACGAAAAACAAAAAGTATGCCGAGAAAAAACTGTAGTTCGCTTTGAGTTGTTTTTCACGCCATCCGCGAGCTCTCGTTGCGTTTATGCTCCGTCCTGCCCAACAAAAAAAACCAAACCGCCCCCACACACGAAGATATTACGCTTCTCTATTACTTTCTTTGTTGTTTTATCTACACCAGGGGTGGGCACGGCAGGGGCCCTTCAATCGCTTACTTTCCTCGCCAACCTTCCCTTAGACCATATCGATACTTATAGACCCGGAGTGTTCGAAGATAACGAAGTAACTGATTACGACACAAAATAAAAAATTATGGTTATGAATATAAAACAAGGTATACAAGTATGGAATGATAGAATCTTTTCACAATTAAATTTTATATATTTATAAAAATTTTATATATATTATTCTTGCTATTTATTCTTCTTTTTCAAATAGTGTCAGTTGCGAGGAAATAAATTGAGATTTTATATTATCAATATCTACAGAAAAATTTAAACTGGTTAGCCACGTTTAAAACGAAAAGAGCAAAGTAACGAGTAATAAATAAAATATACATTATAAAGTAACAAAATGAACGAGTAATCGGGTCTATAAGCATATGTATATTAATCTAAGGAAACAATGGAGGTGGTGGGGAGCAGTGAGCGCCATGGTGGGGACGGTCTTGTCTCGATTCAGGCAAAACTGCCGACCCCTGATCTACACACACGTGCCGTTCTCGTTTCTTTGTTAATTTATGCATATCAGTCTGTACGTATTTTATTACGCATTTCCGTAACGAAAGCGTGACGTGTCGGGACACCGTGCGTCCTCTAGCTCGTACGTACAGGGTAGCCATCAAATCGCCAATGGTCTACCTCACTAATCCGTCGTGATTATACGCTACCACTGTTTTCTATTACGCAACCACGCGCAGTCGGTTCCTCGTTCGTTGTACAGGGCACAAAACTCTGAACATATTCCACTGTGACAGTAATATCACACGAAGTTTGATGGTTAATTACGCTATGACGCTTTATTAGTTGTTAGTACTAACATTGCCGTGTTCTTTTTTTTCTCTGGGATATCGCCGATCGTCGTGCACACCGATTCGTCGGCGCGTTCTCTCTTTATTACATACTTTAGAATGAACAATAACTCTTTGAAAAAGTACAAGGAACGCGTCGACGAATCGTATCGGCGAGAACGAAGCAACGCGACGAGTCCGATTACTTAATCGTACCGATGTTCGACCCTCGATCAGCGAGCATACTAAATTGTTGAACCGTTAGCACTCGCGTGGACAACAATATATTAGTTCACACGATTAAATACGTTGGTAATCAATTGCTACACATTCAAGTATTGTATGTGAAAAAGATTAATGTGGAATTTAATTATTCTAGTAGCTCCGAGTGCAAACGGTTAGCTGTAGATAGCCTGAACACGTTGCTATATAAAAATACTAGGATACATAGAGAAAAGACTGAGCAATGATTAAGACCGTCTCGCTGATCAACGGTCGAACACATGTTCGGGTTGCTTGCGTTCGACGAGACGACGTATTGGCAAAATACCTGCGTACACGTTGCACGGTGTTGTAATTATTTGCTTGTGGTAACTATTAATGATTGTCGGTGTTCTTTGATCGTCCGTGATGATTCTAGAAAGTGCGCGCGATGTACCGTCCGAGATGTTCGTGTCCGTCCGAAGGCGCGAGAAAGAAGTCTAGAAAAAGAAACGTCGATCCGCGCGTACAGCGGGGATCGAGAGTATCTCGTCACCGTGCACGTTTGCGTCCAGGGAATTCTATATATCTCTGGTGTGTGGTGGTGACTAACCTGTCCGTGTGTTTGTTTGTGTGCCAGCAGGTGGCCTGTGACGTTGTGACCGTGTTCTCGATCGGAGTCGCCGTGCCATGTCAGTCTCAGTCAGTCAAATCGGTCAATCGTTCGATCGATCAGTCACGACTCCTTGGTCAGCCTCTTGATCAGTCATTCTGTGTCTGTCGGTGCCTGTGCACATCCGCCCGCTGTCTCCCGGTACCCTAAACGGGTATAGACGCCTACCATAACCGTCTCCATGATCATCCCAACGTTCCCGTATCCCGGTTCCGATCTCCGGTTCTCCACACAGAGGAACGAAGCGATAAGAGAATCCCGAGGCAAAACAAGCGAACCAAAAAAAAAAAACAAAAAAAAAGAGAACACAACCGAATCCATCCACCTACGAGCTACCTCCACAACGTTTTTAATTTCGCGTAGATCGCGACACACCACGTTCGTAGTCGTCCGGTCTCCTTTATCGGATTGTCGATTGGCTCGCCGATTGTCGATCGTGGCACGCGTGTAACGGCGCATCCCTAAACAGCCGTTACGCGATCGAACCCGCTCTTCGATAGAGAAAGAAGCGTGACGATGATCGTCCATTCAGAGCTGCAAGGATTCCAAGGGGGACCGTCATCGTGGGACTGGCAGTGAGATCGGTTCGATCCAACGGGATACACGCGGACCAGACTTCCCCGGTCAACGTCGCAAAAGTCGGGAAACGTGTCGATGAAAACGAGAACGGATAACGAAACCGAGAAAACAGGAACGAGAAGGAAATACCAACACGGAAACGAATATCGTAGCAAAGCGGAAGTTCGGAGACACCGGCGCCTCGAGCACTGTGTTTTATGTTCCTCGGGCTGAACTGTGACACACACACGCTATAATCTCTAACTTTTACTCTATTTGTTTCTTTGTACGTGTACATATATCGGCGTGCCGCGAGAAACGAAAAGGAACCGCGCGCGCACGCCAATCTTTATCATCGGTATCTCTGTGCTGTGCGTGTGTATTGTATAACGCGCGTCCGATCGCGATCCAGAATCAGTCTCGACGATCAGTGTGCAGCAAGTTTGTTCGTGATCGAGACTAATTTCCGGGGGTGGGGCGGAATTGGGGGAACCGAGAGAGAGAGAGAGAGCGAGAGAGAGAGAGAGGGGTGTGTGACGACGAGACAAGTCTCGGGGAAACTGATCCCACAGGATCGCGCGACCCGTCGATCCATCTCTCGTGGATCGTTAATGTAAGATTATCTCGCGTACAATCACTAACTAAACTAACCGTCGACGGGATCGGACGTACACAGAACCTTGTACCATAAGAACGAGTTACGCTATCTGCACGGCTGTAATTAATTAGCAAAACTATATATATATATACCGAGGGTCGATGTTTCGGATCGACTCGCTTGTTGTTCTTTTCTTCTTCTCCGTGATCGCTGTCGGCGTCGCTGAGGATAATAAGAGAAAGAAACTACGCGCCTGTTCATATGTAGATAAACACGGCTGGGATCGAGAGTTCGATAGCGAAAACAAAAAAGCGTAGGACAATGATGAGGGATAAGGGAGCGCGAGCCTAAACGAAATCCGACTCGTGAGGAGGGTCGCGTTATAGGGTCGCGCGCCGTGTCGATCGCGACGACGCCGTGACTCTGTGTAAAGGTGTAAATTTACCAAAAAGAAAGAACCAAAAAAATGAAAAAAGACAAACAAGATGGAACAAGGAATAGAAATGTTGCGTAGGCGAGACGATACATAAATAGCATTTTTTAATGACTTTGTGATAACGTTGTACCGTATATAGGATTGGACTAGGGTCGCTTTTCAAAGTTGTATGTGTGTGTATGTGTGTGCGTGCGTGCGTGCGTTCGTGCTTGTCCGTGCGCGAGAGAGAATCTGTGAGCGAATCGGCGAGCGTGTGACGGAAGCGTGGCATGAGAAACTTAACGATGACGAATTTCGAAAAACGAGAGCGTTGTCTCCGCGCTGCACGCAATCGTTCTCTATCTTTTTCTGGCCACTCTTATTTTTTCTTTTTCATCGATCCGTATATACCAACAGCATAACTTTCCGTCGTTTATCCGTGTTTTATGATCTCTGTGTTCGGCTTCGAACCCTGACCCGTACCTTTTCGGACGTACAGAAATTTCTCGAAGAAAGAACGAGCGCGGATCGATCTTGGGTCTGCAACGGTTCTCGTCGTAGATCATCCACCGACCATCTTTGCTAACTCTGTTTTATCCCTGTCTGGTATTTCACGTCGCGAGACGAACGTTCAGACACGACTAGAACCGTGTTTTTAATTCGTTCTCGGAGGAAAAGGTTTCGGATCGAGAACGCACGCGATCGTCGTTGCCGATGCAAGATTTATCTCGGTTCTAGGTACTTAATTTTACCGGGAAACCGCCGCGATTACTCGCGCGGGAGAGAAGAGGAAATTGGAGAGTTCGGAATCCTATGACCGCGAAAGCGAGCACGAAAGAAGAGGAAGAGGAAGAAGAGATAAACAATAACGATGCCAAAACGTTGAAAGAGAAAATATATTATATAGAATTGATTGTATCTCGGTTTGAGATCGACCAAACCGAGTGAACTGATCATTTATTTTACGTTAAGTGTTCACGCTTATCCGCGTCGATGAGACGAGTTCCTTTCGAGAATGTAATGAAATTATTTTTTATATCAGCTCGGAAAGACTCGTAAACGATAGGATCGCTGGATTAGTAGGAAGAAGATAGACGACAGCGTTTTCGAGAGGAGTTTGTCTTGATGATACGGTTAAGAGGATTAATGTTAACGGGAGGAAACGAAAGCTGCGGATCACTCTCGTTCTCGATCGAGTCGCTTCCGTGAATCGTCGTTCTAGCTACGTCTTTTTCTTCTTTCCTGTTCGCGATTCAACGGATATTTTCAGTTCGAAGTCACAGCTATGATTCGCATAGTGCTTGTTTCTTGAACTCGAGGCAGACCTGTTTGCTGATACGATTACATAATTCACACGCGCGCGTCAAACCAAATGAACGGAGACGCGACTGACGCCGATCAATCAAACGATTCCTGCGAAATAATCAGATGTACACTCTGCTCCACTGGAAGCTGATAACAGTGCGCTTCAAAGTGTTCGGGAAAGAGTTAAATGTGCAGGACCGGCTTTAGCTCTTTTATAAAAGATATCATTTTAAATATAAATTTCGAAGATGAAATTGAATTTATTTTCATACATTAAATTTGGTTCACATTTTAAAGTTTTTAAGACAGCATGCATTTTATTTAGAAAAATAATCTTGACTAATTCCGATGCTGTGCATTAACTGCATCGTGCATCGGACCGGCCCTGCAGATGCGATTCTTTGAAAATAGCCAATCAACGCGGTAACAATCGTAACAGCCAATTATTCTTCGGCAGAATTTCCTCCATAACTTTATATGGAACTTTACACGACTCGTACAATAAATAAATTTCTATTGCATAAAGTAACTACTTCAATGCGAAGTAAACATTTTCCTATTAACGTTCGAAACACTAAGTTTAAAGTTTTCAGAGTGTAAGCGTTATGTGCGAGTAATTAAAAGTTCAAATAACGACGGGGAAAGCTCAGTTGATTTTAGCTCCGAACATTCTTGGGTATCTTCAGGTAGATAGAAATGGTGTCAGTTTCCAATGGATCAATTCGGTACGTCGATGAAACCCCGGCTGCATCGCGCTCCGTGCAAATTACCAAAGACGTCTCTTTAATTAACGAAGTCCATGTACTTATGCACCGTGAACGACTAATCCCCTCGTAGACACATTGTTCAGCCGATAAACATTTTTACTTAACACGAGAATCAATCACGTCCTTTTTGTGTCTTACGTCTCGCGTAAGTACAAGTGGAAGTACCTAGTCAAAAGTAACATTTACGATTTAATATATCACCGTTTATGTTCGTGTCATCTTCTCACCGCATTCTTTTTTTCTGGCACGCGCGCTAAGATCGTTGTTTAATGCTGCTATTAATTATTCGCTATCACCATGGTCACTATTATTATTGTCGTCATTATTATTATTATTATTATTGCTACATTCACCTTTACCGACAATCTATTCTTACCCTCATTATTCTTACAATTTATTGCTCTATCGTTTGTCGATAGATTATTAATATTATATTATGACGTAATTATTACTATAGCTATGATTCTTGGTGGTATCGTTACTATGACACTTTATTATTATCCTTAATGTTACTTTTGTATCTATTATTATTATTATCACGCTGATGATTATTATTATTATTAATAATAATAATATTATTATTATTATCCGCGATCCGTAGAAATGGTGATTACGATTATCCATGTATTATTATTCTTTTTGTTGATATTGAACGTTTAACGTTAGACAATTGTTACGAGGCAGCGCGAATTCTATTTTCGCGGCGGCGAGAAATTTTTGTATCGATTTTTACAAAAAAAGAAACATTAACCCTTGTTCGAACCGAGTTAAAGTGGACGCGAATCACTCGTGTCGATGTACTTAAAAAGAAAAAATCAATTCTTTTACCTGCGAATGCCATTTTTAAACGTTCGATGCATTTTAGATATGTGCTCGCGGAAATAATTCGCGCGCGCGCCGCGACGATGCGAGACGATCGATCGCATCGAATGAAATTACACGCGACAGTCGAGTGATACCAAATGACGTGATCCTGTTCGTCCTGCGTCATCGTAACTACCATTACTATCAGTACCAACGTAATTTATCATTACCACTAGAGTATACGTATTTTTTTTCTTTTTCGTTTTTAAACGATGCAAGAGAGACTCGCAATCCGTGCGACGATCACGTTCTTTGGATGTATACGTCGACCACTTGCAAAACTGTTAAACAGATTACGATTACTTTATTTTGCTGTTTTATTCTCTTGTAGAACTTGTTTTTTTTTGTTTTCTTTATCCTCTATTTTATTTTCTTTTTTAATTTTAAATTTGTGCGTCCATCACGTTCGTTTTCCTTGGTGCTCTTTAAAAAAAAAAATGTACGGTCGATTCGGCCATGCAGCACGATCGTTCGCGATTGCTTTGTTCTACAGTGATCTCCGAAGAACGGACGAGATCCTGTTACTCGGAAAACAATAATCCCATCGACCGCGTATCAAATTCTTGATCGAATCGAGAACCAGAACGAACGATCGACGAAATCGCACGACGACGATCGTGAAATCAAAATCAAAGAGATACCAAATTTTCACCGCCAAAAAAACGCAAAGTACCATCCCCTCCCCTCTTGCGCGCGCTATAGAGAAATTTTATAGATGCGCGCGTGTATCATGTGTACGTGTGTGTATGCGTGTATTATAACGTGGAGAGGAAAAGATAAAAAAGAAGAGCAAAACAGATCGAGAATCTATATGTAATATATACATATATATGTACACACGTATATCACTTCTGGGCATTACGTGTGTTTTGTGTATGTGCGTATGTGCGTATACAGATACATGTATTCGAATAATCAATGTATATTTTACGTGCGCTATCGTTGTTGAACGTGACTATCCGCGTCTCCCACCACATTGTGTTGAAAGATGATCGTGTAAGAGAAAACGATTTTTCGTTTCTATAATTTTTTTTCCGTTACTTTTCTGTTCTTTTTTTGTCCCAGAACTCCTTTTATTATTCTTAGTGCAACCCCCGTTCGACCGATCGTCGAGAACGATCAGCGATAAAACGAGACGAAAGATTTTTGTCGAATTCTAAGAATTTTTTCGTTTCCTTCGTGTCGTATACCGCAATCAGCATGTGGCGTATGTCAAATTAATAATACATTGTATTTATTTTGTTGGTTTAATTTCTTCTCTTTGCTTTTACCGTCTGCCGAACCCAAACACCTCTCATTTTCGTTCCTTCCGTTGCAGTCTTTCCTCGCATTGTGTCACTTTCGTCTGTACGGATAACGTTACTTCACGATCTCTGTCACAGAACCGAGAGTCGGCTTAGATCGAATAATTACTGTGCTTTTTTATCAGAGAAATATCGGTGAGGCAATACTAATGAAATTGATGACACTTTTGATTTACTTTTAGTTATTTCGTTACGAAACCGATTGGTAAGATTTTTCTGATTAAAATGAGTCTGCACACGACAGAATTGCGATTATGTCCACTTGTTTGAAATAAGTAGACAGTCCTTCTTTAGCGTATCTCTACGCTTTCTGATCCTCCATAATCCTAGATGGAAACGCTATGCGAGAAAAGACTGTACTCCCGTTTCTTATCGTTGCTGCTCCACCGCGACTCGATCGATTTCAATATCAAGATGCCAAAAGGATTGTTGCGCACCTGGAACGACCACAAGCACGCTCGAAGCTTTTTCAATCCGATAGAATAATCTTCTGGCACCTCTTGTTTGAAAATTCTTCGTTTCTCGCGAGCGTTGCAGCAGATTGGAACGAGTGTGCGCCATCTTAGGCCAGTAGTCGACAAACTACAGCTTTTCCACGAATACCGTGTTTGAAATAAATTAATTTTCATTTTAATCCAATAGTATTTGAATACTGAAGATTTTAAAAATGATGAGACGTCGATACACGATTTATCCTCTATTAACCCTTTGCACTCGAATGTTTCTGAGACGCCAGTAAAAATTTCCATACCATTATTCAAACCGTTTAAATATTATTTAATTCATCCGTATTCTATAAATTGTGAAAAGCTTAATTGTTTTATGAGAAAGCAGGTTCAATTCGCGACGTGTACAATGTAAAACAATTACATAGATTGAAAATTATCTGAGTTGTTAAAATGTTATTATTATTATCCGCGATTCGTAGAAATGGTGATTACGATTATCCATGTATTATTATTCTTTTTGTTGATATTGAACGTTTAATGTTAAAATTTTTTCTTAGATTTTAAAAAATTTTGATGTATTTTTTAAAATGTCTTGGATCTCCAATGAAAATTGCTTCGAATCCAAAGGGTTGAAATCATTAAGGGAAGAAATAGCATTCAAATGCAGACGATTTTAATTTTGCAGTCTACCAATGAGTTTGTCGACCATTGTGTCAGGCAATTGTTTCACGTTCATTGACAGCCGCGTAACTGACGTGTCCCAAAGTGTTTCACAAGTCATACCTCCTTCACTCGACGAGATACATAAGTGTTGAAGTATAAGTACTATGCGTAGTAAAACGACGACGACGAGAAGTTGCTGTGCGAGGAGTTTGAACGAGTCTCTCCTAACAAGAGAGACTTCATCGATCATCTTTGTTATTCTCCTCTGATACTAACATTGCTTTCTATGAATATATTATTACATTTCCGTCTGCCGTTGCAGCGCGAATTTTCCACGGTATATTCGAATCGTGAATTTTTTGGCGATACAGCCACAGAATCCACGACGAGATTGTCGTAACTCGATATCGTTTGTACGTACATACATGTGTTTTGCGCTAACGTTTTTGCCAATGTGTACATAAATTATCCGACGTGCTAGAGAGACTTAAGAGGGCGTTCTTCTTTCTAGAACTACAAGGGTGCAGCATGCACTTTTTCATTTCTCGATATCGCAAAGATGGGCTTTTGCATGCAGATACTATTTTAGATTCAGTATACATGCTAATCCAGAAGAAATGCATTCTTCTCAATGCAGTTACCTGCCATGTTTTCAACTTGCACTGCATTCATTCGTACGAACTTCTAAACCGTTGTGCATCTTCTCTATGTAATTATTGTATAAGTATTCTTATACAATAATTATTATACAATATAATATTATTATACAATAATTATTCTTATAACTAGGTTACGGATCTTTATGCATTTAAAAAAAAATTGGTTTGGTGAAATTAAAACAGTAAAATATTTAAAGAATTCCAGAATATTAAAAGAATCTTAAGGGATGAAATGAATTATTGAAGAACTTCATCTTTGCATTATCGAGAAATGAGAAAGTGTATCCTGCATCTTTGGAATTCTGGAAAGAAGAACCCTTTTAACTTTGATCGACAAATGAGACGAGAACGGGAGGAGAAGGCTGGTTTTTTAACCACGAGTCTACGATTTTTATAATACTGTGTAGATTTTGTATATAGAGGAGTATCGATTGGACTCTTCGAGAGAGAAACAAAAAGAAAAATCTTTGATAAAACTATCTCTATGGATGTTGATTGTGTTCGGCCTAATTTGTCCTCCGCTAACACGAGAATATATCCGCCCTTTTTTTGGAAGCGAGCGTTATCGGCCCGAACAATTACAAAGAATACAAAGACTTAGCCAATGTACAAAGAAACGACTAACAAACGAACGAGAAACAAAAAAGACAAAAAATAAACGGAAGAGATGTAATATTTTCAAAAGAAAAATATTAGTAGAGAGAAAGGCGCGCGACGCAAAGCGGAACAAATGCCCGATCTAACTAGAGAAAAATCCTACTGCTCATCAATTCATTCTCTATTGGTTTTAAACGCAAAAATTTTATATTATAATTACAAATAAAATTAATATGCAATCAAGAAATAAAGAGTAACGAAAAGTAATAAAGTATAATGTTACACAATGTTAATAAAAATTCAAAAAATCTATATCAAATTCTTCAGTATTAAATTTTCTTCTGGAACAAAAAAAGAAAAGAAAATACAGCAATTTGCAAATATGACTTTTCTCCAGCTAGATCGGTCATTTCTCCCACCGTGCGACGAGGGAGAGGGGGGCGAAACTTTCATATCGTTCTCATTAAATTATTAGGGCTAATCGAGATGACCACAGTTCGTTGTTGTGAATTCTGGAGGATTTTGAACGGAAATGGAAAAATAAGAAAGTGTAATCTATAAAATGAAACCTATCGTAAGTTTCTTCGTACGTCGGCCCACGAAACGATTCGAACACGTGAATCGACGAAAGGACACGAGAGAGATGGTCTTTGCGAGTCTCCACCGACACGGTCTAAATTATTGTTACTGCCACAACGCGTCCAGACTAAGCAAACCTCTCGCTTGTTGAACATTCGAACCCTCGTCTCGACAAACTACGATGGTTCCAGATGTTCGAGCAATTTCGTGGGCCTCCGTAAGAGAGCGTGTGTTAAACTTGTGTACTTGACAAAACTATGCGCATCGCGTCTCTATAAAATTGTGATCTTTCTCCTTTGGATGTTAGGCTACCAGTTTGTACAGAACGCACACGCACTCGCCACAATCAGTCGACGAACACGTAGGTACACTGTACATACATGAACCGTGCGTAATCGATAAGGATATTTTTTGTACGTAGCTAAATTTTGAAGTAAAAACAACAAAATCAAGAAAACGAACAGCCTCTCTGTCGTATATATATCTATATATATATACACATATACAGAAAGAAGAAATCTACATATACAGATATGTATATCCGACTAATTCGTTCCACGATGATCTCCATTGTACCTACGAGAAAACCATGCATCGCCGGAAACGGTGTGTCAACCACTTGCAAAATCGATCATCCTTGTGAAACGATTCGAAAACGACGAAAAATTCTTTCGCTCGACGACGATTCGGATCCATATCGTTTTTGAAATGCATGCGTGCAGTGCCGTGAATAATCGATGTATCATTTACGTGTCCCAGGTGGCATTGAATACAATATCACGCTCTCTTTCTCTCTCTCTTTCTCTTTCCTCCCTCCATCCCTCTCTTCTTCCTCTCTCGCTCTCCCGTAATCGAAAGGGACGGTGGTTTATCAAAATTGACAAGACAATAGAGAACCTAGTG
>CM052336.1:2792953-2867760 GCA_028455595.1 Lasioglossum vierecki | reverse complement strand
ATGTAACATTTCATGCCTTCATTCGCCTTCTTACAGTTCTTACCAGCAAGATCTCCTCAGTGGTCTTCTGTACCGACGAAATGCCGTCGGCTGCCTTGTGTTTCTCACTCCAGTCAGAATATATCCTAGAGGGCGTAAGAGAACACTGAAAAATTCGTGAGACACGTAGTCCCGTAAGGGTGGCAGTCTTTAACAATATCTTGTCGGTGGTGGAACTAACAGGGATCCGAAATACCAACATCGGCTAAAAGTTCCGCAGGTACACTTTCGAAAATCGGTACATACACTCGCTCTGTATTTCATATTTACCCTATTGATTCATGGCGCCATCAACGGACAAATGTATAAACGAAGAAGACCAGTTACCATACGGAGTCAGGAGGGAATCTAGGGAAAGAATGGGCGGAGGAGATTCTGGAAAGGGAAGGGCTGATTTATAGATCACCCTCTTGAAGAGACACCCTTACGGATAAGGCGCCCCCGCTATATTTAAAAATGTTTCTTCACAATCAAAAAGGGTATCATTTCTTGAAATAGATTATTGAATGTGCGATGAAGTTTGTTTAATCACGAAATTATAAAATTTTAGAATAAAATTAATAATTTATAAAGAAACTTCTATCGCATACAATACAAGAAATTTTAACGGGACAAATCTAAAATGATATGCAAAACCGGTACAGCAATTATTAGTGGCACCTCAGAGTCACACACCACTCGAGTCCTTAGGGTTAAACTTTTTTTTTATTAATAAAAAATCTCATATGTGAGATTTATTTCAACATAATTACAAAAAAAACGAAATACACGACATACAAAAAAGAATATAAAAATTACAAAATAGAATGTGGTTGTTGATATTTGGTTTAGCTATTAATATTGAGACATCCATTGGAAGCTGGAAGTTTATTTTACTGAGTTTATTAATTAGTTTGAGCCTTCTCTCGTTGTAAAAGTTGCATTGTCATAAAACATGGTTCAGCGATTCGTTACCCTCCCTGCAGCTACACTCAGGATTATCAATCAATCCAATGCGAGTCAGAGAAAAAGCTAGATGATAGTGGTCAGATCTACACCTGTTTATGCTGACAATAGTTGAACGGGATAAGTTTAACTGAGAAAACCAAGGAAGTCTATTTTCATTTAAAAAAAAATGAAAATATGTTTTGTCCTTAAAAAGACCATCAGCCTTTATAGAGATGAGGGTTAAACGTCCTCGTGCATGGTTTAATAAAACGCAATGCTCTCGGAGTTGTCCGGAGGGTTTTTAAAAGTTTTACCGGGGCTGTTCGAAAGCGCCACGGTGGTTTGCGGAAACACGCACCCGCAACACCTGTTTTAAATGGGACGCTTTCGCGTCGATTTACTTGTTTCTCTCGGAGCAAATAAATAGCCCGGCTTCACCCTGTCTGCCGTTGCGATTCGCAGCTACCGAATAAAAAACCCTTTGAAATGGAGGCGCGCGAGGCTGCGTGTCATTCAGAAAAGTGGCTTAATACGGCGTTCAGCGAACACCGATTCAAAAGGGCCTACGCCGTCGGTCGGTGTTCCCTTTCTTTTTGGTCGTGGACGTGCGCGTTCCCTTTATTTTTAGGAAGTCGAGTTGATTGCACAGACATTATGGGACAACGGTTTTTTACCGGACTTCTTTCTTCCTGGCGTGTACCAAAGTATTAGGAAGAATGGTGGGCACGAGGCCGAGATCCTCCACGGAGGAAGGTGAACATCGGCTGAGAGAGGGACAGACGCTTCGCTATGGTACGCTTACACGCAGAGACGTATCTTTCGCTTGGAACGCCCCGTGGCGAAGATGCGCCCCATTCATACGGTATCTCGTGAAAATCGTCCATCTCGTTGCACAGCAAATTCCGTGGAAATATTAAAAATATATGTATAATATTGTTCAATGATATAATTTCCATTACTTCGAAGAACTTGTTGCCATCTTTTATATAACCTGTCAGTCCCTGTTCCTGTTTTTTACAAGCAAAATAATTACCTGCTCGTTTCAAATACGACAGAACTTTCCTTCCAACCTGACACTTTTATTTCTCTTACTGTTATTTCGATGCAGAAGCCCTTAAATTGTTTTACAAAAAACATCCATCGATACCAAGATCGACCGCAACCAATTTCCAAATTCTTCGGTCCCGCGGCACAAGCACGAACCAGTAACGTACAATGATTCACGAAACGGAGAACCGGAGGCGGTGATTCAGCCGACTAGGAAAAAAAGCAGTACTTTTTTGGTGCCGGAAGGGTTGAAGAGTTGCAACTCGTACTCGTTTCGCTTCGCACTATGTTGGAAGCGTTCACCGAGATCGCCACGCTTGCCGTGAAAAATCCTGCAGGATGTTCACGCGGTCCCACGGAGTGGGGGTTCGCTGAGGGGAGGGTTCGAGGGAGGTGGGTCAATCTACGAGGTAGTTAGGGATAATCGCGGAACAACTCGAGCAGAGTGGATCGCGTTGAAAATGTTTTGGCGGTTGCGTGACGGGGTACAATTTGGTGGCTCGCGGGCAACCGTAGACGGTGGTTTTCGATGTTCTCCGTTGTTGAAGGAAGAAGAAGGGGAGCTTGGGGCCCGGGGCCTGGTCGAGGTACGTCACTGTCCCCGCTATCACGATTAACAGAGTGAACAGCACGAGACGAGCGTCCACGGGAGGGAGACGGAACGCGTGGCGAAGGAAAGGTAAAGGAAAGGAAGGCGCGCAAGGTAAAGGCATATCTTGGATCCTTCGGTTGACTCGGTTCAGTCTGATCCGAGCCAAGCCACTGCCCTGATCCGGTGCGGTGCCTCGCTCTCTCCTTGTTCGTTCGCCGGCTACGTTCACTGGGTCCTCTGTTCTCCGCACCGCATCGCTCTGCTCCTCCTGACACGTTCCGCTCTCCTCCGGTCTAATCCAGCGGTGTCATCGATCGCCGATCCCGACTTCCTTCCTCCTTGTTGCTGGCTCTGCCTGCGCGGTCAGTTCAAGTCGCGGCGAGCCGAGGCGAGGCGGAGCGACGCGAGGCCTCCGTTCGTTCGTTCGTTCGTCGTTCGTTCGTTCGTTCGTTCGTTCCTGTCGCGTTCGCCCGCCAGACCAAAATCACCACCTGACATGTCACAGTGCACGCATCGCCGTCCTGCCAGCCGCTACTGCCCTCGACGCTCCTTCTTCCGCGTCCAGTGAACGAACAGGAACACACTCGGGATACACGTCGTCGCATACACGCACTCTCTTCTCCTACTTCTCCTCCTCTTCCTCTTCTTCCTACTCTTCCTCCTCCTCCTCCTCCTCCTCCTCCTTCTGCTGCTGCTGCTGCTGCTGCACCACCTCCTCCTCCTCCTCTCTGTTTTGTTCTCTCGCCAGTGTGCACACACCGGGGTTGCATTCCGCTCGACCCGTAATTCTCGTCGTGCGCGCGTTCGTCGAAACCTCGGGATTTCTGTGGATCCGCCGGCCGGTACCGGAAGTGTGATGACCCTTCCAGTGAGACGTGCTTTACCGATCGACACGCCGACACCGGACCCTCGTTCCTGGATCTGAACATCGCCGACGAGGTTAGTACAAACTTAAACACCGTCTTCGATTGCTCTTCCTTTTCATTTCGCTTCGAAATTGTTGATCGTATTCCGAAAACAACGAGATAGACTTACAAGTTAGAACTTCGGCAAGGAGGGAAATATATATTTATTACAGCCAGTGAGTTTCACTGATAATTTAGAGATAGCTGTTAGTAGACAGTGCATCGGCGTTCACAGTCCTCCTTCGATCCGCGAATCTGAACGTCACCGACTAAGTTTTTACAAACTTGTACACCGTCTTCGATTGCTCTTCCTTTTCATTTCGATCCGAAACTGTTGATCGTCTTCAGAGAACGACGAGATAGAATCCATTAAGATTTCTGCAAGTAGGGAAACTCATATTTATTATGCCCAGTGAGTTCAAGCGATAGTTTCGAATTCGATTGCTCTTCCTTTTCCCTTCCGAAACTGTTGATCAGTCTTCTGAACGCAACAAGATAGAATTCATTAGAATTTCGGCATAGATGGAAATATATTTATTATACTCGGTGAGTTTCGGTGATAGTTTCGTCCTCAAGGTTTTCCCTCTCCCGGTTTCTTTCCGATTTTGTTACGCGGCGCACCGACGAATTGTTTTATTCATGAACGCGTTACCCCGCGCGTTTACGTTGCGTTACGGTGTGTGTCCCTTTGTTTCCTTGTGGAACGGGAAAAATTGATCGTCGGTATAATTCGATGCCTCTTCCTCTTCTACTCGCCGATCGACGAATCCTTAAAACGTGGGATGAGAACGCACTTCGTATTGTGTTCCGAGACCCGTCGTCGTCGACGTCGTGTTTTCCTCCGACGCGATGGTGCTTCTGAAAACGTCCCGGATAAATGAAACATTTTTTCCCGCTTCTTTACGGTAGACAATGGGCTATTAGCTATAAGCACCAATTACGGAGCTATACGCCGCGTCGCCCGCTTCTACTTTCCACGGATAAGTTGTGCACGCGAATAAAACGACCGAATGTCGCGATACGAATGCAGACGCGTTGCATTTTCTGCGGATCCACGCGTATTCCAAACCGGAAACGCGTGAGGAACCGCGGAAAATTGGTTAATTTTTCAATACTGATAAACAAAGGTCGTCCGCACGAAAGTTTATTTATGTTCGAGTGATGTAAAGCTTCGTGTAACCAGTTATGTAGAAAGTGAAGTAATAGAAGGTTAATCAAACTACACCTCCGGAATGTTTGTGGCGCACCTGCGAGTTCGACGCTTATCTTCGAGTGCGACAGCTCGGCAAAAAATCACCGGTTTTCCGGAGCTGTGACTATCGGTGCCCGGGAATCTCCGTTAAAAAGCTGGAACGTAAACGCGAGTATTTGCATTTTCGCCAGATGCGTCGAGTTCGATAAGAATTAAAGATCCGGTTCTGTCGCAAATCGAAAGTCAAGAAATAATCGAAAGTTCTGTCGTATTTTCCACGAGCATGTATTTTTTGCTTTTAAATGAAAATTGGAATTAATTTATCGGCGCAAGGTTCGATCAATTCCTACACACTCTAGCAATTTTGTAAGCATACTCAAACGTGTCGATTCGGATGTGAATCATGGTGCATCGAGGCCACGTTTGCTATTAAAAATGTCTAGGACGAAACACCACCTTTCTTTTCCCCTACTATTTAAACATTTTTAATAATAAACGTGGCCTCAATGCACCATGATTTACATCCTAATCGACACGTTTGAGTATGCTTGGAAAATTGCTAGAGTGTAGAAATTCATCGAACCTTGCGCCAATAAATTAATTCCAATTATCTTAACATTGCGATCGAAACTAAAAATTACTTATTTAAATGAATAAATTGGGAAACATTGATTGACATATATTTTTATGAATTGATTAAAATGATTTCTTTCAAATAGTTAATAGATAACGTTCGGGGCTGTTAGGCTTCCACTTGATCCGAAATCTTTTGTTGGAATGGCTCGCTGCTGCGGCGGCCTTCAGCCTCGAGTCACAGTCATGGTCGAATAGCAAAACGGTCGCGTTAATTGATAGAGGCACGGCCCTCCGCAATTAATTCCGCGACACGAGTTAACCATGGCAATTCGGTAAGCTCCGTCGGTTTCTATTATCCCGGGACAGATTCAGGGATTCTGTATTCGAAACCTGTTCCCCGGTGATGCATCGAGCCGAGAACCGTGTGCCGTCTGCTCTCCGCGGCCTCTTCGGAGTTCAATGGCACTCTCGTCAGTTCGGCACATTGAACAGACATTTTTAAAAGCGACACGAGGACAAAAGGTGTACTTGAATTTCTTGACCTTCTACCGGCGACTTGTGACGGGTGTCTATCCCTTGACAACGTACCTGTACGTGACGGGAAAGTATTACGCCTCTGGCTACGAGAAAAGGATAGACAAGCGACACACGTGACCCTGATTTTTCTATCGGACGCGCGGTTCGCGAAAGTCAATCGCGATAAAAGCTGAGGAACAACGACGTCTCGTTTCTCTTCTCTCAAAGCTCGGCTCTCCATATAACCCTTTGCAGTAGGTGCTGCTCGAGAATTAACCTTTTCCGCCAATCTAGAATAATTTCATTGAATATTCAAGTCATTAAGGAATTAAATCAATTTTTAGTTTATCGCTGCTTTCCGTAATCAATGCAGAACATTTTTCTTTTGCACTAGCTGACCCGATAAACGTTGTCCTGTTCAAATTTCTATGAAACGTCGATAATGTAAATTCCTATTGAAATATTGATTAAAAGCTGCGACGTTCAAAAAAGACGTTTTCCTTTCCCTAAAATCTTATTCGGACTATTACGAACATTTAAACAAAAAAATTCGCCAAATCTGTCCAGCCGTTCTCAAGTGACGCGCTCACCAACGAACAGCATTTGATTTTCATTTATATAGATAAAGATTAGTACTAAACTACTTTACCAATGCTTGTTCGGAATCGGAAAAGCTGCGAGATCGATTGTAATGCTCGCAGTCCATGGATTTTTCGCAAGATCGTGGAACCTCGACGATCCGACGTGTCCCGAAATTTCGAGGGACGTGTCGACGATGTCTCGGTTGTGTATCGGTTTCGAGGGCGAGTCGCGTACACGGGCGGCCGGCCTGCAATCGAATAAAATAATTCATCGGGTAGCGTGACAGCGGCGAGCCGGTCGGCTAATGAATAAAACGTGAACACGTTGACAAAACCGCGACGATCGCGGGGAGAAGAGACACACACCGAGGATCACCGGTAGCCGCCTGGTGACTCGTCCGCTGCCAGAACCTGGAAGGCTACTCCGAAGTGGCTTCGGTATTCAAAGCTTCCCTCGAGAATGCAAAGCACGAGCCATTAATTTTCTTAGCGATTCGTCGAGCGTAGGGACATTCTTTTCAGGGCTGATATATTGCGCGATGCGCCGGCCAACGTTTATACGCGATTTTTATTTGGGTCCGGCTTCTCGGGCCTGTCCTCCTACCAGGCTTAACTCTCTTATCCCAGACCCGAGGAACTTTGGAAAATAATCGGCCGAGTGCGAGGTTTTCATCGTGGACACGCAGAAATCCTCTAAGAGAAATATAGACGAGCTATGTTCCAAAAGAATCGGAATCTCGCACAGTAAGACGAAATTATCCGACTGCGATCAAAAATTTCGAACTTTGCTTCTGCTTTATATACTGTACCGATTTTTTGACAAGTTAATCATTACATACATCAATACTGATATTCATTTTTCAAGAAATTACGAGAACAAACGTGATATATTACAAACAAATTTCTTCGAGACATTTCGTGTGTAGCACGGGGAGATCGATGATCGCAATGTAATTCATAGTATCGTTGGCGATCTCATAGCCTCGTTTGATCGGTTATTAGACTGCGCAATCATCTACAGTTTCTCTTCCGTCATTTTCTACTTGTTGCGATCGAGTCTCAGTCTTTCCTTCGCGAAAGAATTTATTCGATCTCAGCATTCGTCGAAGTGCACTACGATACCCTTTTACTACGAATTATTGTACGGTTGCAATGATCAGAACTTGTTCAAGGAAGTTGGTAGAAGACAGTCTCGTCGGAAAGAAATTCCTGACGTTTTCGCCTATATTACCAATGCATTTATCAATCCGCCGATTGGATCCTTCTCGGTGTACAGCACGCTCGCTACCTTTGCCTTTTAATCAGCGTTACTTCGTTCGGTCGTGCATCACCATCGCCGGCATACAAACGGCGATGCGTTATAAATATCTCGCGATAGCGCGTATCACGCGAAACTCGATACCGTAGGAATGATCGAGGAACAATAATAATTTTGCAATTTTCGCGCGACGACGGTGGGTGGCCTTGACCTTGACCTGGTCGGTTGCTTTTGTCCGGGGGTGTAGCACCTCGATATGTTTTCCTTAAAACCAACAGTGGTAACATATTTCTGAAACGTCATCAGTCGACTCGCGGAATTTATGCCAAATAAAAATCGTTTGCATCAACTGCAACAAACGAGTAACTAATAAATCGATAGTCTCAAATTTTTAAAATCTGTCCACCGTTTTAAATCGCAACTACCCATTTTTTATATAAATGCATTAAATCCGCAGTCTAGTCATAAGGTTACACCGAAGAATTTCATATTCCCCGGACCGTTAGTTTTATTAGGTTGAAGAGAAAACATTTGAATAAATTTATAAAATTGTACGTTTAAATTCCTGTTTCCCAATGCCTCGCTGGCAACGCGTGATTCCGATTTCTACAAGCAAAATTACCAGCTCATTTAAAACACGACAGAACTTCCCCTCCACCGTAGTAGTTTCTCCGAGTGTGCAAGGGGTTGGGGGCTAGCTAAGGCGTCGCCGTATCGTTACAAAATTAAGACGTATGCGCTAAACTCGGCCAATTACCCCCGTAAATTCCCACCGTTTACAAGCTCCGAAATTCCACGGGCCATCGACGCGTTTGTTTCGGGGCGCTGCGCTGGTATCGGGGCAAATTTATGCACGCCCCTATCCGCGCATAATTGCCGCACTATGAGCATTATTTACATAACGAGTTTCAGGGAACAGACGCACAATCGACACCGCGAAATCTGCGCGCGCGGTGTCGCGCCTCGGTTAATTTCCTCTTTAAGACACGGCGGTTGAATATACATCTTTCTCTTTCTCGGTGTCTCTAGAGAAAGCGAGAGAAGGAGAGAGGCAAGGAGGAAGAGAACGAGGATAAACACGGCGTAACAGGCATAAACGTGATTTCCACGGCGGCAGCTCCCGTGGCTCGTTACGTTTCGCGAAACGAACGCGAACCGGATCTGCGAGGAAGCGAGAGCGTGCGCGGCTCTCGAGGAAGGGCCGTGGATCATCCGACGGCGATTTTTATGATCGAGCTCCGGAGAGAGGACAGGTTCGACCCGTTTCGGAGGATTCGCTAATCGGAGTCGGAAATTTATTTCCAACGCCTCGAGCCTCGACACCTTTAGCTTCCCGCTCGCTCGTGGGTATCCTCGTCTGCAAAATCGTAAACAGCTCTCGCCGTTCGGCCGGCGTGTACCGTTAGTTCATAGTTCCATGGCAAACCAACAACGTCTCGAATACGACGGTCTATTCGACGTATGCTAGTATGTAAACCCTAACGTTCCTCGTCGCAAGGCTGACGATCTTCGTGCACGCGTGCATCGCGTCCTGCCTCTCCGGCTACGCCACTTAAAATGCCTTCTCCGAGAGGCACGCATCACGTCGATCCGCGCAAAAACTGATTATACGAGGAAACCCGCCACGAACGAAATCGATATGTATTGCGGGATGAGTTTAACAAGTCCAGCCTGATGAACACCTGCACGCGTTTCTAGGAGCGCGGCCACTGAAAAGGTGATTACCAGCCAGCGATTCCTGCGAACGCCGCGCCGTGGCAGATGCGCGAAGAGCTTTACAGCACGCGCTCGAACGCTAATCGATTTTTACTCTGTCATATTATGAGCGGGAGCTCGGTCTAGGAATTCTCTCTCTCTCTCTCTGCCCTATGTCTCTCAAA
Organism: Lasioglossum vierecki; assembly: GCA_028455595.1. Taxonomy (NCBI): domain Eukaryota; kingdom Metazoa; phylum Arthropoda; class Insecta; order Hymenoptera; family Halictidae; genus Lasioglossum; species Lasioglossum vierecki. Next base: position 2,858,247 of record CM052336.1, on the reverse strand, counting down.
GAAGAACCGTTTGGAACCTCCTTGAAAGATGGCAGGATGTTGTTGCAAATTACTTAGATTCTTTGAAGATCTAGAAGATCCCTGTGGGATGGAGGATAAGAAATTGGCGGGATCCGTGGAAGTAATTTTGCGCGGCGTCGCGTTCGAGGAAAAGTAATTCGAAAGCTGGCCGGAGAATTAGGTTACGATTAAAAAGCGACGTCGTCGAGTCGGCTCGTCTCGGTCAGATATCATAAATCACGAAATCAATTGCTCGGAGCCGGTCGTCCCATTCTTCTACGCGTGTTCTTGGACGGCAGTCCACGAGAGATCTAGATAATTCGCCTCCGTTTCGTGTCCGCCTTTCCCCTCTGTTCTCTCGGCCGTCTTCTCCCTGTTCTTGTTGCTTCTCTTCTTATAGAGAGTCGACTCTATTAGTCGTAGAAACGTGTCCCGTTCGCGGATCCCGTGGAACACACGATAGATATCCGTCTGATTAACGATCGGATCGTACTCGGTATCCTCCCGCTGACTGATTAACGAACCAGTCTTCTTTTCGGCTCACCACTCGCCTTCTCTCCGATCGAATCGAATCGACTCTCTCGTTCGGTCTTCTTCGTACAGCTCGTTTTGCTATCCGTCAATGTTTCATTATTCTATTGCCTCGCGCGGAACTCACGTGATTCAAAGCCCCCTCTGAATCGCATTATTTAATTCGGACGTTTGCTCGCCGATTCTCGGGAACCGTTTTAATTGGTTTCGTTTAGACCCGTAAACGCGCAACCGAGTTCGTTTGAACTGTCCACGCGTTTCTAGTTCCCTGTTCCATTCATCTAAAGAGTCGTTCAATGGACAATGGACTTCCGGTCGCTTCTCCGACTCCAGTTAGCTTCGTCGAAACTCCGCCAAACTGTGCAAACACATGATAAAAACATGTTTCAGTTATCGGGAATTCAATTTAATTTCGGAATCGTAAATTGCGTCACACACTTCCACTGTTCGTTCCAATCGCCCCCGAACAGGTTTTTAATCAAGCACCGGTCTCCATTTTTATTCTATTTCACCGAGAAATATGTGCGCTGCCTTTCAGACGCAGACTTTGAACCGTTGACAACTGCCTGACAAATTACTCTCAGATTTTATTTTATTCCTTTTCATCGGGAAATATATGCAATGTTCGATGCCGTTCAAGTTAATTTCCGATTCATAGATTGCGAGGAAAAATCCTAAACATCAGATGCGGCTGATGATGATTAGCTTATGCAGTGTTGTTGTAAAGCGGAGGTTTCAATCGTTAAATTTATGGTATTAAAAAAAAATATTTGTGAATTCCGTGTAATTCTTGAAAGATACAGTATCACTAATTTACCATATTTATCATATAATTTATTATATTAAGGATTCTTATTTATTGCTCTGACACAATTTTCTTTATAATTAATATAATTCGGAGTTTTCACGTATTGATATCTATGCTTGTGTCGCTACTAATCTTGTTTGGGAGTGTTATTTTCTGACTTTTCTCCACTTAAGATTCGGGTATTCGGTATTGTGCGCTGCTAGGTGTTCGAGTCCTCGTGTTCGCAAGATCGCGTCAGCACGCATGGACAAGCCGGTTGACAGTTTTGATCGGATTACAGCGTCGTCCTCGTCTTTCAGGATGACCGAAACCGACGAGCGGATGAACGAGTAAAACTAGGAAGGAATCACAAGGGAAACGAGGGCTGCCGAAGGAAGAGATGGTGGTAGAGTGGCTCTGTCCTGGACTTCGGCCGGCCGGAAGCCGTAGGCCTCGTCTTCTTCACTGCAAGGTGATACTTCTCGACGAGCACGAGCTGCTGCAAGACGTCTTGGTGAGTTTCGATCAAGTTCCTTCCCCACTCGTAACCCGAACGGCCAAACTTTCGGCACCGTGCAATCTCCACCCGAAAGTTCGCAGCAATTTATTTCAATGAAACTTGAAGATTTATTCAAACCTCGCGCCGCGCGAACATTTAACGCGCCCGACGTATTAAAACGAACACATTCGCCTCACCCACGTATGACTAATGCGGGACGGTAAAATCGCGTTCGCCGATTATCGTTCGATTCGAATAGAGTTTTAACGAGCGAACGGGTCTAGCGCTAGTGCGAACTGTGTTTCGAGTGATCGTGCAATTGTCGGAGAAATTATTCGGGACTTTTATCGACCGTAAAATTATTGTTAGCGAACGAGAACGCACCAGGCGACACGAGCTCGCCCACATTTGCTGCCCACCTTTTATACCCTTGATTTCTATTGCCAGAAAAGGCCTAAGCGTGGGCGTACGAAATTTCTGCGCGCTGTTGCTAGGTCGCTTGCGAAAACCCCGAGTCTCTCACGAACAAAGGACAACCGATCAGCTTCTCGCGGCAGTGATAATTGCTCGACGAGCGTTGCGATAATGTAGATTTTATTCAGGAAAAAGAACTCTAACCGAAGTATATATATTTCACGGTGGGCAGCAAAGCCGACGTGTGCTTCGCAAAAAATGGTAAATCATTTTCACGGTCCCGTACTTTACACAGCACTTAAGATCTCCATTACCAAAAGTGGGCGACGCTCGTCTGGTTTAGAATGATTATCGGTTCACGGGGCAATTTTGCGCAGACGCGTCGTATAATGAGCGGCCTGTTAATTGCTTTTGCCCGGAGATACTGCGCTCGCGTCTTCGTAATTGTTTGCACGCCGGGAATAGTCTCTATGCGAGCGCGACACTTTCGGAATCATACGTCACCATCAGACTGCGGGTCTTTGTGCAGAATAACATTATTATCCTCTCAATCTTTTTACCGTTTGAAACGTCAGCTGTGAAATTGCCTCAGCTTTCTGTCGGATTAGTCAGAGACAATGCATCGATCAAGACAACACACACAGTGGCACCCGCAGCAATCAATTAGCCGAGTAATCGGCCCCCGAACGATTAGTGGAATCGATCGGTGGAACTTCGAAGAAAGGATGCTAAAAGTGGGGCAAGGGGAAAAATGGCACTATCGATTATCCTCTAGACTGCCAAGGCCAGCGACTCGGGACTTTCGTAAAAATCGAGGATCTTCGAGCGAGCTTGAGCCCTGCTTGCGGTCCAGCCATAAAACACTTCCCTTTACGTATTGCATATTTCATTGTCGCGACGCGAGCGCGAGGCGTGCGGCAATTGCGCGCGCGAAACACGCCCGCGCCAGCCTGCGGCACCGCGACCAATTTCTCGCACAAATCATCGTCCGAAATTTAATGCCGCGACCTACTATAACGTTCCCGGCGAGGCAAGAACAGGCCCCCGTTAATGTACGGTCTTTGGGCGCGGTATTGCACGTTTCACCGTCGCGGTCGGTCGTCCGCGTCATGCTAAAAACGCTCCGCTCGGCTCGGCTCGGTCTGCCCAGCCGTATTCGTGCAGTTACGTGCGGTATCGTGCGCATACCGCATACAACGCCGAGAATAAGGCCTCGACGATCATCGAGGAACAATCGCCGGCGTTACTTTCCTGCGACCACCGGCCACGGAAAATCGAAAATTGCCGAACCTAATTGCCCGCGGCTTCGTCGCCCTAGAGACTAGCCGAATCGCTCGAAAATAAAATACTGCTCCTCTTAAATGAAATTCGACGAAACTGCGCGTGACTTCCTGAATGAACGAATGAACGTAGCGCAAGTTTTAAAACGTGGAAAGTAATTTCATTGAATATGCATGTATTTCTTAAATTCTTCATTGAAATAGTACTGTTGACCACATTTCAGTATTTACGTACGAAAGTATAGTATATCTGAAATACTTCTCTATTCAATATCTGTTTCGCATAACTGTACGTATTACAGGGAGAATAGTGCTAGAAGAGGGTCGGACTATTTCTGAAAATTCACGAAGCAGATTTCAAGGTGCAAAATAAGAAAATAATTACACATCAAAAAAAAACTTTCTATTAAGGAAATATTTTGGAGGAACAGCTTGCTTAAACGATGTATTCTGACGAATTTCACTCTCAGATAGACACGTACCTGCACGTTTGCTCTCAGATAGACACGTACCTATACGCTTGGAGCGCTATCCTACTGTATTTTTGCCAAGAGACGAGAATATTCACGAGCACCGGAGCAGGCTTGGATTCTTCTAAGAACGCATCTCGAGGATCCAGTAATTTTTTCAAGCCGATCCTCGCCGGTTCTCGCAATTAGGCGGGGATCTACGTTGAGGAAATCGCGTTGATATTCCAATGGGCAATTAGGATCGATTCTTTTCCGTTCGCCTTGGCGGCTCGAAGCGAGCAAGGTCGATCGATGGATCTACAGCCGCGGGCCGTTTTATTCGGTGGCAAATTAACGGGCATTTGGCGCGTGGGAGAGCCCGAGGAGTTCTCTCTCCTCGAATTTATTAGCCGACGATCGTTTATGATTTAACGACGCACCGAAGATGCGGCTTAATTGCCATCGAGATATCACGAGCCAGAGGAACGTCGAGAACGTCGTATCGAGATGCTCCCGAGTCTATTGATGTCCGTGGACGTTCCTCGTGGAAGCCCGATTATTTCCCGGGCCGAGCTAAATATTCATGGCTAATCCCGCGGAACGAGTGTCTCTTTGCGATTCGCGGCTTTGACATTCAATCGAACGTCACTCGAACTCGCTCCCAATTTCCACGGCGTCTAACAGTGATGTCGAAACTGATACTGCTCGCGTGAGACGCGATAATGTGTTTCCATTATTCAATTATTTTTTGATAATACTATTTTAAATTCAGCTAGACGCGTCTACACCAAGAAAGTTTCATTCAAGTGCTATTCAGTTTATACTTTATACAACCGAATCGCATAAATTTTAAACAGAGATTTATTATTTATTTAATTTTTTCGGTTCATTTCTAGCGGTATTCATATTAAATTAATAAAGACAATTCTTGTGAAAAATACTTAGTCATATATATATATATATATCATTTTTTTAATGATCAAGTAAAGCACATGGTGCTGTGGCACAGATAATATTATCTCTCGTAACCAGTTGTGAGACCTCATAAGATACCCGGGTACCCGGGTACCTGGATGCTCGACTATCTCATGGGCAGGCTTGTGCGAGAACCCGAAATCTCGGGTTCGGGCCGGGTTGGGAATCCGTGTGTAGTCGGATATCTTCGGGTCCCGAAGACACATAAGCAGCCGGATACTTTCGGGACCCGAAACGTATCTCACTTTCGGGAACCCGACTATTCTCGACCGAAAATTCCCGACCCGACCCGAGCATCGGGTTTCCCGAGATTTCGGGTACTCGGGTACCCGGGTATCTCGTATACCTGGATAACAGTTAAAGCTCTAGAAGCGAGCAACAGCGATCCACAGTAAGTGGCTCTAGCATAGGCATCTCCATGAATAGTCTTCCAGTAGGTAAAGTGTTAATGAAAGGTTCTACGAGGAACCGCGAGTGGCCGGATGCTGCAATAAGGTGGGAGAACCGAAATTCGTTGTTTGTCCTTGGAATGATTTAGAGACCGGTCGCGGTATAATACGAGCGTAGATTATTGCAGCACGTAACTCACAAAGGCCTCTGGCCCAATAATAAGAGGCAGGCTTTCGTTGCCCGAAGATATTATTGCCTCTCTTGCGAAACTCATTCATATGCCCGAATCCATATCGGATATACATGTATGCCGGCCGATTTGCATTGAAAAGGACACCCTTTCACCGACGCGACGCGACGCTACGGTTCCCATCGTAAACTATACTATCGGAGATGGCTCTCGCTTCCTCTGGGCTACCGGGATCAGTTTCAACTCCGACGACCACGGTATCACGCGATTTTAGAGCAAGGCTACCAACTTACGCGTGGAGCACGGACCACGTTTTCGAAATCGCTCCACGGAGTCCTTCGATCGCGTTCCATCTTCAACGCCACGGCTATGATTAAGCTCACGCGAGTCACTCACGAAACTTCTCGATCACGACAACCTAGAGCCGACTATTAACTCTCTGCTGATTGACTTTTGAAGGTAAAACTGCCTCCGTGATGGTGCCACCGCTTTTTAAATGGAGACTATGTTGGAAGTATTTTTTTTTTAAACCTATCGTACATTTTAATATCCCTTTGCCTGGTAGATGAATATTATCTTCGACGTCGGTAGCGATTTTAATGGACCATTGTCCCGGGAATGATCGAGACACAGTGCGTTAAACTATCCGTGGAACAGATTTGTTAATTGGTTACAGCCGGCAAGAATCGACAACTGGCGGCGCAGCGTAATTGTCGCAGTAAACTATCTCCTACGAGTGCGTTTAAGTCACCGCAGAATTTATACGAACATAGTCGTTGATTTACAGTCTTTAGTAGCCATAATCTTCTGGAAGGCGTGGCGCTCGAGTATAGAGGGCTTGTGTAACAATCCCTCGATATTGAAACGTACGCGGTTTCGATATTGTATGTAATACTATTGTCTCGAAGGTATTCTCTGTGGGAGTGTAATTTGTTTAAAAAGATTTGGATACTCGATTACCGATCACCCGGTGGATTCTTTGCGATCTGTTGAACGCGATGGCGGCCGGTTCACGGCTCCCGCACTGCCATATACACGAGGTCATTAAGCGCCGGGACTCCTCGCGCACGTAAATACCCTATTATTCATCCTAGCGAGTCTTGTCTATCAAACGTTTGCGCAGGGATGCTCGGCTGCTTGTAAATTATCCCCGGCCTGGCGACTCCCTTTAACTGGATGTCGTGAACGTAACATTAAACCCTGGAAACGTTGCCGTGCAAGGAGTAAGGTATTAGGCATCACTCAGCGGCTCGTGATTACCGACCGAACAATTTGTAATAACAGCCGGGCTCCGGGGCTGGATAGATTTATTTGCTACTCTCGGAGATGCTGCCCGTGAAACTTCGCCTCTACACGTTCGGCTCGGCCACTCCGTATCATTATACTTGACCCTATATGTCCCGGAGGTACTCTAAAGTAGCGCTTTCATTAAGATGCCACCAGGGGAAGTTCGGCCTGGATTCGAGACCCGAAAAGAATCGTTGCAGACTGCATTATTTGTTAACCCTTATACGTTTCATCTTTTTACGTCTACGTCGTAAGATGTATTTCTTTCAAAAATTACGATATAAATGCAACATAATTTGTTGATTTAACATATAAAATAAAAATTGGTGAATTTTTATCCTAGTCCGTATTATGCAGCTATTTTTTAGGAACGTATGAAGGTTAATCCTTAAGATTTTGGCAAAGTCTAACACTTAGCACTCGAATGACGACAAGTACTAAATATCGTACGAGGTATTATATCAATTTCATATCCACAAAATTTAAGAAATCATAGGGAATGAAAAGTTCAATTAGCTCCGAGTGCAAAGAGCTAACAAATGTAGTAATTAGAAAATATTTATGTTTGTAGGTAAATCTTAAGATAGTCAAATTAAATAAAATCTTATTTTCAGTGGCTCTAGCCTTTGTAGATCTGGAATGAATAAAAATCGTACCAAATTCTATCGTATTTTACATTCCAGTAGTTTTTCCAAAGATCCGCAGTCTAATTATGGGAACGAGTAGTTAATTTTCTTGGGAACAGGAATATATGTCCACAAAACGGTCAAAACCGGTTAAAATCGATTGGAACTATTGGTGTAACGCGGAGGCTTAATTGCCCAGGATAGAACCGATTAGTTTTCCCGATCGCTGGCGATTCCGAAGCGGAAGCGCAAAAAGATGACAGCGTGGACAGAGGTTCGGTATAAAAGAAGAGTTTGTCGCGTGTAATGTCGGTTAATCGTCGCGTTTCGTGCACGCGCATCCCGAGATTGCTATTCACCGATCGAACGCGCCCACCGATCGACATTCTTCGACGAGTTCGCGGCCTAAACGAAGAAAACGATACGAGAGCGCAATACAAATGGAGGTGCGCGCAGTCAGTCGATCAACCGTAATCGAGAACTTTCCATGGCGCGGCTTGGTGTTCGTTAATGACAAATAAGAAAGACGAGACACACGTTCACGTACACATACACACACGTACGCAGCGCGCGGCAGCGGCCACGCTAATGTAGTCGCGGATGTGTAGTTAGAACAAAGTGTTGCTTACAATCCGGAAGTAGTATATTACGACGCGCGGCGCATTACGATGCAATTAAGCGGACAAAAATCTGTCTGCCTACGCCGCGGTTCATCATTCACTCGGATAAAGACTGACTTCTGAGTTCTCTCGTCCTTGGTTACGCGAAAGATCTACACCGGGCAGTGTCGAGGGTTAATTAACTTCTCTTTCTGTATGGTTCGGAGTGCGAACCCATGGCCAGTCATCGATACTCTCTCAAACGTACGGGGTGACTCGCAAATAAGCGCGGACGTTGATTACAATCATTGATTCGTGAAAGAGTCTAGCGGGTTTACGAGAGGACACAAAGGTATTTCGAAGGTTATGGTCGTGGAGAGCTAACACAGACATACAAATCGTAGAATATCCCATTATCTAATTCACTAGTTTGTTCATAAAAGAATTTTAAGTATTTCACTTCCTTTGTTGCAGTTTTTCAAATAGTCAAATAATTTAAAATATTCTTAATGGGCAAAATTAATTTGCAAAACGGTGAAATTGATTGAAAAAACCTATAACACAAACATTTTCGCCTTTGCGGGTCTCTAATTTCGCAGAAATTGAACGGTCAAAGTGGTATTCGCTGGAATCATGTGTGATGCTGTTGTCTTTCCAGAAGAGCGTGAAAACGCGACACCGATCCAGAAATAATTTCGATCCGCCTAGAGAAGCACAGGCCGCGACAGGAAGATAATTGCTCTCGAGTATTTCTCTTCCATTTATCGTTCATGTAGAGCCGGTTTCATTGAACTCGCGGCACGATTGCTGCTCGCGAGTTAACAGCCGGTCCCTCGATTCGCTCCCGGCGCCGCCTTCTCGTTCCCGCGGATATTTAAAATGTTGCGTAATGCGCTGAGACCGGATGAGACCGCGGTCCAGAGTTTCCTCGTCCGATTACTTTAACCGCGACCGAGGGAAATATTCTAGTCTAGGCCGTTGGTCTCATCCCAGCGATTAAAGCGGCGATAACCGATCGTTACGGCCTTGGCCCCCCGAAGCAGCCTGACCATTTCTAGCAGTTAATTGGCTACTGCTAGGGGATGAATCGGCCACTGGAACACGACGGAAGTGCCACTGGAAGTGGGCGTCGCCTTGCGGAGGAATCTGGTCGATCTCCTTGAAAGACGATTAGAACCGAACAGAAATTAACAGAATGAATAATCCCAATGTATAATTTGTATAATAACGAACGACTAAAACGCCTAATATAAAGGCTTGCTTTTACATATTGTCATTCTTTAAGAGCTGCGATTATAGTAAATAGTCCGCGGATTTTTATGCATTTATAAACAAAATTAGCTGGGTAAAAATATAAATCCGCAGTCTAATAACAAGTGTCTCATAATGGTTATTGTATAAGCATGCATGGCTGGAACGTCTACTCTGTGTCCAGTGTACATGTATTCATATTAATGTATAATTATTTGTGAGATATTCTACAATTAAAAAGAAGAAAGGTTCCCCGCAGCGTCTAAGACGTTTCTAATATGAGGTAGCCCTCGGAGAAGCGACCCCTCGGACGACCCTGTGTTGGAAAGTTGGTGAACGTTGCAGGAGCGGCAAATTACAATGTCAGGGACGTAGGGATCCTTTTCTTTTGGGATTCGGGGCTGAAAAACAGAGTCGGCCGGGCAGACACCGCGTTATAATTCAAAGAGACTAACAATATTTCGTTTCCCAGCGCGTTTGGCCGTGGCGGGACCGGGTATCCCGTGTCCAGGGGCTATGTCAGTGGTGGGTTATGGGTGACGGTGCACGAACGAGGGGCGTACGTATCGTGGGGGTACCCGGTGCACCTTCGGCCCTGCTCTGTTATTAGGCGATATACCAAAATTGGTGGGCCACTTCCCCAGAGGGCAACTCCCCCATCCATCCACCCAGTGCACACTAATTCGCACGGCGTTTAACTTGCTCGTTTCTTTCTCGCTCTCTCGCACAGTCCTCTTTCTCCTTCTCTGTCTGTCTCACTCTGTTTAGCATCCTCTTCGGACAACCGACGGATTCCACAACGGACACGTGATCGTCGCTCGTGTGCGCGCTCGTACACGCCATACATACTTGCGAACCAGTCCACCGGCAAACATTAAGAACGAGGAAATTATTGCCTAGAGAGGGAATCGCCGTCTACGGGGGCCCGTACCGATTAACGGGCGACCGTGAAAACTTTTGGAATGTTCCACGAAGGAATGGGGAGGAGGGGGAGAAACCTGCCACGGCTACCCCCTCGGGCCTGTTACAATGAAACGCTCGCGATCCCCCGATTCGAAAGGGTAATCTTGTCTTTTCGAGCGGCGAATTTTTCGGGAATAAAGTTCGCGGCCGAACACGAAACTCCCCGAGTAATAGGAGGGTTCCGAGGGAGACGTTTTCGAACGTGGCGCTTCTCCATCCTTCTTCTTCTCCTCCTCTTCTTTTTCTTTTACGGTGAAACGCTCTCCTACCTCGGGGAAACTAATAATGGGATGCTCACCGGTGGAATTTCAATCGGTCAGCAAAAATATCCGACCAACGTTTCAACACTTCGATGCGTGGCCGAACGCGATTCTACCGATTCGTCTCCGAATCGATCAAACTCTTTATTAGTTTCGTTGAAGATCCTGAACGACGCTTTTGCACCAATTCAGTATTCGTTCGGTAGGAAATAAATGTTTTCTAAGCAGCAGGATTTTGGTAATACATGTATATTAACCCTTTGCATTCGAAGCTTTATTAACTGGAAAATTAAACGTTTCGTAATTGAAGTAATTGATACAATGCCTAACGTAATTTGTTAAACAACATTTGTAATAATTGGAATATGGATCGTCAAGCATTTATGGCTTATGAAAATTTACAAAAATCCTAAAATATCTCAAATTCAATAGAATTTAGTAAGATTTTGATTTTCTTAGATATGCGAATGCTATTCCCATTAAAAATAGGATAAGTTTCTACCTGAGCCCTGAAGAGCTTCCATTAAACTAGTTATGAAAAACTTAAACGTACCTTTACCAGGGTACCATTACAATTAAAACAAGTATGGACATTAATAATATCATTGCTAAAGTTAGAGTGGATAACCGTCGCCATCCACACGACCATCGCAGACTTAATAAAAGTGGTCCGCGACTGTTTTAATCAGGACCTTTCTACAACAGTTTTGAACAGTTATTTTCAGGATCGTTTCAAGCCCTGGGGATAATTGTGATCTCACCCCGTCCCCTATCGTCTCTGTGACGGTCAACAGGGGGTGGACGCGGGAATTCCCGGTAGACGAGAGAGACGTAAAGGGGAGAGTTCCGTCGGGAGGTATAATTTAATCAGTCACGATCCGAGTTCGATTCGACTGCGTTAATCCCGGGCCGCGGTGAAAGTCATTGAGGAATTGTGTTTCAGCAGAAAACGGAAGTTGGAGCGAGGACTACCCGGAGGAGAGGACACGAGAAAAACAGAGAGAGAGAGAGAAAGAAGGGAAGGGATACGAGTCGCGAATTAGAGACAATAGAAACGTCGTTGTCGGGAATCGCGACGTCGCTCCCGAACTTTCGAAGCGATTTTCGTCTATCCTTTTCTATTTCCGGGTGACGTCTGGAACGACGATCCCCCGATAAAAGTTTCTCCTCTACGGGTGAAATTGAAACCAGTCTAATTATACCCGTAGATCGCTCGTTCTCGTCTCCCTTTCAATCTTTCCCTGCTACCGCCCCCATTGCTTTCTCTCTCTCTCTCTTTCTCTTCTTCCCTGCTCCTCCCCAGGCGTTCTTTCTCATTTCACCCTTCACTATATTAAATTCACTGTTTTCCGACGAATTTGTCCCACGAGGAGTCGTTAAAAATCCCCTCGTTACCCTTTGTCGTCCCAGACTATTATATTATACATGCCGGGCAAAGTTTAAAGTTGAATTACTTGATTGAGAGACACTCGTGGAAACGGAGTTACAGTTTTCTCTCAGCTTCCCACACCGTTTTCGTTTTGCATTTTTTCCCGGGGACGACAGTCTCGTTTCAAAGGAACCTCCGGGGTCCGGTCAGAAATTCGGAGATTCGACGTGATTCAACAAGATTATCGGCTGGTCGATGACGCCGTTTGCACGCCGAATATAATCGCGTGACCGTTTTACAGAAAAACCAGCCGGCTCGAACAGCGACCTACTGTTCAGCGTTTTAAAAACCCCCGTGATCGACGTTTCCTCGACCGAGATCCGCTGCTTTGCGATCCGCGGACTCGAGCTGATTTATCGCTGGAAAAAATCTTCGGACAAGAACAACTCTTTGAGAACGTCTCTTCGGGTCGTCGATCCTTCACTATCAAGATTTTTGAATTAATCTTTCCACTCCGTGCAAATAGTGCGCTGTCCGTGCCTCGCAAGGAGAGTTATGCTAATTTGAATACCTCGTAATTTGATTACGTTGTATTTTAATTAAATCGTAATTAATTCTGCAAATTTAACACTGATTTTCAAAGTTGAAGAACGTTCGTACCATAATCTCTCTATTTCTCCAATATTTTGGCATACATTCCAGCCGTAATTTAATAAGAAAAAGCATTCTTCTTCCTGTAAGGTACAGGAAGAGTCCAGTACCAGGAAAAAAGAGGAATGCCAATTTGACGTTCCTCGAGGTGTCAAATTATAAATTGACAAAAATCAATCTTCGTATCCTTGGAAAATCTCGACACAGACTATATTGTTCGTTAAACGTTCGAGCAAGAAAACTCGAAGCTGTCGAACACGGAGAAGGAGCAAGTCTCGCTGCCAATAAGGACATTTCCCTTGTACATCGTTTATCCGTGGAGAAGTTACGATGACACCTGTCAATAGCGAGAGTCGAGCGATCAATCTCGATCCCGCGGCATCGGTTCCCAATCAATTTGCGTGGCAACCGGAGCTTACTCATCCTGAGCATGCACCAATCGAACGAGCCATCGCGTTGCGTTCGTCGAAACAGCACGCGGCACAGGCTCTTCTCCGTGTGTATAAGTCCGGTGCCGGAAAAACCCGAAACGAAGTATCCTGCGTCTATCCTCGTCTCCGTGAAGCTACTTCTCGTTTATTAATAGAGTTCCGAGCAACTTATTTCGCGAGGAGCTCCGTTGTAGCTCGGAGCGTCACCGTGATTTCATCAATTTCAATTACCGGGGACGTCGTCGGTTCGCCGTGTTGCATTCCGCTCGCGTGGTACCCCGTGGAACCTTGCAATTCCGCGGTGGAAGAAGAGAAAGAAGAGCACGAAGAATCCAGGCCGAACGCAAAACGAGAAAACCGAGCGGAACGATCTCTGGCGACCGGCGCACTATGGTCTGGAAACTCGCTTTTTGTCGCCGAAAGTCAATCCTTCCAGATTCAGATATTGGAAAAAATGTTTAACAACAAAGTAAGAACCCTTGGAAGAATTTTATTTATTTTTATATGTATTTATCATTGATTTTATTCACGTTTATATTTCCGCCGTGCACAAGTAATATTAACACGATTTTTCAGATATTCCTTAGAATCTGCATAAACATTGAAACGTTAATGTATATTTCTGACATCGCAATATTTTTGCTGGTGTAGAAACGAATTCAAGCACAGCAACTGCTCGGCGAAAACGAAAAATAAACAGTCTAGAAACAATTGAACGAGTATGCAGAAAAATCTTGTTCCTCCTGTTATTCTCGTTAATCTCCACAAAAAAGGAAGAGAAAAATCCACAAATAGGTGGGAATAAAAATGTTTGTGCTCGGGCAGAATCACGGCGTTAAGCTACCGCGGCGTGTTAGAGACCGGAGAGAAGGGTAGCGGTTTGATATCATGGATTACTAGAGCAGGAACGGTGGAGAGTCGTTCGGTTAGTAACCACGATACTTACAGCCACTATTTTCTCGCCATCGATATACCGGTGTGCCGGGGACGGGTATCTTCCCGGTTTTATATCGCCGGTCATAGAACCAGTCTTGCGTAACCGAACAGCCTCGAAGAATGGCCATGCGTCAAGATAATGTGACCGGATAAACGTAACCCTTTCCGGTCAAACCAGATACCTGGCCGATACACATTGGCCGCCGCGCGATTGCGATTCCGATTGCCCTGCTCTCGCTTACTCGATCGTCCTCTCCTCCCGACTCGGTTCCATGGAATTTGCATATTATTTATCAAGAGCCAGGCCTCGGCCGTTTAACCGGGAACGTCGTCGTTCGCCGAGCGATTTTCTCCGTGCTCCAGGGAATCGAGCTCTTTCGCTTCCCAGCCGTATCGCTCCTCTGTCCTAAGGAAAGCCCGATCTCTGTTTTTGCGAGAAAACTTTCGAGCCGTTTATTTGGCGTCTCGTTAGCGAGTCGCCACCGTTCCAATCGGAATTACGAACTTCCTGCTGCGAGGTCAATTCCAACTTCATCCCACAGTTACTTTTCTTATTTGAGATTGAAAGTTTTCGGCAATAAACCGGATGTGCCTTAAAATTATTTATTAAACTGTACAACTTATACTAGAAACAATTAATCCACGTGATTAATTATTTTATTTCTTTTATTTTAATTTGTTTAATTTTTTAAATTATTTCTTTCCTTCGCTGCGAAAAACCACTCTGAATCTGTCTTTCCGTAAAACAGTCCTTATACCCTCTCTTACTCATTCACACCCCTTAAAACTAAACAGTCAATGGAGATAAACCAGGTACAGGCCAGCATCTTGTCCCTTGGTTCTACCTAACACACTTATTCCATTCGAAAAATGAAAGTGCAATGCTTGCGAGACTTCATAGTACGATTCAATGCAAGATGACAGCTTTTAATTCTCAAACCAATGAAAGAATTCAGGTATTGCCGTTTAGCTAGGTCCCATAAATACCTTCGTTTTCCCTTATCGAAGATCGCAACCGAGGCGAAATCGGATCCGGGGTGTTAAGCACGAAAGCTGTCCAGGAACATAAGTGGCGTAGCCTATGGTGTCGTGTCCGAAGAATTTACTTTTAGTTTCGATTCGGTCTTATCCGCGGTATAAATTTCTCCTGGCTGGCTAACATTGATAGGGCGTTGCGAAAAAGTACGAAAAGCTGCTCGCAAAGCCGGGCTTAATGTATCTAGGTCCGTGTCGCATTCGGTGGATAGGGCTTACACCAATGCCTGGAGGGGAGGAATGCAGATTGTGTAACTCGTTGATCGACGTGTCCTCCACAATGGGTCCAATGTAGATCATTTTTATCTCGCTTCTTATCAGAACTGTCATATATCGTGAAAGTTCATAAACGTTATCCGCGCGTCGAAGGCCCTTGGATTAAATTCGTTCAATTTGTTCCCGTGAACAAATTGGTCCAGCGATTTTCTTAGACTTGCCTCGCGAACAAGATTTAGAATCCTGAGGAAGAGTAATCTCCAGAAGAGATAGTAAATGCAGGAACGTTTAGAAGCTGCGCATATTCGACTGTACTCCGTAAAGTTGCGGGCAAAAATAAAGGAGAGGTTCTTAAAAGGCTACGTCCAATTATCTCGCGGGACATCTCCATAGAATTTACGTTGACGCCGCGGCATCCGAAGAAGGCGAGCCTCGAACGAGACCTGATTAGAACAGGCCCGCGTCCACTTCGCGGTCTGTACAGACTCCGGATGAAAAGGATGGGCTTCTTCTCTCCCGGAGAGAAAACTTTTCTGAAAGGGGTTTCTTCCTTCTCTCGATCGGTTCCCCTGGAATTTGTTTTGCTCATTCCCGGATCTCTTTCTGGCGGAGCCAATTACAGGGATAATACTTGTTATATAATTCGCCGGGGGCATAATCAGTTTCGAGTTTCTTCGAGCGCGATTGTGTTCGCGCGGCAGTTTTCATCGATGCCGGGTTGCACGGGCCGGCCCTGAAAAAGAGTAGCAAACGCGGTAAACGAGAGAAAAACCGGTCGGAAATTTTCTGCTTTGCTGCCCGAGGCCTTTTCCAGAGTCGTTCGCCCGAGGATAAGGACATCGTTTGCTTCGGATTGTTTTTATAACAAGCCCTGGGAATATCTTCTTCTCCCTTCGTTTCTTTTCGCCTCTCTCTCCCCACCTCCTCCACCCTTCACCCTCCTTCTTCCTTTCACGTTTTATTGATTATTCCGATTCGGTATGAATAAAGATCACATCCGAGCAATTTAAATCGGGTAAACAACTACGTTCGTGTCTGTACGGCTCGAGTTTCTCGTTCGCTTGATTGCCATCGACGAAAGAAGTTTCATCATTAACGAAGATTCTTTAGCGACCAGCCGCTCTAATAAACCAACCCGCGTCGGGAGAATAACTTCCCTGGTTTAGAGAACGTTCTCTATTTTCTATCGCCGTATCGATCGGGGTCTTCTTTGATGTTTACAGTTTAGAGTATTAGAATGTTTTTTTACGCGTGCAAAGGCAGGAGAACTCGGACACTCTGCGCTATCAAATGGATGCGCCCCGCTCCAATGGCTTTTTTGTCCCGCGGAAGATTGTCGCCAAGATGAAAATGAGTACCCAAGCTGAGGAATAGTTGAATCGTGCCTCGGAGTATTATCACCGTTCCCTTTCCCTCTTTGATACCTTTGAGGTTGCAGCGAGGTGCCGAATGACGGCGGGGATCATTTCTGACGCGGAGCAACTCCTCGAAAAGTTTCAGGTCACGCTTGGGGACCATTTATGTATATGGTCCAACACCGTCGCCTTATTTTGTCGCCGTCTATCCGGCAACAATGAGCGGACCACTGTCATCTTCGGTGACAATTAAATGCCTCGATGATAATTACGATCGAGTGACCGGTAATCCGTTGCGTTCTTCGTGACGATCCTCCTCGTTCTCGGCCGGTCGTTTTCTTCGCCGGCGAGCGAGGAGAGGAAGAAACAGCAGCGATCAGCACTTTTTCCTCGAGATATTGCCGGTAATACCCGTCGAACTGTAACAGTAAGGTAAGGCGAGGTCAATTATCGAGGCAGTAGAATTATCTCGAGCGGTAACCATCGCTACAATGAATGTCTTCTTCTTCTTCTTCTCTGAACGATGAGGAGGGGTCGGGCTCTCTCGCCGCGCCGGAGGCGGACGGTGTCTCGGATCGAAGACAGTACCATTGCCAAAGATGTTGGTACCTTCTTATATGCCACCATTTTCTTCGAAATTATTAATATTTTTTTATTTTTATTTTTTTTATTGAGCATCTCAGATCTCTACTGAGATCTATTTCTGCTGAACAAGGGTAAATCACAATAATACATATTCATACATATATGTACAGTATAAGATCAAATTAAATTCGTAATTTACAGTCTTTTAGGAAATTAAAAATAAGAAAACACGCTTTAATATTGGGTCGGGTTTCAACCATGATAATGGTTGAAAAATATTTTGCTTTTATTTTATATGAAATATTAATTAAGTTATATTATATTAAATATTAATATTTCTAAATGAAAAACTCACGAGCACCGCAGGAATATACGCACTGTCGGATAGAGGAAGAACGGTTACAGAAGCTGTGCTGGGTTTTCGGAGAAAACTCGAGGATGATAGGGTGGTTTCTTTGCTCTCCGAGGCCGAGTTTCGCTTCTTAATGATTGTTGTGGTTGTTGGGTGGTGGTGTGGGGCGGCAGGTCACTATCATGGCGTCGGTAGCATCGTTTTGCATGGTTCTTCCGTTGAAACAGCCGATTTGGACCCCTCCGGTGCGTCTGATCCGCGTTACCGTGATCCGATTCCCACGACAAAGCTGCGCGGGTTTGGCTCGGCTCACCGGGGGCTGAAAAGTAGCGCCATACGAAATCAGCCGGAAGGCAGAGAAGGAGAGGGCGGTATGCCTAAATAAATGGTTTGGCTGCGCTCCTTCTCTGTGTGTATGAAAAATGAAAGAAATGATCGGAGTGACCGGGCGAACGAGCGAAAGAAAAAAAATGGACAGGGGAGAGGGGGCCGAGACAGAGAGGTCGTTCGGAGCACGCAACCTAAAGATGATTACCTACCTCCTGGACCTATACCCAGGTCCATTCGGCCTCGGGCCACGAGGAGAAAGGAAGTGGACCTTCTTCTCCGTCTTCTTCTCGTTCTGGCTGCGATCCTCGCCCTTTCTCTTTTTCTCGGAGCTGTTTCCTTCTGGCCGTTCTTCGTCGTTTCTTCTCCTCGTTCCTCTCCACGCTTTTATTACGCGCGGCCTCTACTACTCTTCGCGAGTTTCGGTTCGATCTTTCGCTTTTTCTAAGGTCCCGTGACGCAGCACCCTTTTAACTGCTTATCATGTATCCCCACTGTCATCCGCGAAGATCGGCCCGCACGTATTAATCGCGCGACGGGAACTGCTACACCGGTGGCCACGGTCAGGTAATACGAGAGAGGGAAAATAAGGGACGATGATTTTTCTCGATGGGACGGGATCCCGCGCGATTTGCTTGCAGTCCGAGTCGCGTGACGGAACTTCGCGGAATCCGTTGTCGCGGTGCTTTTGCTGCCTTTGGATGGGAAAATCGAGCCGCTACTCTGTAATTTCATTTTCCGGTGCTATTTATCCCCCGTACGCTTCGAGACTCGCTTTAATGGGAACCGAGCACATCGTATGCACATTAGGCCGGTCCTCGATCTTTTTCTTTTCTTTCTTCCCTGATTCGCGATACTCCTCGCGAGAAAATAAAACGTGCGAGATTTTATGTCGGTGCGTAATACGATCTCGCTTCGTTATTCGAGAAGTGATCGAAATGATGTCCTTCGATATTTTTATATACGGGGTGGTAAACCAAAATGTAGTCTAAAAAATGTTTTTAATATCAACTAGCATATATAAGAAGAAGAAAAATATTTTGAGAGAAAAATAAGTAAAATTATTAGAAGTAAAGGAGATATTCAGGTGGACCAACTTGTATATGATAGCAATAAGCGAATGAACGGAAAGATAGGATCAAACGAAACTAATAAAGGCAGGAAAAGCAAAGGGATTGGTTCGGGTGGATCCGAAAGAGGCGGTGTAGAAATTTCATTATATTTAATGCATCCACGTTCGGTTCTCTTTTCGCGTTTCCCTCTTGCTTCGTGGAACGAAAAGATGCGAAAGAATTTTTCTTTATCCGTCGAGGATGCGTCTTGCGCGTTTTATTGCGTTATAACTCAGCCTTATCTATGCTTTTCAATCGTCCCCTCTGTAACCGGCGCGGCGTTCCGGCGTGTTTCTTTTTCGTATCACGTACAATATTTCTTCTATTTTATCTACAAAGCACCCGCGAGACTGATTCAGGGATAGTGCGATCGGCCACTTCGAATACCTCGCAATCAGTGAAATAAATTTCATATTTCTGCGCCGGGTGATTCACGCGGGTCCGCAAGAATGTGCAATTTCGCGCGGTTCGCCTCTATCGAACGTATTGGAGGTACTAAAATATAAAATTCATAGGGCCGAAATTTTCATTAACCAGGCCCAGGATTCTCGGAGTCCCAGTGGTGCAGATTCGCGAGCAGCTTGAAAATGGTTTTCCATCGAGAGCCTCTTGGAAACGCTGGTTTCTCGTGGAGAGACAATCGCGTTCGAACAGCGGGTAATTCAGGCTCGGTTGCCGTGAAAAAGCCGCAGCCTAGTTCATCGACGATAAATCCTGTAGCAGTGAACGAAGAACGGAGTCTCGGGTATTGAACGAAACCGTGGGCTCACCTGGAACAACGAGATCGGAGCCGCGGGACGAGCTGTGGAATAACGTTGGAGAGGTTTCGGTCGTTTCATCCGCGGTATCTGCAACGGAAGCAGCAGTAGCAGCGAGCTATTGTGCCGCAAGTTCGAAGGCCCGTGGATTTCTGGAGGAGGATGGGGAGGAGGGAAACGGAAAGCTAATGGATGGAACGGAATGAGAACGAGAGCGTCGAATCCCCTGGTCGGGAAATCGAAACTCGCTGGGAAGAAAATTGTGCCCTTAGTAGTACAAGTAGCAGTCCCAGGGAACAGCTAGGCGTGCTAGGCAGGCTAGGTAGTCAGACTGCGTGAGCAGGCTGAGTAAAGGCTAGCCAGCGGGAGCTACCGGGCAAACAACCAACAACAACCATCCCTCGCACAAAAGATATACGCGCGCGGCACAACGTTTCACCTGCAACAGCATCGCACACCGTAGGCTTTCAGCGGAAAATGCACCGTCGGCTGCTGCTGCATCTGCTGCTGGTGCTGTTGGTGGTGCTCTCGGTGGAAGACCGCGAATCAGGGGATGAGGATAAGGAATGAAGAAAACAAACAACAACGCCCCCGCCCCGCGATTCTGCACCGACGACGACTCACCGGCTCCGGCTCGATCCTTTTCTTTCACCTATTTTCTCCTCTTTCTTTCGTTCTTTCTTTCTTCGGCCGACGATTTCCTTTTGCATACAGACCGTTGCTGTGGACCGAGCCTCGCGTCGCCTCGGTTCTCTCTTCGTTTCACGGGCATTGTGACTGGTGGTAACACGCTCGTGCTCCATGCCGCCGCGGCAATAACTATTCCGTTCTCCCCTTTTCCACCAGCATCGAGTAATTCGTTACTCCGACGAGCAGCGGCCGTGGAATTGATCCAGGAAATTGGACGATATTTTAACCTGTATCGAATTTTTCATCCGGAACCGCGCCGGAGCACCTTGAGCTGTTGGTATTTCTATTGTATCGCCAAGGCCGGGGATGATCGGACCGTGATCGCGAGACTCGCGCTCGAACAGTGGGATTTAAAGTTTTAAGCACACTTGCGTCTTCTTCTCGGAAGAGAAAACTGAATAGAAGCAAGAAATTTCGATCGACAGCCTAATCATTAGCGGATTTCGTGCAGCTTGTTTTGCACGAGACTCCGCAATCTGCTAATCGTCACAGTATTCAATATCCCGGCTCTCGTCAAAGCTAATCGGCGTCGTGGAGCGGTATTCACCTAGGATGATCTTCGGTTTGACTAATTAGGGCGTAGCCGGAGCTGCCGAGACAGAATAACCGGTTGCAACCGATCTAAACGGTGTGTTTCGTAGTTGGAATCGTTATTATGCCGGGGTACAAGTGGAGGGAACACCCTAGCGAAACTTAATCATTGATGCAAGGGAAAGAGTTAGAGAGCGAGGCGCAAAAATGCTGACACGAAAACAAGAACTACTGACGCGTCTTGTACACAGGATCACGCGGTACCGGGAACCATCGAAGCGTTACCTCGAACCCAAGAGGCTCTCTTGTAGGTACCGATCCCAGCCATCCCAGCCATCCCAGCGAGCATAAATAGTAAGAGTACACGACGTTTCACGTCAAGCTTAGCGGCGCGGCTGAGAAAAAGTGACAAATGGCCTGACGAAGTACTGTCCTTGCGGCCATCGAAAACCTTCTTACGCCACGGGCATATTAAGCACATGGACTACGTATTCCCCGGTACGTCGCCGTCGTCGTCGTCGTCTACGAAACTATTTATAGACGACACACCGACTCCAATAGAAAATTCCTCCTTCCTAAGAATCTCTCTTCTCGGGTTTTTGTCTGCCGCGCGTCAGATAACGCCCGGCGATAAGCCGGGAATAATTAAACAGCAACCGCTACTCGGATTACGCTAAGCGCGTACCGATTCGCGATCCTACACTTTTCTTCCCGTCAACTTTTTGTTTTCGAGATCCAATTAACCCTTCCAGACATTCTACTGTTTTCAGTTACGTATCTGCCACCATGGATGATGTCCAAGTTTTACTGTAACTCATTATTTTGTATTTGTTTTTCTAAGTATCTTGCCACAGCAAGTAAGTGTTCTTAATTTTTTGTTCATATATGTTTCCCACAGCTGTGTTGCAAATTCTCTTTTTGTTTCTAGTTTTATAAACGTATTCATTTTTTAGACGCAAAAATGTATCTCTTGAAAAAGATTCATACAGGGATCGAAACGTTGAGCTAAATTAATTTGCAAAGTTGCTGCTGTTTTTAATGATCGAATTAAATTAAATAATTAATTCTACTAAAGGTTTTTCACTCCCGTTTCATTGACGAGATTCGAGAACGAAAGTTGTCGATCAATAAATTTCTCAAGTTGAAAACAAATTGATTATGTAAAACAGCAAAAGTGAAGCGTCCGAATAACGCAAATCCGTGTTGGGTTCATTGTGTTCTTATTTTTGTAAGAAGGTAACATTTTTAAATATATTTTGAAGTTAACAATGTTCGTAAGGTTTCGGCCGAGATGATAGTGTGCTAACTAGGTCCCAGATAGCACAGAGACGTTTTTGAAATACGCTGAAGAATGAAACAGACGATTTGTAAGTTTGCTTTTGTTGAACGAAGTTGAGCGGAACAGGCTTGTCAGTCTGAACAAAAAGATTAGATTCCTCTGTCCGTGTCCCACCGGCAGTTTCTACTTGCCGGCTGGCTCGCCGACTGTTAAACGAGCGTAGACAAACGAACGCTTCGCAGGTAGGAATTACGTTGAATTAGCCGGGGTCGGAATGAATCTTTCATAATTAAGCATGGTTCGCGAGGTATCGGGTTAGCGCGGCCATAGATCTGCCGTTGAAAAAAATGCTAATGACCGTGCGGCAAGAACGAAGCCGAAGCTAAAGTCGAAGCCGAAGAACACGCGATACCGCGAGTAGGATATACCGGGAACTACCGAAGCGCGTTAGTTCTTTCCAGCGATAAGTAACTCCGGCGCGTCGATCGTAACCAAGCCGTGGACGAAGCTTACCGGCGAGCGCTTGGAAAAACTGACAAACAGCGTCGATGGCGGTGGCGAACGAACGGTGTCGCTGAAAGAGCGAGCGAGCAAAAGCCACGGGGAATGGACAAGGCATTAGTATACGCGCCGCTCGTGTTTCCCTCTCGCCCATTTAATTAACTAATTTATTTAATTACCTAACGATTACCTTGCCCGTCGCGGAGAGCTGTAATTTATTTTTGCCGCGGTAACAAGCCGATCCGCGTTTATTCCGTCTCGCGATCACCGGTCGGTCGGTTCGCAACACCATGAGAGCGAGAAAGAGGGGAAGAAAGATTACTGGGTGCGAAGTGTGATTGATTGGCGCGGTTAATTAATTTCGTACGCTTCCGCGCCGAGTTGTCCTTCGATCGAAACCCGTCATTATCGGCTGTTTAGGCGGCCCGGTACCGTGATCGTTGTTCCGAGTGACCTGATAGCTCGGCGCTTCCGAAACTGAGACGTGCAAGGGGTGATCGTCTACTTGAAAATAAAATGGGAAATAAATGACTGAGAATACACGCAAAGGGTGTAGGTAGCTTTAAAATTTTATATTGATTTACATATTTCAGGGAGGAACATTACAATTAACAATTTGTAATTGCGGAAGCATACCCGTGTTAGAAGGAACGCTTTCGGGGTTAACTCTGATGGAAGAAAGTCCTGACAAATAAATAAAATTTTTTGAAAGTGTGATATGCAATTTTGCTTACAATCACAGAATTGTCGCATCTCCTTTGTGTCTGTCGCAGGGTAATAAATTGCAGGGGAATAAGAACCGGGCCCGGAATCGAGAGGTGTAAGCTCGTGCATGGTCGAGCCCCGGAGGGTTGATTCGTCGGAGCTGTAGGGCGATATTCACCTGTAGCTTCGCATACGCAATCCCGGTCGAATTCCCCCGGGGGCGCCGGCACAGCTCCGAGAGTTCGCTCCTCTCTCTGTCTCGTACCTCTCGAAAATTGGTATTCCCCGGTAGGTCTGGGTTAGCGGCAT
The DNA here is from genome assembly GCA_028455595.1 of Lasioglossum vierecki. NCBI lineage: Eukaryota > Metazoa > Arthropoda > Insecta > Hymenoptera > Halictidae > Lasioglossum > Lasioglossum vierecki. The sequence goes on along the minus strand of CM052336.1, from coordinate 2,834,604 downwards.
CGGTATGTGGGTATTATACCCTTTGTATTCCGATGTGACACGCCTCCGTCACGTTTGCGGGCGTACAACGACAACGACGACGACGACAACGACGAACGCCGGGCCACGGTGCAACGACCACACCGAGCTATAGCCGGACAACGATAAGAGTCTGTGCCCTCCCCTCTTTCTCTCTTCGTCGTCCCCCTACGCCCAGCTCGTTTGGTACAGACGTACACGTACACCTACACAATCGTCGACGGTGGACGCACGTACGTGGACCCGCGTACCTGGACGCACTCACCGACACATCGAACAAATGCCCATACACTCCCGCTATACTGGGTGACGACTTCAAGTTATTCGGAAATTATTCATAATCGATGCTACGCGATCCTCTAAATTTTTTCAGAGCAGCTAAAACTTATTACTCGTTCGAAATATCAAGCACAGTCTTAATACTTCTCTTTCCACTGGGAATTCGATATTTTCATTTACTGGGTTTTGTATATTTACAAATGTGATGTCGGATGCATTCTATTAATAATCTAGTTACGTCGAATGAATTGTTATTTATACACACTCCAACGGAAGCACAACTTCTTCACTCATTTTTGCCGGGAATGATTGTAACGAGATCTAGTATCGAGCAATGTTTGATGGGAACAATCGACGAATAATTTGAAGTCGTCAGGTGAGGAGACTCACCCTATATACGCGAAGGGTCCCTCTCGCTGGTAGTGGAGAGGCACCGGTGGCCGTATGTACGTTTGAGAATACATTATGTAAGCAAAAGGCGAAAAAAGATCCGTGGAATAGCCCCCACCATCAGATTTTATCAAGTCGTCCCTCCGTTCTACTCTCCCCTCCATGGGGCCCCTACTCTCCTCCACGGGGGCACCGCCACGGTGTGTTCCTGTACCCCCCGACCCAGGGAACATCGGGCCAGGAGGCATCAGGGCATAGACCTTCGCTCTGTTATACGTACACGTACGGGTGCGTGTCCATTTCAGAGTTTCTTGCGACTGTTGCTCTCGAGAGTGCCCTGAAATCCTCTGTGCCCACTTCAGACTAGGGCTGTTGCTTTTCCGAAGCCTTCGACTCTTCGAATCGTATGAAGTTGTAACTTATGAGTCTCGTGTTATGTCATGACTTTTGACAAATAAAAAATGTAAATAAAAATTTGACCGGATTCTCACAAAATAAATTTTCATCGCTTTCGAAGATTCTGAAAGTAGTCCAGCCCTACATTGGACTACTTGAAATTCCTTCGAAGTCATCTGTCAAAAAGTACACTTTACAATTGTAAAAAGAACACAGAATCTCGAGACACGATTTCTAGCTGGTAAGAATACACTGTAACAGTAAATAGTCTAAGGAGGCTGGTCCAGCCGTGAGAATACAGTTCGTACACAAATAAATTTTGCTCTCTCCGTGCACCGAACCGAGATGACGCCCGAAACCCGAGCGAAAGAGGGATTCGAAGAGAGAGAGAGAGAGAAAGAAAAAAGATGGAAACAATGCATCCTGGAAGTAGCCGGACGGACTCCTCCGCCTGGCAGACAGGCCAAGGGAACGGGATAAAGATCGAATCGCACCGCTGCAGGATTCGCAGTCGATTCTTCTTCTGCACGGCGAGACGATACCCTTCCGATCCTTCGATTCGACGATTAGGACCTTCTTCTACTCCCTCGACTATTCAGAACAGCCTCGAAGCCTTTGAACAGGTTTCAAATATGTTGATCGAATTCTGTTTGTCTCTTCTAAAATCTTGCAGCCGAGGTGTCAAGTCCAAGGTAGACTGCTGATCATTATGCAGTACAAAGAAAGCGTTTTTATAATTTCAATAATTGCGTTAAATCAGCGTTAAATCTTTGTACTCTTTTACTCGTTTACAAGGTGTCGAGTGCGGAGTTACGCCAAGGACGTCGATGCTGCTTTGCATCTTTCTCCGTGGCGCATTCTCGCTCCGTGTACCTCTATCGCGGAATCGCAGTTGTTCTCGTAAAATCGTGATTCGATTGCAACCTTTCCCCAGAGACTCGCAGCTACTGCGGTAGCATAAACATCGCTGAAAAATGCACCCAGCCGATCCTCCTGTTTGCGATTCAACGGTGTCCAACGCATCGGTTGATTCACGAAATCCGAAATGTTCAGGAGCTACGCGAGTCAGTGGGATCACGTAGCCAGGACAAACTGGTCGGCTACCAGCCCAATCCTTCAGCCTTGTTGCTCGTCGATCCACCGTTCACTGTTTTCGAAAAGCTTGGAGATCTCGGCGACACGAACAGTGTGCCGATGGCATACGCTACTACGATTTAAAAGGACTCGGGCAGAGCAACCGGTCGGTCGTCGCAAACCTTGGACCATCGACACCGGACGTTTCTTTTCTCCTTCGGACACTGTGTCTTCATTCTTCTCGTTGCGGCCACTGCTTCGCGGGCCCCTCGCCCGAAGAAGACCAAAAAGGACGCAGTACACTGACCCAACAATGTGGCAATGCTCAGCCAGCTGCGAGATAAAGAAACGCCTTCTGTTGCGAACGGATCCTCGCATAACCTCGAGGATCTTCTCCCGGGAAGTTTGCCAAGCTCGATCGAACTGGCGCCGAATAAAGTTGCAGCAAGTTGACAACCAACTGGCACTAGACGACGAACAAGTAAATCAGTAGACTGATGATTTCATGCATTTATGTAGTACATCGTTTGATAATTGACGAATTAACACTATTTGAAGTGAACGCTGCGTCGCGATATACGAGTACAATCTCGGACGGCCTAAGAACATAAGTGGATTGGATCGCAACATTTTACGTGATGAAATTTGCACTAAAATTCATAAAAAAAATTCATCCTACCTACTATCGTATTATTTGTTATCAGTTTTCAATTAATTCTTTAAATTTTATTGTCTTAAAAAGAACTTGAATATTCATAATATGAAGAATAAATGTTGAGTAGAAATGAATAAATGTTTCGAATAGATACTAAAAAGTCATTTACCTCGGCTCGCTGGTTTAGCTATCATAATTTAGTGGAAAAAATGTTGACGCTTTATTTATGCGTCATGTAAAATCAACAATTTTTAAGATTTTTAAGATCTGAAATAACTCGTAAGTTATTTGTTGTACAAAAAGATCTGTCGATCACTAGTTGAACAATGGATTATAGTTTCCATAGAATCGTGCTCTCTGCTACTGGGCTTACGTCACACGCGTTTTGCACGCAGGGTCGAAAACATTGCGTCGCTCTCCACATTTATGAGAAAAACGGGTAGGCACAATTTAAACGACCGGCTTCATATTCTCCAGACGGTCTGGAACGTCTCTCTTTCGTTCCGGCAGTGATAACATTGTCTCGATTCTACCACGTAGTTTTTCTTCCGTCCGGTTGATAAAATCTTGTGCTCCCTGCTCGCCATATTTCATTTGGATCGCGTCGCAGAGAAGCTCCCAGCCCGTAGCAGGGGCAAGATAAGCGAATGCTTTAATCAAATTGTTCACGAGCAGGACTACACGGTACCACTGGAAAAACGTTGGTTATCCAGCTGCAAGCGAGAGACAAACATCTTCGCTTATTCGAAATTTCGTATTCCTCGTCGCGATTTAATGTACCCACGCGGTCAGCTTCTGGCGAGATCGTTTAATTAACATTTCTCGATTCAGCTGCGAACTGGGCAATTTCGCGGCTATCCAGGTAGCGCGTTATTCAAATCCGAATTTACGGACGGGACCAAGACGATCGTTTCGTGAAATACTCGCGCGACGACGCCCGCAGACTCGTAAAGCGCGTCGTTATAAAATATACAATGTATCTCTCTCTCTCTCTCTCACGGAACGGTTTCGGGTAAAAAGCAAAGTGGACAACGCGTTTCCCTTTATCTATAGTATTCGCCATCTCGAAAGGGAAACGGGTTTGAAACGAAACCAGCCGGCGAGTTATTCGACGGGACGAAACGCGAGCGGAAAATTGATCGTTAACACGATGGTGTCGTCGCTGGGCTATCCGGTATCGGACGGTATAAACATCGTCGCCGTGTACGATACGAGAGAACGACGCTTATTTAACTGTAACAACTATGAACACCGTCCCTAATAAAACTGGACCGTTCGCGAGCCGATAAATTGGTCCGGCATTTCGAGCGACGCATTTTTCCGCCGTGAAAATACGCTCTCGTCCTTGCAACGAATCGCCGCCGCGATTCCACACGTTCATTGCACCGTTCCCTGACAGGATCTCGAAGAACTACGCTTCTCCGCTCCGTGGAACGCACAAATCACCTGGCCGGAGAGCAAGAGCGTGGGTGCAGCAGGTGGAATAGATCCAGATACGATCCTCGACTGATCTCCCGTTTCGAATATCCTCGGCCTCCTACCCCCCCCCCCTCCCCCTAGCCCGAAGATCCTCGAAATCTAATTACTCCGGTTCCCCCTTGCGTTTCAGATGCACCGTAATTTCGGAATCGATTAAACCGCCGCGACGAGCTACCTTTTATACCGCGTTCAATCTTCGATCCCGACGACTATAACCTAGCAAAGCAGTGATTTATATTAATTTTCAAATTGATTGTTCGCGTACAGGGAGTCTTATTGCTTCGTACGGAGATGGAAGATTGATTTCTGTTTCCTTGCTTTCCAGATCGACTTTTACTGTCGCAAATGCATAAAATCTTCGGTCTTGAGATGAGAAAAGAAGTCGATTAACCGGTGGAATAAAATGTTCTAAGTAAGCTCGATCGAAAGCTTGCGAAGAGTGCGATTCATCCAAGCTTCCACCGTCAAAGACGTCCAATTAAAAAGACGAGGAGCTCGTTTTATCGGCGCGGCGGTGCACGGGATAAGAACCGGAGGACGCGGTACAAGGAAAATTCTCCGCGATGTTCGAACAGTTTCCCCTTCGGACTTGTTAGCGTGGATTTAACCGCGGGACATCCCAGTCGGCGAACTCTCCGATTGAAATCGGCGGTTTCCGGTTCCCAGTTCGCACACCAAGCGAGCCGTGACGCTCGTTTGTTTCCCTTCGGGGGGAAACTAACGGGAAGCGTCGCGTCGTTGCGCGTGGACGATTCGCACTGGGCCATTTCCATAAAGCGGGTGGACTTCATCCGAAAATGCTCGTGTCGCGAGATAGCGTTGGAATTGCTGCTATTTGTAAGCTTGCGGTCGAGAGATATCGAAGGGGAGACAATTCGACGATGTGTCTGATCCTGTTCTTTCAAAAGACAGTGGATCATCTTGCGGAACAATGTGCTGTTCAGTCTTCTTCATAGCTCGAGAGCTAACCCTAGTAGCACAAAATATTGTATACGCATTCATATAATATTAAAAAGTGATTCAATCTTTTTTTATTTACCTTGTATTTTCTAAACATTGAATTCACATTTCTTAAACATGCATACAATAGGTAGATCCAATATTTATTTCATATGAAAAAGTCTGACTTAAAAAATATTTTGCCAATATTTGAAAAAGATGTTTATCCAATATTTTTATGCTACTAGGGAAAGCTTTCCAGTCGAAGCTATTTTAACTTAAAAATTAAACATTTCTTGGGACTTGGAATAATTCCAGTGTACAATAAGATTTTGATTTTGATTTCATGTAATTGATGTAATACTTTATGAAATACCTGAGTGTGTAGGAATTGATTAGATACCAAGATATTTAATAATATAAACGATATTGTTCATGGTACAGCAAATTTTAGTGGTGACTCTGAGCCACCTCTCCACTGCTAAGGGTTAATGTGCTGCCTCCATACGAATTTTGACTATCTCAGGATTTTCAGAGCAGAGTTTCGATTTTTTAGGATAACACACCCTCTGTGTGCAAGGATAGGGTGTAATCATTCGATTCCCCGCGATAGCTCTGCGTACGGATTCCCTGAACACGCGTGATCGTCCCGAGGGAACGAAGAATATCCTCGAGTTTGCTCCTAATTAGCGTAGCCGCGTTACTACCTCTCGTCCTTCCGCCCACACCATTTCGTCTCGTCCTATCCCCTATCCCTGTTCCAACGTTCCACGTTTCGGTTCCTCTGGCTGGAGAGAATCATGTCCTCTCTCTGTCTCTTGTTTCCCTCTCTCGAACAAGCGATCGCTCATTACACACCAGAGCGGCGTGCCCTTCCCCTGTGTACACAACGCTGGAATTCGAGGATAATAATTGAACCCTCCGCTTTGACAAGTTTCGCGCGATACGCTATCGTATCGATCCCGTGTTCGAGACACTCGCTCGCTGGGCTGGAACATTGTTATCGTATCTATTTCGCTTCGCTAAATGCTTATCGAGAATCTTTATCGCGAGTAACCTCTACGAAGAACCAAGATTTCTTATCTGTTTTTAATAAGAAATATCTGAATAATACTGTTCTGTTTGTTCTGTTGATAGAGAGTAATTTCTAGAGCTTCGATGATTAGGTGGACGTAATACTATACTCAACGACAATTACGGGCAAATGGAAAAATCTTTGTTTTTCGAGGTAGAATGCTCGAGAAAAAGGGACCGGGAGGGAACAAACGGCGGCGATCGTAACTCGGTGATGATGGTACGTGGAATCGCGTTTTCTAGTGTTGCCGCACGGCTAATCTCGAAGTGGCGCACGTCCGTTGCAGCCGTGCCCGTGTCCGCAGGATAATTGCCCGTGGAAAAAGCGAAATTCTACCGAGCATAATGCGACACGTTGCGATTCCGCGCGCTCTCGGGTCGACAGAAATCCCAACGACCACCTTGTACCGTTACGAGACCTGTCACGCACCCTTGAATAATATCGACGGATTTACCAGCGGGACGAGTGCTCACGATCTCAACATAGTTCCGGCGACGTGTTCAATGACGCAGATCGTGCGTCACGATTTAAATCGTCACGGTCGATCGAGCGCCGATCGAAAGTACACCGATTCTAAGGCTGAGCCTGTGCGACGCGCATTGCTCGTCTCGAACAATTTCGAGTGCGTTGAACGCGCGAAAATGTTGACATTGATTGAACATGCAAGTATTTTAACTTGAGAATCAAGCACTTCTTCCGATCTAGAATAATTTCTAGCGGGCGTTGACTTATCTTCAACAAACTGGTAATTAGAGAGTACTAGCTTCGATTTTTGATTTTTTTATTTTTTATTACTATTATTATTATTTATTATTATTATAAACGGGCTGAAGCCCTATTTTACACATGAGAAAGATACAGACTACTCGTATTAATTATATTATCATATAATCCTGTGTAGTTGCATTTTAAATTTCTGTAATGAACTATTGAAAAAATCAATACGATTATAAATAATGTATGATTTTTCAATAATGCGATTCATTGGATTAATTAATTCATAAGTCGATTTATGCTTCAAGTGTTGGAAAACTCGCTCTTGTTCTCAATTCACGTTAATTAAATTAAAAATGAAGCTCTGATCAGATACTATTCTTCGAGCAGATAATTGTTCTAGGTTCGTCGTAGTTATTATTTTGATTAGACGTAACTATTGTGCAATAATATCGGAATGCAAAGTTAAATATATACATATACTATCTGAATAAATGTTGGACGAAGGAGATTAAGAAGCTAAATTGGAAAATTTAAATTAATATTGCTCCGAGTGAAAAGATTCGTATTCGTTGTAACGGCACAATAACGTGGGTCGGTGCAGGAAGTAATTTCGTTCGTGTCGCATTCGCTGCCACTATATCCACGTAATAACTCAGACGGTATTCTTGCAGAGCTCGAACCTTGGTCAAGAGCTGCTGGACCGAGTGTTCAGGCACCTGAATTTATTGGAGACTGCGTACTTCGGGCTCCGCTACCTGGACCACGGCAATCAAACGGTAAGACTTTCCTAATTAAACCTCCAAGTTTACGCACTTAAGCCGTAAGAGATTCTCGTAAAATTTTCGACCGTGTATTGTAACAATAAATGCGTAAAGATCGTCGAACCCCGGCTCCGTAACTCGAAACGAGATCGCGCTGAATGAAACAGCAAGTTCGAGGCAGTTTACCGTTAATTAGATTTCCACGATGAAAAATTCACACGGCGATGCCCCGAAGGCAGCCGATTGCATCGGCCCCAGGGCACAAGAGGATAGGATTATTATCTACGGGAAACGTCGAGCTGGCTGCAATTTCCGGCTCGCTCGATGAACAGTTTCAGTTTGGCGCGGGCTCGTCCCCTGATCAGTGCAGTGGGGGTCGGGGATTAATTATTTTGGAAGTAATTCTCGACTGTTATTCGTGGACTATTCAGCAATGGCTCGACCCGAGCAAGAAGATCGGGAAACAGCTGAAAGTACTGAAGGGGGATCCGAGCTCCGATGTCCACACCCTCTACTTCGGCGTCAAGTTTTACGCGGCGGACCCATGCAAGTTAATCGAGGAGATCACAAGGTCAGTAGATTGAATTTATCACCTAGACTAACTAGTTGCTAACTCGCCCCCGTCCCACAGCGATTGGGAATAATTGAATAGCCCCACTGAGACTCGCCGGACCCGATCTATGGGGAACTTGATCTATCGATCAATAATATAGCCACGCCCGCGACGAAAGTAACTGGGGAATCTGAAAATACAGTAGACATCAACGATACGTTTATTTATATATCTTTATATAGTATCATAATATATTTAGGTCTTCATAAAAAAAGTTGTAGAAAATTTTTAGTGTATGGGTCGGTCGGTTACGAGATGCTGGTAGAGGAAGCATTTACACCGGAGAAAATTGCGTGTGCCGACGGCGGCGCAGAAAAATGAATGAAAAAGCGCTGTTCGCGTGAATGTTCGGTCGTTAGATAGGCTATCAAAGAGCCACTACGAGCCAAGGTGCTAATAACAGTAACTGAAAGATCCGTACGGATCCGTGAGCTCATCCGTTCCTCTGGGATTTCTCACCTCTGCCGCCGTGGCAAACGATTAATCGTACACGAAACAGTGCGAACGAGGAGGACACCGATCGCTATCAATTTTATTGCGAGAATCTAACAGTACCTTTCATTCTCCTCCAGCTAACAGTATAGAAACGATGATTTTCTGGCGCCATAGGAAAAGAATCGCTCCACGTATCGTCCCCCTCGTTGAATTAATCAACGGAATAAGTTCTCTAATCTGTCCGATCGGTTCCTCCGACAAACACCGGTAACGGATCGTTGACGCGTTGCGTTCGTATAGGTGCGCGAAGCCTCGCAAGTTCTCCTGTCCCGTGAATACGAAACAGCCGGGGAGAAGGCTGTGTGGGTACCAGAGCGGTGTCACAGACACTGCATGCCTGCCTCGTTATCCTAATGAGTCAGCCTTAAAATTCTCAAAGTACGCTGCTTCAAAATCTTTCCACTTCGACGCCGTCCCGACCCGACCCGGCGCGACGACGGAGCTAAGAGAATTTAAAACACTCGTTCCTCGGCATTAAACTTCTTCCGGAAGTGTCGTCTTCTTTTCACCGGACGACGCAGATCGCTCTCTCGACCTGCCGTTGTTTCTTCTCGGCAATTATGTCGCTGCGAATTTTCCGTCGGTTTCTTTACCATAGAAATCGTTCTCAGATTAAATTTTTCAACGTTCAGGAAGATGTTTGCGAATTCAACGAGGCCGCGATCGATTTTTGTAGGACTAAATTTTCCGCTCGACTAAAAGACGTTGTTTCGCCAGGGGACTGAACTGCATCGAATGCAAATTCGTGCCCCACAGCTCCGCATTGATTATGCAGGGCGCCAGCGATAATCAATCGCACGAAGCCCCCGACGTTGATTAGCTAATTGAACTCGATTAAGGGGCAATTCTCATTGTATTCAGTCGAGTTCAATTTCTATCGTATAGAATAGTGCATAGAATCTACAGTGCCACGACCTATAATGCATCCTATTGTCAGTTCTGACAATCGGCGGGGTCAATACGCGACTGTGTAACAATGATACCTTAAGTCTGTCGTCTAAGCCTGAAATAACAGCGGAATCCGTTCGGCCTGAACTGCTTCACAATATCTTCGATAAACTCCATCTAGACCCTGGATAAGAAGTTGTATTCAAGCTGGTTGAGAGTATTTAGTCGTATTTATCAAGCTTTTCAATAATTCCCTAACACCTAGATAACTATTACCAATTTCTATACGGTATTCAATTGACAAACATCAACGCAGCTGTGTAGAACTCGGATATTTTATAACCAGACGTCTTTTTCTTTCATTAATAATCTTAATCTACCATTTTAAATTGCTCCAAGTTGTTCTTCGCATAAACCTATAAAATTGTATGAATCGCTCGACGTACAAACTTCGACATTTTCCTTCGGGAGATAAAAGAGTTACTTACAATCGAAGAGTCTATATGTGCGAAAGATATAGTCGCAGTCGGACAGCCGAAAAATGGCGGGCATCCGTCAATGGCGAATCGTCTGCAGCGTTCAGCGACGTTTTATTCGAGGGTAGCCGAATTACGGTTCTCAAACGGATCGCCTCCGTTTTTCGCGACTTCTTATCGGACAGTCGAGCGACCGGTATCAAAAGAGTCCTCGATTCACCGTCGAGATCGATGGAGCATAAGCGACCGTCGATGCGTGCCAGTCGATTTAATGGAAGCCTGTGAAAAATTGGGGTTTCTGGCACCGATAGAGCGGCTCGATTGATTCCTTGTTCGATGCTTGGGCTCCATCAACCCCTGCGCGATGCTCGATTTCACCCCCGGCGATCCGGCATTTTTTCCTTCTGATAAACACAAGCTTCCTCCGACTCTCTCAGTCGGCAAGATAAAGCGGTAGTTTTTTTTAAAAAAAAGAGAGACCGTCGACTTCGCCGTCGATATCGATCATTCGCTGTGGTGCTTGCCTTCCTCCTCGCATCCTCGCCTCGCGCAAAGTCCAAGAACCGATATCTCCTCGTTCCATCGCAAATATTCGAGTTCCGCTTCCGCGTGATCGCCGCGCGTTCAGGGATCATTTATTTTTCGTGCTCGAACGCTTATTATTACACTGCCGACAAGGAAGCAAAGCCGCTCGCGGTAACACGGATTATTCCCAGCAAATTCGCCTTCCGGGTCCTCGTTCCCGCTGCGACCTTTTTTACCTTCTATCGTGTGCACTTTAACCCCAGATAACTTCGCGCGGATTAGCCGAAATTATTTGACACGTAGTTTTTCGTCGACTGGTGTCCCAGTTTAGGGGATGAAATTGCCTGAAAAATCCAAATTTCACCCCGAGGAACTGATCGGATCTTGCTGCTTTCTTGATTTTCTTAAAAGCAAAGCTATTTGAATATTCGCGGAATATTTAAATTGCTATAACTTTAAAATATATTATAATTATAACTGCTGAAAATCCAAATTTGATAAGAAAGCAACCATTTGAAAAGTTTAAGAATTCTACTTTCTGTACTGTATACCATTTTCACTAAAATGTGTGAAAAATGTAAAGTATCTTTTAAAATACTTATTGCAAAGAATGCTGTTTAAAATTGACTTTTCACCGCATTTTCGGCGCAGATGCCCCACTGTGGCGCCGTGCCGTCCATTCTCCCAGCCCATAAAACTCATTGTGCTTATCTAGAATGACGCCGGTATTAAACGGTCGCCTCGCCATATAAAGTTCGCGGAGTCGTTCGATTATGTCAACGAGGAAATCCCCGGGACGTAGGGCAATTTCGTTATTGCATATTTGAATGCAAAGCATCTTTTTGCCGGGAACACTAAAATCGCGCGTCCGTATTATGATAATCTTCGGAGGGGCCGGAGGTATTTTTTTTTGTTTGTTTCTATCGTTCATTTTTCGCGGAATCAAATTACCGATATTGGATAAGAATATTTCGATGCTATCGGTTTCACCGTCTCGCTGCAGCTTAATAACTGTGATCCCGAGGGAAACCTGCTCTCTTAGAGCGAAAACAACTTTCCTGAAAAATCATTTTGTAACTCGTTGCCCGAAGCGTTCCAGCTATTTTCAGCCTGTCGTTCATTCTGTGTACACAGCGAATTGCGTTTTAAAGAAATTCGCGATCGCGAGAACATCGCGCCCTGTAAATGCTCCCCGATATTGGAAGACGAGTTTACGAGCCTCTCGATGAACTTCGAGACCCTTCGTTCGTCTCGTTTTTTACTATTACATATGATTTTCAACTCAACACCCTCGTTTCGTCTTTTTACTACACCGATTTGCAGATCTCTATGCAAATATAGATTTTTATGGATCAGGCCGCTGAAGGTAACTCTAGATTTTATGACAAGGTAATAATAACGAAAAGAATCGTTCGATATTACCTTGCTCCATTTCTTTCTATATTCCCTCGCAAGGTGAAGAGTCTGGTTCGCAGATTATCACCGGGCAAACAATTTACTGTATAACGGTGTTAAAGAGAAAAAGAAATTCCACGACTTACAATCGAAGAAGAACATTTTTATTACGCATAAAAATCCGCAGTCTAATTATCACGATCGTCATTACGCTGCTGAATATTTCATGCGGAATGAAAATGCGTTTGATTGCGTCCGCGTACAAATTGAAACGTCCCGCTATTTCATAAAAAGGCGAACGGTACGAGTCGCGGGAATGACCGACGCGACGCAATGATTCAACGACTGGAATTGAATCCTCATTTGCATAATCTGTTCGTCCGTTATAATAGAACTCGTCACGAGTTTCCCCGATCGTGGTGCAAGAGGCGGAGATAGTAGATTTTCGTTGAACTCTTCGAATATTAGTGGACGGGTTCGAATTTTACCGGTTTCTTACGGTCTATTCGGTGGTCATGCCAGTTCCCGGTTTCGCCAAGGAGATCCCGGGTCATATTTAGCGAAGATATAAAGCTAATACAGTTGAACCCGCTTCGTCCCAGAGCCATTTCGCTGTTCCAAGCGCGGCGAAGCCCGGGCCACGCGCAAGCCAATAATAATCCGGGAATATGCGCATCCCATTTACCCGGGGCATTATTTATACGTAGCTTTCAGTGAGCTTAGAGATTCGATATCCCGCCGCGGGTTCGTCCGGTCATTGTGCAATGGTCGCGAAGGGTGCAGCGCACCGTCCGAGGCCAGGGCCCCGGACAACCGTCCATCGATTGCTCATACACGAGATAAAAGATGAACGCATTTGCATATAGATTGAGTTCGTCCGTTTCCCGGCACGTCTTTTTTCGCTTCTTGTTCTCCCCCGACTCCTACTACTGAATCAGCTAAAACCGAATGAAACGAACCGCTCCGAACACCCTTACACCCTCGCATCTCCAACAACTCGACGACAAACTCGACCACGGTCAATGCCGTTCCAAAATTCTTCGGGTCAGTTCGGCTTCTGTCGCTTCAACCGATATTAAACAAACAGGACGATTGTTCAATTATTTCTTTAATTGTTTCTTGAATTTTTTAAACGTTCTGCATCGATTGTGGAAAGCAGAAGATAAATAAAAACTGATTTCACACCTTAACAAAAATTATCAGCTTTTTTGTTTGTGTTTAATATTATAAGCATTATTTGGCGAACGATATCGATAAAAATCAATAATCCAGATCCTTCGCCTAATAGTTTTCACAGAATAAAAAAATGGCAGTTCACTGATTATGCTAGACGCAGAGGTATACATATTTCTATCGACTGGTTCGGGCTTGTTCGAACGAGAACCGGTCGAAGTAACGATTAATAAGCGATCGGTTTATCGGTCGGACGATCGGCTCGGGTAGCTCCTACGGCGATATTCCGAAAACTATTCGAAGTTCGCGGAACGTCTGATAAGTTTGGTGTTGGTTGGTATCGGTGCAGACAGACGAGAGTATCGACCCCCACGGTGGTGATCGAAACGGAAACACACCTCTCGTTCCGTTCGGACGAGCAAGATCGGCCCTCTCTTGACTATAGATTAGCGTGTGGCTAGCCCGAGGCGGTGAGTTTCTCTACCCGAGACCGTAGCAATTAAGCCCCCCCGGAGCTGCAATTATCTGCCGAAAATGAAAATTATAGAGAGCATTGTCAGACCGTACCGCGGTCGCGTTCGGTAGGCCATTCTTTTCGAACAACTTTTCCCTTTCGTGTCTCTATCTCCTAAACTCCTCTACGTAGACAGCAAAACGATCAATCGAACCGGTTTAAATCTGTCTGCGAGCCACCGAGAAACGAACAATATCCTCTCCCTCGATTTTTTCTATTGTTTTACCGGGAGCCGTTTCGCAACGTTTGCTTCTCGGAACGATGGACGGTACAGTAGCGAATTCCCATCCGATCAGACTTGAAAAATTTTCTAGAATTAATCAATTCCGCCGCTACAGTTACTTGAACGATTTACTAAATGCACACTGGTACTTTTAAAGTAAAAGTATTCTTTATTTCACGGCACGGGATGAAACGCTTTACTATACCAGAGTCACCAGAGTAACCCATCTTATCTTCAGACTGTTTATGCCCCGGCTCTTGATAAGAAGTATGAAATGGGATATGTACTTCGAAATCTCTATGTAGAAACTATTCTAAGATGGTTCTATCGGTACTTCGTAATCTCTGCTTATTGATACGACTCTAAAATCGTTGATTCATTTTTGACAACGAAAAATAAGTTCATTGTGCTGGTACAATGAAAATAATTCTGGCACCGTCGCGCCTCAGTTTCAATATTAAATGCAGAACACTTTGATGTTCGAGCTAAAAGAAGGTACATAGCAATATTCATGAACAGCGGATTCTTCGAAATCTTGATCGTCTCGTTATTGCACCAGAAGGGGTTAAAGGCAGATCCAATAAAGTATAAAAGGTTTACGAGGCGGAGGTGCAGCATTTTTATTATTTCACCGGTGGAGAAACGCGCCAGTTTAGCCGTCGATACATCCAGATCGATATACGAGCCGTGCAGTGCCCGTTCCCGTCACGGTAGCGCACAGACGGTTAAGGCACTTAGTACTTTTCGTCTATCGTTGCTAATGTCCGCCCACGGTACTCGAGGAGACTCGTAACTTCCATCCACGCCGACTTCCGGAGGCTTTCGACGACGTTTCATCGACGGTCACAATATTATGTCCAGCTTCCACCGGGGTCGTAGACACACACATAAAGAAAGCCATTTATTTTTCTCGCATACCATGAACAGGTACGTGAATTTACTGCGCCCCATCGGTCGTGCAATCTCCTGTAATCGGGAACGCGACAGAAAAATTGGCAAAAGTCGACGAGTGCTTCGCAACTCTGCCTGGAACTTCAGACGCATAAAAGTGATTGAGCTTCTCGACGCTGTTATTTAAATACTAGGGGAAGGAGGGCGAGGTCAATTTCTCCGACTCGGACCGCGAAACTTTATGGACTTACAGAAAATGAAAATATATTCCGTTCGCCGTGGACGCTACTCGAGCGAATGGAATAGAATTTTATGTGTCCCGAAAATTTCATGTACACTTGTCTTCAAGAAAATAAACGAATACACGAAATGCGCATACTTCCCTCGAAGTGATGTTTCTAAAAAATTCGAGAACTTAAAAAAGAAATTTTAATGAAAGATTTGCCAGATCATAGTTGCCTGCCTCGATCATAGTTGAAGAGGTTAAAGAAGATGGCGCGTTGGCGTAAATTGAAGCGTGTACGATCGTTGTGAGGGCTCCTTAACGTCCCTTGGCACACAACATAACAGGATACGAGACGCAGACAGTACGACTGGACCGCGAGACATAAAAGCCGGGTTTTAAGGGCGGGGGCGGGTGAAGGGGATCCGGGATAAGGCTCTGTCGCCGATGGTTCTCCACTTTTGCCTGCACGTGCCTGCACGGTCAGTGCTGTCGAGCCAACACGAAAAGATACGTCACGTGATGCATCACTGTGAGGCAGCACGGCGTAGCACGCTCATAACGCGAGGAATATGGAATACGTGCTACCGAATGGGAGAGCGAGGAGGCGCTCATTTAAATAATTGAATTTCATTTGCCCGCGGCGAGAACCCTTTAACGTCGCAAGACCCGACTCACGGGCTAGAAAGACGGATAATTAGATGATAAATGTTTTCAAAGGCAATAATTGCTTCTTCCACGTTCGTTTCCGAGGCGACCTTTCGCGCAGAGGATCAAAGAATTTCGTCGAGAAGATCAAACGGAATTTTTTAAAGACGGGATGATCCTCGGTCGTCACGTTCCATCGGAATTTTTGAATTACAGACTCAAACTGTTCGTTTCCGAGGCCATTCGTGGCCCTTATTTTTCGAAAACCACCCTTGAAATTGTTGACTTCGTCGGACCAAAATCCTTTCGACCTCTGAGGGCCACCGTAATGCGTTCTCTTCGATCCTCCCGCGTTATCGTTGCTCCGGCGAGCGTTACCCGGCCGTGAAAGTAAAATGAGGAACAAAGGAATCGGGCAACGACTTCTCGAAAGGAGCTTGTATCTCCGTGAGGGCGATAACAGCCGACAAATGGTGTCGTGTTTTTATGTTTTCGCGGCGCCGGAACTTCTTCGACGTCTGCGCGAGAACGTCTCCACGCATTTTCTCGAATTCGTCCCCGAAAATTGGTCCCCGAGGACTCGATCGATCCCAAATCGCGTCTCATTTCCGTAACACACGATCTCCGGGCGTGGTTTATTAACGGCTGAATAATTCCCCGGTCGACCGTGAATTCGAGCGAATCCCCGAGAGAGACTTTCCCCCTTTCAAATTCTGTTTCTTCTTCCGGCCTTATCCGCCTTTTCCCCCTCGGTCGCTGATGCGAGGATTACCCGCGAAATTCCTTTTAGGATAATTCCGTAAGATTTACTCCCGCTCTTTCTCCCGTTTCCTCTTGATCTAGCGCGGCGAGACTCGTGCCGAATACTCGTGCGACTCGGTTTCTTCCGCCGTCGAAAAAACGTTCAATATATCATCGTTGCATCATTAAATTCTCATTCATTAAGCTCTTCTTACTCCTGCCGTCTCCCACGGGATTCCCCGTTCCTTTTCCTGTCGTCGACTTTAATCAGCCCGTTTTCTTGTCCCCTGTCGTTTAATCTCTGTTTCTTATTTTCCTCTCTTTGCACTCGTCTTTCTCGCTTCCTGTCAGAACGGTCTCCTGCTCTTTCTGTTTTATTCCTCAGCGTCGCGTGATCCCGGATCGCCGTTTATTAACGCGTGTTAAGGCTACGAAAAATCGTAGTGTTTAGTCTCACCAGGATGCCCGAGCGCGCGGGAACACGTAAAAGAACCTGTCGACGCCGTTAAAGCGACGCAACACGGGACAGATGGAACAGAGATTTCCTGGGACTGTCCGAGATTACAGTCGGTTCGCTTTCGTTCTATCTTGATTTCACGCTCTTTATTTTACTGATACGACCGTCGCGCGAAGGGCTATTGTTTGCCGGTAGATCTTTATGCGTTTAAATGTTTCCGTAGATCTCGCAGGACGAAACAGTGCTAAACGAAGAAATCCATTACTGTCTTCCATTCCATTTCAGCTTGAACTGTTGATCGATAGACTGAGGATTTCTATGCAAAATCAACATTCTCTGTAGAAATTGTTCACTGGTTTCAGTTTCACTTACTCGTTTTTGCGACAAGTTCTGGAATCGATCTGGAGCAATGTAGTTTGATTGGCGATCCGCTGGTTTTCATTTTTCAACCGAAGATAAAGATGTCCTCCGCGCGTTTACACGGTCCGTCCTGGTCTCGCTCTTGTTCTTGCTCTGGTTTTTCCCCGGTTGTCCCAGACCGGCGCCGAAGGAAGCGCTATCGTTAAGCCGATCCTCTTCTCGACTCCGCCTCGCGTGCTGCCTCCATTTACATCGCGTTTCCAGCATTCCTCGTATCCCCGGCGTTTTTGCGGCTTCAGCGCAACTTATGCAAACTAAATACCGCTCTCGCGTGCGATACCGGGGAACAAGCGCGGCCTCAAAGTGTTACGGAAAGATAGTTAACGGAGTTCTTTGCCTCGTCGACGCTTCTTACCACCTCCAGGGTCGCTTTCCTTCTCGTTTCCCTCGAACCGATCATTCGCAACGGATTACAACAATAAATGTGGACTTTTATGCAGAGTCAAAATCATTCGCGTCGGTTACAAGAGAAAGGAGTTACACAAAAAATTGACTTCTCTTAATAATTTAAAAAAAAAAATACACGAAATTCATAATCTAGAGGTTGCTCGGGCGTCGTGGTACTGGCAAGTTGTCGGAGAGACTTCGCCGGGGAACTTGAGATCCGTACGAAAGAAAAGACTGTCCGTCAGGGCAGAACGGAGGTAGTCGAGCAAACAGTTTCGCTTTTCATCGATCAAGCATAATAACGCGTAGAACAACGGGCGAGCAAGTTATAATCAAGACGTGCGAGAGGTTGGGAGGAGGAGCACGATGACAGCGAACGTGGCAGAGAAGCGCGAGGAGCGAGAGAGGCGGTAGGAAAGATTGGCAGGTAGAAAATGAAGAAAAAGGCGAGGGAAGTATGCGAACGGCAAGGAATCTGCGTAAGGGGAAAGGTATGTATGAAAGGGAGAACGTGTCGAACGTCCGCGGGAGTACAGGAACCGAATGTAACACCAGGAAAGAAAGGCTTTGGTGAGAAATGGCGGGACCAAACACGCGCGCCCGAGAGAGAGGGAGAGAGGGAAAAGGGAGGCAAAAGTACGGTTAACGATGACTGTACAAGAAAAGAAACCGCGAGCAACCGTCGACGTTACAATCGAAGTTCGCGGCGCACCGCAGCTCGACCCCGTGCAAACTCTTTTTTCTTCGCATCCTCTGTTGTTCCTGTTCATCTGGCCATCTGGCCATACGCTGAACTATTTCCATAAGGACCTGATCCTAGAATGTTCATGAAACAAGTTAAAATTAGCGACTTTGTTCCTGTTCACCTGGCATACGCTGAACTATGTTCATAAAACAGGTGGACCTGATCCTAGAATGTTCATGAAACAAGTTAAAATTAGCGACTTTGTTTCGGTTCACAGGTACCAGTTTTTCCTGCAAGTCAAGCAGGACATCCTGCAAGGAAGACTGCCCGTCTCGTTCGACCTGGCCGCCGAACTGGGAGCGTACGTAGTTCAATGTAAGTCCCTCATTCGTCTTGTTCTTGCCAGGAATTTCCTGGATATTCCTCGCGGAGACAACTGCCATCCGTCCTCGGATCTCGTGCACCGCTAGACGAAACCGTAATAATGGAATCGGAAGCGAGCGCAATCAATCAGGCGGTTAACGTTCGCTCGATTTCTTTCTCGCAACGAAAGCATCGCGTCAGCTACACGCGGAGATTATTACCGTTTCTAATGAACGTTATGATTAAAACTAGCGGCTTTAATTAAATCCGAGGATATTAATCTTTCAAAGGTCAAAGAAAGCTAGCTAGACGAGGGAGGGGGCCCCGTGAGCTGGTAATATCGTTGCAGCGTTAACCTTCTGTCTCAAGGTTACCGTGGGACGAGATTACATTTTTCAGCGTTAATACCGGATACTGCAGTTTTTCGAAGAGTGGAAAATACTGAATAGCATATTCGCCCGAGATTCCAAAGCAAGTAAAAGAAAATTCGCCGGGATCGCTTCAGCGAGTAATCTCGGCAGAAGGGAATTGCGAGCGTAAACCTCAAATGACCACGGGGCGCTACGCTCCCTCATTATAGGTGCGACTGCAAAACCTGAAAATGAGGCGTAACTTCCTTTGTCTCGCTGGCTAGCAACGATTCGCTCGGGCCCGAGTCTTCCGGTCCGGTTTCCACCGGCAATAGTACGCGTCTGCGTTTCGCTCGAACATTTCGTTCAGCTGTGTCCACACACATGCGAGGCAGCCTCTCGAAGCTGTCTTTCCCGATCCAGGTGCAGCAGACAAATTAAAGTCCATCTGAGAATTTTCAAATTGTCCAAGATTCGATCAAACTGAAGACCGTCTCGCGAGGATGACTCGCACCGTCCGAAGCTTTCGAGTGTAACTGGCAGCGATGACAAAAAGCAACGCAGCAAGAGCACG
Organism: Lasioglossum vierecki; assembly: GCA_028455595.1. Classification (NCBI taxonomy): domain Eukaryota; kingdom Metazoa; phylum Arthropoda; class Insecta; order Hymenoptera; family Halictidae; genus Lasioglossum; species Lasioglossum vierecki. The sequence continues at coordinate 2,814,780 of CM052336.1, read as the reverse complement.
CGGAATTGTGTAACTCTTGCGAAACATCCCGATCCAGTGGAACAGGTTCCGCGCATATTCATCGACGCGTCGGATCGCTCACGGGATTAATTAATCGCGAGAATTACGAGATCCTTTCGGGACCAGTCTCGGAAACTTCACGGTCGCGTGGATTTCAGTTTCATTAACCGGCGTGTTTTCTTCCCGTCTCGTTCCCTCCCGCTAGTCCACGCAATCAGGGGATCGTCGAAGCGTGCCGGTGCTCGGAAATAAGCGATCCGAATGAAAGAAGAATAAAGAAAAAAACAGAGCCTAGAATCTTCCGCGGGATCTAATGGAATTTACTTTCCCACCGCACCGCGGTGCGCACGGCTAGAAATTCTCGCGGAGGAAACCTCCGATCTAAATTACGCTTTTCCGGGGCTTCCGGCGGGCATTCATCGAAACGGAGGTCGTTGCACGTTGGTCGTTACACGCACTCGGCTTTTTTCCACCGAGGATCCGAGAAAAGGGTCGTAACGACCGATAAGGCTCCGCTTGGCCGCGGTCAGGAGAATCAGAAAGAGGACCTACCTCTCTCTCTCTCTGTCTCTCTCTTTCACTAGCATCATCCCCTATCGGAGCAGAGACGGGTTTACTGGCGAGCGTGTTCATTTTTATCGCGATAATGGCGCTTTTATTTCGAGTCCTGGAACCAGAGACCGCAAGAACACCGGATATTTCACCTGGCAACGCCTAACGCTCTCGGCGGCGGCTACGCTTATTCCCGGGGAGAGTCCAAACAAAATTGCACGCCCGGCGCCACATTATGCACCCACGCCCGCGCGAAATTACACTTCGCAATCATTTCTTTCGCGGCGTCGTCTTTTCAGGCGAAACAACGCGCCGTGATCATTTCTGCGAAATTTCGAAACGTTTTCTTTCTCCCGCTATCCCGGCAAACCCGTTATTTCATCAAACGATCGCACAATGTATCGAATCGCTAGTCTAGACGGAAGAAAGTCATGTCACAAAATAGGCACAACTGTCATATAATTTTTTTAATATTTACCGAACCTAATTGTACCCATAATAATTCATTCTCTTCTCTCTCTCTGTAAATTTATAAACGACACAGATTAATTGCACTCCTAGATAGTTTTCGTTCCAGAATCGCCATTCGAGTAAATTCTTTTATTTTTTCAACTTGAGTAAATGAGAACGCCGGAACATCTTGGCCGTTTACACTCCTGGAAGCTGGAGCTTAACGGTCGTAATAAAACATTGAGTCGTCGCGTTCCTTTTACACTCGACAGTAACGTTCTCGGGAAAATTTGATATCCGTTAGCAAAGACACGGTAAAAGGAAACGAGGAACGCGTCCAAAGGGGAAAGAGTTCCGGGTAAGTCCTGCGCTGCGAGCGGGGATAAAAAGTTTTCGACAAAGGTACGATCAGAGGAAGCGATTTACAAAGATTCGTGGAAGCTTTGCGTGGCACGTGATTTCAATTTCGCCTCGGCGAAAAGAAACGTCCACATAGAGGGCAACGCGTTAAACTTTCCTAAAGCACTTTCAACTTTTTGCCCCTCTCGGACAGTCGTTTCTGTTCCCGAATACCTTCGGCGGGACATCGACGAAATTGCGAAAGTGGCCGACCTCTGGGAGAAGCGCAATCTACTTGTCCTTTAACAAAAGTCGATCTACACCCACCCGATTCTAGAAATTGAACCCGTTAAACTCAGACCTACAAACTTTTCCAAATATTTCGTCCATCTACGTTGAAGAATAAAACTGACGATTTGTAACTTTGCTTTTGTTGAACGAAGTCGAAGCAAGAACAGAAGTTTAGGCGATTACATTGATTTATTAGGGAGGATTTGGCAACGCCTTTCGCGTTTGTTCTACGGGGAACGGATAGACGAGATCTCGGGACGTTCTCCGCGGACTTGGACGGTACATTAAAGTCTACAATATCGAAAAACGTCCGCGCGTGTTAGTATTTGATGCGAGCTCAAGGCAAAGACTGCTCGAGCTGGCGGAAGGAGGCTGCAGGTCCACACGTTAGTTATCTGCTGCGAGATTCAAAGTCATGCAAATAGAGAAAGGGCGGGAGAGAAAGATACGGTCGGTGTTTGCGTCTCATCGCCGTCAAAAGAGACGAAATGAATGCCCTTTCTTCTTGCTCAAGTCGCGAGCCCGTCGACAACGAAACACCCAGCGAAAAAAAGAGTGAGAGAGGGAAAGAGAACGGAGCGAGCAAGAAAGTAAAAGATGTAGAAAAAGAAAGTCAGAGAGAGAGAGAGAGAGAGAGAGAAAATAAGAAAAAGAGACACACGGCACGCGTTTTGCTTGGCGAAATGGAGATAGGACTTCTCTGAATGCGCGTGCGGTCCGCCACGGATGAGATCACCGGTGAGAGGATGGATTGCAACATCTTCAGCAACATAATTTTACGTGTTCGACTTTCCTGTTCGCGTTTCTTTTCTACCCCTCGCCGCGCGAACGAATCCTCGACGTTTCACTCTCTTCTTTCTCCGCCGCGACGGCATGCTGCACACATAAATCTTTAACTCCTGAGCATGATGGATCTCGCCGGGATTAGCGACCGACCGCCGCGAACCAGTGCTCTCTTTCTCTCCTCCTCTTTTTCTCTCGACAGATTTCCAGCGATTCGATCCCTCGAAAATTAATCGTTTCTCCGAGCTACCCAGCAAGTCTGCACTTTTCAATGTCTATTAGACAGCGACACTACTGCGACGCGATCGAAGCAAGACGGTGCATCACTGTCTCTTAACTTTAACATTTATCTTCGATCCAGCTATCTTTTTTGTATAGAACACACGCCAAATCATTTTTGTAGACCCACATAATTTTCCAGAGAACAAGGCGTCGAGAAAATAACTTGAAGTGACTTTCCTCAGCTAGGAGAGCGACTGCAAGCCGTCTGTTCCACTGGAAAAAGCTCGACATCGCGACAGACGTAATTACATACTTGTCTCGCGTCGAAAAGTAATTTCACGGGGAGAAGGAGATGCTTCAGCAACGAGTATTAATCAAGTCTTGGAACTGGGACAGTTGCGTTTCTGATTTTCGTGGATCTCCGGGATGTGCGTCGCCGCGGATGTTTTTCCACGGGACGGAAGGGAACGAGCCTTTTGCCCGTTGCTGCGCGTTGCGCAAATATTGAAGTTACATACCTTGGACATAAGTAGAGCAGCCCTTTAGCTTTTCTCTTCTGGAGTCTCCAGCCCGGAAGACCCCTCTATCCGAAGAAATGGAAATAGAGCTGGCGTTGAAAGCGTTGTCAGCGTTGTCCAGCTTTCCGGAGATCTCAAACAAGATAGGAGGCCGAGCTTTGAGCACAATGCCATTACATCCGCGACGAAAAACACCTTGGGCATTCTTCCGTCTCAGAAGTCCCTCGAGCAGATCCCATTATTCCGGTGCATTTCCCGGACACTTTCGTCCCGCAGTCTCATTTTTTCCAAGCGATCGTCTCATTTCGTAAATGAATTTAGTTCCATAATTTATCGAAGCACGCGCCACCCCTCGCGCTAGCCATTCCTCCGCGACAGCGAGAACAAACTTGAAGACGTTTCATTGAGTCGAGGACAATGAGGACCGCTTCCTCCTTTCTCGACGTTTACGACTGCTTCTCCCAGCCGCCATTGTTGCCTTGATGTTGTCTAATTAAACGCAACCCCTGCTGAAGCAGGTTGATTTTTATTTTCATCTGATTCGCAGTTTTAGGTACATTTACCCTAACTTATTTTTAAGATTCGCATCGGGTTTGAAGTGAATTGTCTGCCTCTAGCTTATAAAGGGTCGGAGTTTAATAGGATCGAGATACGTCTTTGGCGTACGCAACAAAAGTAAAACGGGGACGAGAGGAGAACAGTCTCGGTCGAAGCAATTCCTCGGTTTTCTCGCCTGAGTAATTTTTGGTAAATGAAGATATGATCTAGACGATTCTATCGATACAAAGGATTCGGTAGATCCTATTACCTTTCCGATTGGAAACACGGGCAAAGGGAGAACGGAAAGAGGTCTCCGCGGTAGAGATGGAAGATCAACAAGAATACCACCGGTCGGATGTAATTTAAGAAGCCCGGCAAGTACCTTTGCGGGACACAATTTCGAGGTTGTACATCAAAGGAATGATTCTTCTCTTCGCATTGCTCTGCGCGATCTCGATCAATTCGCAGACACAGTGCCACTAGTTTAAGCTTCCGCCTGTACCTTCCTAATTGGTTGTGAATAGCAAGTTCCTCTAGACAGCCCCCAACACTTATCTGTTAAAAATATCGGATTTCAGAGGGAAAAATATCGCGTTTGAAAGCGCGAGCTTGCGGTTAACGAGTGGATCGATGTGTCCGCATGGGTTTTCCCGTGAACGCTGCCGGTTCCCTTTCTACCGAATCGGTTTTCAGCGAAGCGAGAGCTCCAGGGACCGATAAACGCGGTTTCGCGCAGAACACGGTTCGACCGATCGTTCCGCGGCCTCCGACCGACGGACTCGTAATTACACGACCGAATGAGCATACAAGAAGCCGGCGTCGACAAGGTGCCGGGTTCTTTCCATGGCGGACGTTCGCTGGGACGAGAACCAGCAAGAAAATAAAATGCCACCGCCGCAGCACTGGCACGCCGGTCGAGCTAGATATTCATCAAAGTCGGTGATTCAATTAACCGATGATTTCTAAAGGGCATTTCTGTCGGCCGCGGCCTATAAGGATCGACAACGACACGGCCGAGATGAAAGAACCGAATTTCCAATCATCGGCGAATTCTTTTCGAGCGAGCAAGACGCGATTTATTTTCCACGGTGGATGTTAGTTGGACGCTTCTGATCTATCGCGGTTAATAACGATCTAGAAAACCTTGTTTCTCCCTGGAGTAACCGTGAATCTTGTATTTATTACAGCGGAACTCGGGGACTACGATCCGAGACGACATTCCTTAGGCTACGTAACCGAATTTCGATTCCTAGCGAATCAGACCACCGAGCTGGAGAACCGCATCGTGGAACTTCATAAAACCCTCGTGTAAGTTTCCCTGTGCTACTCCGATTAATAAAAAACGCTATATTTATTCAGTAGTCGGGGAATTCGTGTTACAATTGCGTGTTTTACAGAGGACAATTACCCTCTGCGGCGGAGCTCAACTATCTCGACAAGGTGAAATGGCTCGAAATGTACGGAGTCGATCTGCATCCCGTATTGGTGAGTTCCTCGAAAATTTGAAATCAGTCGATGTTCACTTAAGCTGTTAAACAATCGTTCGTGTAGGGTGAGGACAGTGTGGAGTACTTTCTGGGGCTGACACCAAGCGGAATAATACTGCTGCGCAACAAGACCAAAGTGGGCAACTACTACTGGCCTCGAATCAATAAGATATATTACAAGGTTAGATCTCCGATCACTTATCAGGACAGGACTTGCACCTCGAAAGCCTGAACAATAAAAACTCGACGATTAAAGTTGTGACTTATGGGTAAACTGTGGATCGCTTATGCATTCGAAGAAAGTCTAATAAAATGAAATCTTGTTCTTCGTGAAAACACCCTTTGTGCTTGAAGACAAATAGAAATTGTACGAAATTGTAGTCAATGTTATGTTCTAGCCTTTTTTCAAAATTTTCATAAACCTGTGTCACGTCCGGTGGTCCAACCATTAACGAAATTGATAATCGATAAAAGAATTCAATATTTTTAAATAATAATTAATATTAATTATTATCAAAATTATTATTCAAAAATGAATATTAATTATTACTCAAGAATATTGAATTCATAGATTCTTTTATTGATTATCAATTTCGTTAATGGTTGGACCAGCGGACGTGACAGCTGATATGCGTAAAAATCCGCAGTCTACTTATGAGACACCCGGATAGAGCATAAGTATATACATATATTTTATTATGTATACATATAGAGATAGATATAGGAATACTACCTCGACTGACGACGAACATCGCACGTTTTAGGGCAGATACTTCATGCTGAGGGTGAGCGAGAAGAACTCCGAGGAAAGGACGCACGGGTTCGAGACGCCTTCAAAGGGAGCCTGCAGACACCTGTGGAAGTGCTGTCTGGAGCACCAGGCGTTTTTCCGTTTGATGGCCACTGGACCACCACCTTTGAGTCCATATTCCCGTTTCCGGTCGTACAGTCCACCATCCGGATCGGAGAAGCACACGATGATCAGACGGAACCCACCGCCGATCTTCCAGAGGACTCCGAGTCGCAGGGCTCAGCGCCGCGTGGTCGAGGGCCAAGAAATGGTCGGCCCGTTCATCGAGACACCTGCCGCGGTGAATGCTAATTCAGCCGGGAACCCGGCAACCGGGAACGTGCTGTGCAATACGCAGAACGCCAGACGGGTGAACAATTCGAGTCCGAGGAGCACCAGGAGCGCGCCGTGGACTCAGAGCCAGCCCCGAGGCCTTTATACTTCGTCTAGTCCTCGGTCCGTCCGCTCGGCGGGAACGGCACCGGCAGTACGTCTCTTCTCACTAAACTTTTAATTGATTCCATTTCGAAATCGCGTGCCCGACGCAGTTTCCCGAAAATTAACGTCCGCCAAGTTTGATTGCGCCGACAGACGGCCTCTCTCCCAACCCTCTGGGAACGGAGTCGAAGTTGGAATGATAAATCGCATCGCGGTGATTGGTAGGTTCGATGCATTCGCGATAAAAATGTGTTTTCTCTTGTTCGTTTTCCAGCTCTTGAGCAGGCTCCAGCGGAGGAGCAGCTCGGTGGAGAGCCAAAGTTCAGGGGACAGCCATAGTCGCGGTGGTCATCGTAGAAGAAGTCATAGTCATAGTCACCGTAGGCACAGTCGCCACTCGGACTGTGAGTCCGAGTTGTCGAGAGGATCGGACTCGAGATCCGGTCATCGCAAGCACCGCAGGAAGCACAGAAGCTCCCGTTCTTCTAGGTATACACGCATTAAACCCCCTAATTCAATAAGGTCGGCCGTAACATGTCGACCTCGTTGCGATTTCCGTCGCGTATTAAGTCGATTGTGGGTCTGAGATATGCGTGGACGCTTAATTGCTAATTAATCGAGGTAATAAAGGCTCTCGGAGACGGTCATGTGAAAATGAAGCAGCACGCTCGAACGTCTTCGGCCGGGTTCATCGACCGTGTGCGGTCGGGAAAGAAGAGCCCTCGTGCTCGTTATACTCTCACGGTAGGGTACGTAAAATCCGTAAAGGTGATAATTATTTTAATGATGACGCACACGGCAAGGTATCAACCGCGAGCCACCGAATCAAATTGTTCGACGATAAATGTATGCGGTATCGCAATTACGAAGCCAGACAACAAGACCGCGGTTCGAATCTAATTTATTTGCGGCTGCGACGCTAAATCGCGTTATCCGGACGCCATGCTCGTTATTGTACGACTACATAAGCGTGTGGGAACCTTTTCCAGACACGAATTGGTCGACTCCGAGCCACAATGGAGGGAAGCGCAGAAGCGAAAGGGCGAGGGAGTACAGCGGGCTGTTGTAAGTTCGAGTAACGACGCCTTCAGGGCTCTCCCTAGTTTCGCGAGATGCAAATGTCCGTTTCATTCGTGACAAAATTTAATCACGCCCTTCGAATGTTACTTAACGATCTCATCAACTTTAGCATCATAATACTCGAGAACTTTCTCTTCGCACGGCCCGGACCGAGTCGGTTCATCATCGATCGACAAGTAATTAACGTGATCGTCAGACTAGGGAGATTCCTGAAAAATATTTTCCAGGCCTGTCCGAACGAATTGTTTTAATACTAGAGAAACTGTTATGCCAGGTGAGCCACACGGAGCCTAGAAGAAGGCACCGGAGCAGACACCGGAGTCCCTCCCAGAAGCAACCACTGCCCGACGAGCTTAGGAAGTAGGTTCTATTCACGCAATAATATTTATATAATGATAATGTTGTCACGCAAAGCATTCTCTCCATGTATTAGGTACGAAAGTTTCTGCACGTGTAATGTTCGTTATTTGAAATAAACCAGGAAGTGCTACAGTCTCGTGAAATGTTACTACCAGAAAGATAATGAGAATAAAGCTTTTCGGACAGACCTGCATGACTTGTACAATAGCATTCTGAAATGTAAATTTACGTACCGATGCGTCGCGTCGGATCGATGTGACGATGTAACGATTGAGAGCATGATTTCTTCCAGACATTTGGAGTTTGGGCTAGTCGACACGACCGGAATGAGCGAGCAGCAACGGCGAGAGATACCGTACACGGTGGTACAATCGCAATCTGTACAGCAATGTCCCTTACAGTCTAGCAATTCCCGATTGGACGAGGCAGACTCGTCGTCTCTGCCTAGGTACGATGATCTCAAGACGGCCTGCAACATCCACAGCCATCCTCCGCAAATGGAGGATGAGACGGGATCCGTAGTCATTGTTTAAAATATCCTCCCGGCCTCTTTGCATGAATTTATTTTTTTTTTATCTTTTTTAATTTATTCAGAGCATGTGTACACCATCATCTACTATTAAGCATGCCCTCCCTTTTTTTAATTATTTATTTTGAGAAGCATGACACACCAGACCCTTAATAAATCGATGAGAATTAACAGCTTGTCGCACTTGTGTATTTTTATTTATTGGCTGGCACCCTACTGATGCTTTTGCTATTCCACAGAACAGTGGAACGTATGTGTACCATCCTAAGAACCGTAGCATTTGCCAATTCGTTGTCCTGTGTTGTTGGCTCTGTGTATCTCGTCTGTGCCCCCGGTTGTATCTCGTTCAGTATTTGTTGTGTAATCTTGTGTTTGTGGTATGTAAGTAATTTGCATCGTGCACTCTCGACGAGCGAACCTGTCGTTGGTGTTTGGGAGTGTCGAGAGGATCGTTTAAATGTTTTGTGCCGAATCTGTGTCGCACTATGCCCCTATAGGTGTGTCCGGTATTTCGTGAGACACTGTAATACTTCCAGGATCGTCCACGGTCGAGAAACGTCTGCGAATTTTACACGAGCAGCTGTAACAATCGAGGAAGAATAAATGAGTCGTTTGTTGAAGCGAGGCGTGTGTACAAGTCGTAGGCTTTCTTGGCGTTGATACGAATTTTGGTAATCCTAAACAGACACGCTTGCGACGGTCGCAAAACCGACGAGGAGTCTCTGCGGATGCTAGAGATGGGATAAAGTATATTAGAGAATTTGAGATCGTGGTTTTGAACGCGTGTAAAATGGTCGATATATAAAAAAAAAACTACAAATCAATTTGTCGCAGAATTCAACTGCTTACAAGTACGCAAGTACAAAGTGCAAGAAACGAATTTCTATAAAACGAGTACGTCGCAAGTATACTCGTTGAAAACGCTTTTGAGTAGAATTGGAGACTCGGATTCGTAAATACATATCGAACTTGATCCCATCCTTTGTGAATACTAGCAGTTGTCATGAATAAAACAGAAGGGAATGCAGTCTGGTCCCGTAGTATGTATTAACCGCATTTGATCGTTTGGCAAATCATTAGGCTGAGTAAGAAGTTCGTTCACGTCGCTCTTCGCAGTAATGCATCCGAATTAATCATCTACTTTGACTGATCCGATTCTTTTTTTTAATAAACGCTCTTCGTTTTTGGGGAGAGAAAAATTCCAATCTGCAAGAACGAAAACAAAATGACATGAATGAACAAGGTGTATTTAAATTGCCAAACAGATATGGATATGTTTGGAGAGAAGCGAACGGACTTGTTACTCGACCTAATCAAGTATTATGTGTATTGTACCGATGTCGGATTGGTATCCGATCAGGGATTATCGTTTTCCGTATTTCGAGTGACTATCGAAGACTGTGAAGGACTCACTTTCAGAACGGTCAGCTCCATTGGCAAAAGAAACAGAAGAATGATACAGCATAGTCGCGACGGAGGCTATAATTTGCCGGTGACCAGGCCGGCTCAAATCGAGACTAAGTACTACGACGGTAGTAGGAGCGAGTGCAATGTGAGGAAGGACTTTTATTATACTCGTAACAACAGAATATTGATAGGCAGTAACGTGGACAGCGGCCTTGGGGAAAGCACGCCGCAGGAGTTTTCAAGCTGCTGCTCCAGCTCAGCCGACAGCGCTAAACCCACCCGTGTAGTACGTATCTTTTTCGCTCGCTTTCTTTTAATTTTTTTTTTTTTTTGATTGTTTGATCTCTACAAATTTTGTACAATCGTTTGTCCGTTTCGGTTCACAACACTTCAATCAATTATATTTCCGTGAAACCTACACCGATAAATACAACGTCCTTTCCGTCGATGACGCACAGACAGCGGATCTTTATGCAAAATAAAACTTGTTCTTTATTATGTTTTTACTGTTTTAAATTACACTCGTTCTTTTCATAAATGTATGAAATCCGCTGTCCAATGATGAAAACCAGAGTCGAATACAAACGATCAATCGAAGGAAAGACCCGCGAACCTATTAAACGCTCAACTCCGATGGATATGTTGTAGTTATCGGTGCCGAAACAGTACCAATCGAAAGTAATGGGTTACAGTTTTGCTTCACGTAGATCGAGCTTTTCGCTTTCTAAAGAAATAATAAACAATCGTCACCAGTACTGTACGACAAATCAAACAAGTTCCACTAAAATTGCACTTACAGTATGCAGACTGAGGTACTATACGCTTTTCACAAACATATGCGGTTAAGGTTTATTGCTACTCTTTTTCTTTGCTAGTTATAGTATTTCGTTGCGGTGTTTCGTATCGTTCTTTCCATCCAGGATCGACGCGGATCCTGGACCGATCCGGGATCGATCGAACGAAATGCTATCTCTAGAATGTAGTGTGTTGTATCGTACACGATTCTCTGCATAGTGAATTAGTAAAATAGTTTTGTTTGGTATAGACGCAATTGCAATTAGGGGGAGAGGTACGCTATGAACTGTCTTCAAATCAAGAAATCTACCCTCCTGTTGATACTACTCTGGACGCTGTTTTGCAGCCCATAATATCGTAAGTGCTTCTTTTCGTTGCTTCGCGCTTTTCCCTCTTGTAACGTTCATCTGTATCAGAGATTGATTCGAATCGAGATCTGGCTTTATTAATAACTAATGCATTTTACACTGCTCACTTATCGTTGGAATAATAACGTTACACTAGCTAAATAGTATTGGTACTCTTCAGACGATACTTCCGCGGTCACGTTTTCACGTATATTTTTGTTTTAAACAAAACTGTCGATCTCTCTTTTGATAAAACAAAAATATTCGCCGGTCGTTTAATGCATCTCCGTTTGGTATTGTTTCAGAACTTTAACAAGGAGGCAACGTCATCAGCCGAAATGAGCGTGAAGCTTTAAATAAATACAAAATAGACATTTATGCACATATTGTATATTTAAGAAAGTGTTTTATACCTCATTCAAATTAAATATCTATAATCCCATCAGTCATTGAAGCTCATGAAATGAAACATAAACAATGAATTAAATGCGCAGCACTTTTATTCCTTAATTTAAAAAAAGAAGGAAAAGAGAGAAATGTCCCTAATATTATCTAGTCCTTTGTTTAGCTTTCTTTCGATGCCATGTGCCTCATCAGATTTCCTATAAACTTTTCCATCTTCTTTAAGTCCTGTGCTATCTCTGTTTTATACTGTAGACACTGCAACGTAAAAATGATCATTGTATTACGCGTGATAAGTCTGTAAGAACGATCAGGTAAGTTATATTACAAATGGTAGCGCTTACCGTTCGATTGTCTGTAAGTTTTAAACATAGAACACCTTTACTATGGCAATATTTCATTGTATACCGTGTCTGAAACAAGAAAACGATCGATTATAAACTTACACGTAGGAAACTATACTTAACATATATCACGTGTACATATACGTATTAAACGAGCTTTACCTGTTGTCTAAAATAAATAAAGATTATAGAAAACCATTAACTCACACATAAAAATTTATTTCGAGCGAACTACGTACGTAATGTAGCTTCGTTCTCGTGGTAGACAAAAATCTATAGAAAATTTTAATTTTGCTCCGAACGAATGACGTGTCACGTCATGTCAATGCATGTCAACCTATATTACTCATAACATTCCCTCGAATTGTTGAATGAAATATATTTACGTAACGCCGTTATTCTAAACTACAAACCATTTTTCATACGTGGCTACGATAGTAATGAAATAATTATCGTAAATTTTCGTTGAAACTCACTTTCATTGGATCCTGAAGGTATAACCTCTCGGCGCCTTTCTCGAATTCTTCCCAAGAACTTAAATACGTCATTGCGATTGCTAACTAAACAATAAACCGTTATAGAAAAAAACCAACTAATGTAACGTTCCTATCGAATGTAAAAAAAATTTGTTTTAACACATCGCTGAGCACGATGGCATTTATCAAAACACACGACGTGTAAACACTGAACCAGATGGTCTGCTGGAACCGAATAAGAAAGCTCGAACAATTCTGACTGTGTTCTGAAGTTGCTCGCTAGAGTGCGACAGAGCAGTTGTGCTAACTGTGGCGATAAATTTTAATTGAACTTCGAACTGCAGGGAAAACAGACAAAAAATAATGGAATGGTTAGAATGACGTCCGAAATGTCAGCTGTCAAAATATACCAAGATTTTGTAATTTATAACAAGGTAACACTTATGTAAATGGTATAAAAGCGCAGACAATTTCTTTTATAATTATGTATGCATAAAGTTTTACGAAATACCAATGTATTACTTAACAATTATAGAAAACGCAAATAATAGTTTGAGCACAGACGAGGTATGCAATTTTTTTTTTTCGTTGTTAATTTCAAACACACATGTTATATTCGCGTTGTGGCGCGAAGCACGTGTTTGCAATCTGTTGTGGACTAACATGATCAAATCACGATTGATTCAAAAGAAGCAGTTCGCGCCATTTCTGAACAAAGTAATTATGCTAACTGTAGCGATAAATTTGAATAGTCGTTGAAATTCCAGGAAAGGAACGTTCCTCGTACAACAGTAAAGTTAGGTATATAAAAACACAGTAGCCTGTTTGCCCATCCTGAATTCCTCCGGTATTTTCCCGCCAATAACATTACTACAGTGCTGGACGATTGCACGGTTACGTCCTAATAAGTTTGTAGGGGATGTGGTGAGGAACTATTATTGCTAGGAAAGTACCGGAAAAGTTCAGAAGTTTGATCTATGTGCATGCATATTCAATTTTAATGCAACACACACATGTTATGCATTCATATTTTATAAATGAAAGCATAACAAAGTTTGCGAAATCAGACGGGTGACTGAGGTACCCTAATCTAACCATACTTTTACGCTACTGACGCAAAAAGTTGCGCGGACCGAGCGAACCGTTTATATAATATTCAAGCACAAGCCGATCACTGTTCATTGTTTATTTTGTCTATCCGCTACCCATTAGATTCTTCTGCTGGTTTCTTTAAATCATTCGAACTGGAAAGTCAGTATATAATTTAAGATGCCGAAAAGCAATAAAGGGAAAAACGCGTTTCATTTCTTCATGATTGACTGGAAGAAAGAAGAAGAGAAAAAAGGTAAAGTTTTTCCCGATGGTTTACGGAGTGTTCAAAGCGACCCGAAAATACAGGAAGATTGGAAAAATTTGTCGGACGAAATGAGAGCGTATTACCAGTCACAAGCCAAAGATAGCAAGATAACAGCTCAAGGAACCATAGAGAAAAGGAATGCGTTAGGAGAAAGCGTAAACGAAGTGAATCTTCGTTTCAAGAAGGAACAGGAGTTCCAGCAGAACATGCTGGAGTACATACAGGACGTGATCTCCATCGGCAAGAAACACAACAGCTTGGAGAAGCTGAAATTTATATTCATACACGTAAACTGGTTCTTCAAAAGAGATGTGGGAATTAATCTGCACGATTTTTGTCCTGCCGAATTCGCTGTAGCAGAGTTCAGTTTAGACGGTGGCACTGAGAATGTCTACCACGAGATAATCCATTCGACGATTCCATTAGGCTGGAAGGGCGATGCATTAAAAATGAGTGAAGAAACTCATAAAATACCAATCGAATACGATGAAGGAGAGAGCGACTTCAAGCACATGTATCGTAAGCTGGAAAAACTTTTAAAATGTAATATGACTGGAGATAAATATCCTCCTCTATTCACTATAAAAGACATGACTCCTGTCGTGGAGTCTCTGCTCAGAAGAATGTGTGATGCTTCCGGTGAAAATATTGACAATTTCTTGATATATTCTTTGGAGGCTTTATTCGGAGGATTGAGAAATGTTGCTACGGAGAACATAAATTCTCCTAGCATTCCTCTGGTTGTTGCCGAAGAGCAATTTGGGAAAGATTACTTCTGTTACAGTGAAGGTATGGAATGCGAGTTTCATAAGTTACTCGATGCACCTTTGCATTGTAGTATGTCCGTAGTAAAGAGATGGGGTTATACGATATGTGACCATTGCTGTGAGTATTTAGACATAGAGATGATAGATGGTGTCCATCGTCCTATGCCTTCGATGAGTTTTAATACCACCAGGCAAGATGCCATTGGCATTCAGTTGAGTCAACTGTCCCTCAATGACTCTTATCAAAAACCGATTTCTATGACTGGAGTAGGAGCGGACTATAGAGAAAAAGTATCTGAAAGATCTCATAGAGACGAAGAACGACGACGTAACCAATCTAAGCCAGTGAATATAGTAGATCACAGTACACAGAATGTAAATGATATACCTGGACGACCTCTGAGACCACCCAAAACTATGGCCAAGACTACTAGCGATGTTACTAACAATTTTGACAATAATTTCCCTCCAATCGGAGGAAGGGGTAGTGGCATTAATAGAAATAACATTGCAGATACAAATTTTCCAGCATTAGGTAGAGGTCGTGCAAAGTATGTACAAAAATGAGATTCGCCAGATATTTTCTTAATATACTTCATTTACTTAAAAGACCATTCATTTGATATTGACGAAAGATAAAAGTATTATTATTGTGAAGACGTTTATATGAATAAATATACTTTATGTAAAACTCGATACCATTGTACAATGTATACTCACCTTCAACAATCGATTGCGGTTTTGAATATTGTAGAAGTCATATGTTCTGTTAATTTATGTATTATATTAATGATTATCTGTCCAGCATTACAAACAACAAAAGCATATAGTTGTGTACACTGCCATGTTGTTAATCAAATATAAATAATATTACAAAATAACATTTTCAGTATAAAAGTCAACTTGATAAAATCATGGTTAAGTACAAATAGAAACGTAACATTCATCACGGTCGATGTGTTAACGTCGATCAATGTTCTAGATAAAAGAATTAAATTAGTATTGAACTATTCACAATTATTAGTATAATTGTTATTCTTTGGAATGTTGAAGTAATATCGGTTTTCTATCAATAAATAATTAAATACTTTCTCGTTTCTTGTACTAGTAACTGATCAAATACTGAGTGTCACATTATTAATTGTAGAAATTGGAACTTCTATTATTCACGTCCACAGCGCTGTTGGCATAATGCCTTCTACTGTGCCTGCAGCAGGCTTCAAATCTTCATTGCATAAAAAGTTCAGTGGCATATTCACCAGATGACCCTAAAATAATATTGAGAAATGTTACGAAATTCTCGTAAGCAATATCCTCAGAGTTAAGCAGTGGTTACCTTTATTTTTCCAACCATTTCTTGAGCCAATCGTGGATCAGACGAACAAAGCGGTTCCTCGTTCTGATACTGCTTCAACATAGAAAAATTCACAACTTTGTCCGTGGGAATGCAATGGAATACTTCTTCGTAGATTTCCGTGTTCTGATTGCTTCTCGCGCACCAGATATCTCTGTAGAATGATTTTTTAACTATATCAGTCAAATCTATCTCCTCGCCTGTCTCTAGCAACCCCAGATGTTCAGACATTAGTTGCTTCCTTAACGATCCAGCAAATTTACCAAAAGGAAATGGTATATCGTTCATTCTACCATCCTCGAATTCTTGATCCTACAATCAAAAAAATTTTAGTTCAAATTTTACACTAAACTATTACTACACAGTGCTCACTCGGATTATCACTGCAATTTCGCTGTCTCTAGTCGCCATCATGCTTCTGTCGTTGATATTGGCTGAACCACAAATGACCGTGTTGTCGTCCACAATTAATAATTTACTATGAACGTAAATCAGTTCTGTTACCAATGTACCATTCAACATTGCGTGCGCCCTTAATCCATGGAAAGTAATATATTCGCTAGGATCTTCTATTCCCGCTTCGTATAGTCGATTCAATATCGCGTCTTTACCCCTACGAACCGAAATATTAACAAACACGTATATACACGCACACACACATACACATTTTCCTGTGTTAAATACTCACCTGGATATAGAAGCATAATTCCAGTGAGTAATAGCGCGTAGGGCTGTACCACTTGGTCCCCCAACTTCGCCCTCGAAACCCGGCAATAGTGGCATAATCACGAACACCCTGAACACTGCACCCTCTCGGTGAGCTCTTTTGATTCGTTTGAGCAACGTTTCTCCTATACGATTCTTCACGGCAGCCCTCTCCGTAGATGCTAGTGTGATAAAGAACTGATTTTCTATGTATATGTACCTAAAATCAATTTTTAATCGTTTAACTGCAACTGTTACCGCAAAAGTACGACCTAAATTTACCTTTCGGCTTTACTGATCGCGTCTATGTAAGCTTCTTGTATACTTTGCTCTAACGTTTCTGGATCGAGGAAACCAGCTGACCAAGAGCTGACGGATCTCAGAACTTGACACTGAACATTATGCACGTCTGATGGATCGACGAACGGTGCGTAGCTTTTACAGTTGTTGTACGATTTCGGCAGCAGGAAGGGATACGATATGTTCCATTTCGCTTTCTCCATCTAGGTCGGAACAGATCAATGTTATTTAAATTCGTCTGTATTCTATGAATTGCAAAAAGCTCCACCGTTGTACGAGAAAACAGGTTCCATTTTATGTGGCCAATGTAAAAAAGATTACATAAAATAAAAATGATCTAAGTTTAAGAAAAGTCTTGATTTTGGAATTACAATTGAGACCTCCGGGAATCCTAAAAGGGTCTACAAAAGCAAGTGCTCACCTTAATGGCGTTCCACCGCTGAATAAAATGTCTAGCGACGTCCCTAGCTGTTGCGCCTTGCACCATCACCCCTATGTCGTGCCACGGCATTCTAGGAGTCGTACTCCTATCAACTAGATCCCGATACGGTTTTTCGAGATCGTTGAAATCTTTCACGATAAAATTCGTGTAGTCCTTTCCGAGCCAGAGTTTAGCGGTGCCTGAGTACTTGGGAAACATGTCTGTCTCGGTCTGTATCATTGGTTCACCAGTGTCAATTATAGTGTGCAATGTGCCGCTGAATAATATAAATATCTTAATAGTCTGTCGATTATTCATGCATAAAGTTTTTCTAATGAAGACAAGCTCACCTATCCTCTTCGTCGCTACTTATTTCTTCGTTCGGATTGTACACCATATTAATCAACTCTTGCCTCTTTAATTTGATGTTTTGCTTCACTTTGCCCATGGTGTCTATCGCCATGCCGAACAGGTTTTTCCGCTCTGTAGTCGGGGTGTTGCATTTCACAGTGTCCATCTCCTCCTGCTGTGACGTCAACAGTAAATCCTCTGGAGTCAACTGTGGTATCGCTAACTGCATTGCCGTTCTCGAGCTGGCCGTTGGCCTTGAAAATTAAATTTATGTTAAGTAAGAACAATTCTTCTGTATTCTATAAATTGAATAAACATCTTCTTGGTACAAAGATATGTCTCGATTTCGGAATTAAAATTACTTCGAGTTCAAACGATTAAGATAATAAATAAAGCATGTTTCTTGTCTTAATAGACCGCTTACATTACGGGTATTGTTTTCGTAGTGACCATTACAATCGTATTGGTTGCTATAGCTAGTGGTAGGAAGACGTGTTTGGACTTTTTAGGGTTTGATACTTTCTTGCTACTGGTATTGATGCACTTTCCTCCGGACGGAATGTAGATGCTAGACTGATGACTCGAACCTATAATTAATAGAATGGGACCAATCTAAAATGTGCAACTCCAGTATGTTTATTTAATTTGATTTACCCAAATCCACTAATCTATGTTGATTATTATCCCATCGGCCGTAGCACAGATCAATGCCGCCGAGAAATGCAATGCTCTGATCAACGACCACAATTTTCTCATGATGCGCCCAAAGAAACACGCCCACTCTCGCGTGATCCGGATGTCGCAACACTTTTATATTCTCCGGACACTTTTCAACGAGTCGTTGTTTACTGTAGAAACTGTTTATCCCTAAAGCGACTTCCACTTCTTTGTAGATCATTACGAAAACTTTCACTCCCTCGAGCTGAAACAAAATTAACGAATAATTATTAACGATTCTATTTTGTTTAACTGTGGTAAAAGCGACAGTTATTGCTACGTACAGCTTTTCTTTCCAGGATCTTGTCCAACCTCCAGTAATCACTATTAATTGCCGGCCTTTTCATAAATATTTCCGGTGATAACCACCAGTCTGCAATGAAAATTTCTTCTTTAGCATTCTCTAGCGCGTCTGCTACGGAAGACATGTAACTACATCCGTCGACGAACCAGGTAGCAGGCGTAGACAAGCGACAAGGTGCGAACGAATTGTGCGGGTTTGATTGTATAAAATCTCGACCTGCGGAATAGTTCTATTAAACAAGTTGTGCCTTGGAATTTTCTGTTAAATGTTCATTAATCGCTTGCCTTCGTTATTGCTAACTTCTTGGATAAATTTCATCCATTCTCTGGCTTTCCTCCTGGTCCAGCAGTCAATTACTATGTGCCTACTAAGATTCCCAATTTGCAGACCACTTCTCCCTGTCATGTACAAGCCATAACTGACCCCAAAGCCATGGTCCATTAAAATTACTGATTGTATGCTGCCAGTGTTAGGCCTAATGTAGGCGACGAAAGTATCTTTAACGACGAGATGGCGAGTATGCCACTTGCCGCATAGATACGTACAGAAATTATTACATTTAATACAACACATGCCTTCCAACAAGCCACAGATGTTACATCTCGACTTTGCGCCTGATCCCGTTCGTTTTGAAATGTGTCCTTCTTTACCTTTCATCCCTAAATCCGCTATGAACGATAAATGCGAAATTTCTAGGAAATTCATCTGAAAATGTTTCGTTAAAGTTTTACAGAAGTTCCGGATATTATGCACTTACATCATTGATTATGGATTTGCTTACAGTTTCAGGGTGTTGCATGTAAATTTTGATTTTCAACAAATTAGATAAATACTCTTCCAATAGTCTCTTTCTGTGATCCAATTGTTCATAAGGTACCAAAACTTCGGGTTTACTTGGGAATCTGGAAAATTAAAACACTTAAAGGTTTCGAAAAATTATCTTGGCAAGCAATTAATTGTAACAGAGTAATTCATACCTTGGTAATGCTCCTTTACGACCCTTGGCTTCCTTCAAGTGTACCATACTCTTCAAACTATTCCTCCTTTCTTTGTGGCTTTTTGTTGGGAACGGTATATTCAAGCTAGCACGATATATCTTTAATTGATTATGAAAATTCTGTATGTGTTTGTATCTCTTTTTAATTGTCCAGGTGAAACAACCATGCCTAAACTCTATAGTGTACAAATTTGGGTTCAAAGGATGTGTGGTGACGCTACGCTCGTTGTCTATGATCGCCACATGCACCTCTTCACCGGGAATGAACACATTACAGTTTTGGCTATTAGGCTTTTTCGGTAGCTTGTGTATGGCAGAGAAAGGTATCACACCAGGATGTTCTAATAATGCATACAAATACATATTATTAACAAACTACAGACAATAAGACAGTTAATAGGTACAACAATACGAGACAGGGAGCAGTAAGCAACAAGTTAAACAATAGTTAAACTCACCACAATTGTCTGTGTCTTCCTTACTCTGAACATCGCTGGTTTGATGCTCGTTCAGCGTAGCTTCCAAAGAGTCAGGTACACCTAACGCATCGTCGAACTCCGAATCGTGCGAATTCATATGTTCCAACACCGTGTTTTGATTTTCTTCCTGCATCGTTATACTTTCAGACATTATTGCGACTGTATTTTAAGACTGTTAATGTATATTAGACATATGGTAGATTGGAATCTTGTAAAAACGTTAAGAAAAACTATAAAATAGAAATAATAAAAATGTCTTTTAATATGTAGCACCATTAATTCTTTAGATCACAATTATATTTACCAATGAAAAGTAGCACAGTGTACGATAACAATAATTTTACAAAGAGAAATGCGAGCTTCGAGTAAACAACTGGATAATGATTTCAATTGAACAAAGAAGATAGTATGACACAGTGTAATGGATTTTCTTGAGTCAGAAAATTATCTGACGCACGTGGGAGGGGTTTCGAAGCATTGCTATAAATCCAGTTGAGTAGAGTATATGCACAATAATTATCTAAGGATCTATTGTTTCTAGTTATTTTACGAACTGTTAGACGCGTGTCTACCAAACAAAGTGCCGAACGTTAATTAGGACACAAAATGTATTCTCGCGATGTAAGTAGCATTTTAATTATAAAAGCCCATTCGAATGGCATTGAGAAAAGGATACAGCTTAACGGTCTCTTAAACGTAACATGCCACACAGTTTCGATTACGATTACAAAAGACTTTTCGTCGGCGAACAATTCTAAGAAACTGGTTAATAATCGTATACCGTGAAATCATATTTTGATATAAGATTAGCCAGATAATTCCATATCATCGCGGATATTGTAGTTGTAATTAATCGCATTAGTGAGCGATCGGCGTTTAATTGTGTCATATCATTCGACGCGTACACATACACGTGTTGCTTCGATAATTGAAGAAAAACGATCTAAGGATTAGATCGATGTCCCGTCAAGAATCTTTACTCTGCAGGTGTAGAAGATACCTACAGTGTCTAGTTTACCGTACGATCACTGAAATACCGACATTGCAAAGGATAACGATGATGAAATATCATCAGTCACTGACGAGATACTGTTAAAGACTGCCAGCCTTATGGGAGATCGTGTCTCTCGAATAATTTGATGTCTTCTTACGCCCTCTAGAAAGTATTCTGACTAGAGTAAAAAATAGAAAGCCATCGACATAATCTCGTCGGTACAGAATGCTACAGAGGAGATTCTCGTCGGTGAGAAGGCAAACTGTCACGCAGTCATATTGCACCAATGAGTGACTGTTAGTATCTCCTCGGTAAAATCAATTATTATGAATTGTTACATACTGCACCGAACGTATTCCAAGAGCAGATATTTCAGACGATGTTTTAGTGTTGGTTATTTCAAATTTACAATATTAAAAGCAAAACTCAAGGACAAAAGATTCCTAGAAATATTGAGAAAGTATTGAAGCATAGTTTTAGGAAAATTATCGATTCCGACTTTAAATTTTATACGAGATACCTCAATTTGTACTTTCAAAGTATTTCATAAACGAGAATTATTACCTTACACTTTTTCATACAAAAATGTTCGAAAAATCGATCTGTGGAAAAGGAAATATGCTGAAGAACAGAGTAAAAGAGAGTTTACAGTAAACAATTAGAATGGCATTAGAAAGGATTATTATCAACGTTGAACAGATAGAATCAATAAATTTATCGTAGTATTTATGTTGAATAAATTAATGCGAATGTGCATGGTTTAAAAGTTATTTTGTATCTCGAGATCCATTGTCTATTTTGACTAAAAGTTACATGGTCAGATAGTCAATGGAGTGCTGGTTAACATCGTTGGCGAAAGGGATTGTTATAAACATTGAACAACCAGAAATAATAAATTTCTCTGTGAATTGTATCTAATAAATTAACGCGC
>CM052336.1:2581570-2792853 GCA_028455595.1 Lasioglossum vierecki | reverse complement strand
TCCTCGTGGTGAGACCTGGGCAATCGGCATTATCCTCTATTCGTAAGTATCAAGTTCAACTTCATGTATCTTACGAATAAAGGGTAATGTCGAGCTAATAGCTGCACACTTTGAATTTTTGTTAATATTTTAAGTCGTGTAAAAATAGTGAATATTAATATCCAAAATTATTTCAACCCTGTTCCCTTCCATAACATTTTGTTATGTCACGTTCCCTTAGTACAAAACATGTACAATATTATTCAAGATTGTTCATTTGATTTTTGCATCGACGCGAAGAATATTGCTTCGAGTCTCGATCTACTATTGTTCTATCACTTTCCCCAATGTCCATGTAATCATCGTGTGCTAATTGTGTTCCTTTCTGTTTCTAGTCCTTCAGTACGCAGTAACTTACTCTCGTCTCCGGTGCAATATTTCACGTGAATTTACGCTGATTCAAGTAAAAATTAACTGCCGCTTTCTGGGAAGCAGCCTCCTAGACGTAGCCGAATATTTCCGTATTCGCATGGACATTCGTAGCTGCGTTACTGCAATCCTGCAATCCTGCATTCGTCACGATACACATTTAATACAGTGTAATCTTATTTTGAAAAATAAAGAATATTAGTTACAACAATTAATGCGTTCTCTCTTACTTACCCTACACATGCGTTTTCTACCTTACCCGACAAATCGACAAAAGTTTCGAAAACCTCGAAAAATGAACTTTGTATTAGGAGAACATGATATCAAAGGAGGTATCCGAATTTCAGTAGTACAACTCAACGGCAAGTCAGACGGTCGAAAATTGGCGAAAATTTTCAAAAACCTCGAAAAATGAACTTTGTATTAGGAGAACATGATATCAAAGGAGGTATCCGAATTTCAGTAGTACAACTCAACGGCAAGTCAGACGGTCGAAAATTGGCGAAAATTTTCGAAAACCTCAGAAATTGAACTTTGTATTAGGAGAACATGATATCAAAGGAGGTATCCGAAATTCAGGAGTACAAGTCAACGGCTGGTCAGACGCTTGAAAATGTTGATAATTCATTGGTAAAATTCAACGACAAATCGGATGTTCGAGAAAAGATTGGGATTCGACAAATAAAACCGCAAATACGTTTACCACACTCTCTTTATTTATTCATTTCATATCCATACAACAAATGATTGTTTCGTACATGTACATATAAATTATATTCTAATCATGTATAACACGTCTGGTCGAGTTGCTTCGTGAGACCCACCCGGCGCACCGTCAGACTTCTACTACTGTACTGCAATACCTCTCGATTGTGCTGCAGAAGCCGATGAATAAATCTGAAACAGCAATATATTCTATTAAATAAATGTGGTACACACAAAGATAAAACGGTCACGTTGTCAATAAATAAAACTATTGTACTTTCGTATTTTTTAAAATATCTACAAGTGTGAATCGGAGAGGAAATGAGATTGCTCACGCCTATGTCTGAACTTGACGCTACTTTTTGGCACGCTCACGCTTAGCACGGAACAGCTCCTATACCGGCGGTAGAGCCTCTCTGTTAAGTATCTGTATCTTAGACTGTTAACAGTCTCTCCAGCCTTACGGGACTATGTCACCGACGAGATACTGTTAAAGACTGCCAGCCTTACGGGACCATGTGTCTCACGAATTTTTCAGTGTTCTCTTACGCCCTCTGGGATTTATTTTGACTGGAGAGAGAAACAGAAGCATCGACGACATTTCGTCGGTGCAGAAGACCACTGAGGAGAGAGATTCTCAGAATATTTTTCGTATATAAATTTCATTATTTATTTTATATTTTATATATTTATTATTTATTATTATTTATTTTATAAATACCGCAGTAATTTTCAAATTAATTTTAAATTCCAATACTTTTTTTAGAATATTACGTGGTAATTACTTTCATTTTTCCTACATCTATACACTGTTGATTATAAAACGATAATTACAATGGTGAACAATAAGGGAAATAAGAAAGGAATAAGAGTGCGTAATGAAATTATACAATAAAAAGTAATTTTTTTCTAAGAATTACAGAATCGGTAATGTCAGCATTCTACATTTAATTATTACCTGCGGTACTAAATCTATTTACCTACGCCATTGACGCAGTTTCACGTAGTTCACGAACAAACGATCTATTTAGATAGAGAGCGCTGAACCACCGACTGAATCTCGTCGGTGGTGGAACTTTTTAGTGATGTGGTCTTTCAGGTCACTGTAACTTCACCGTTACCACCGCGCCCATCGCGCCCACCTAGCGTCCCGCGGGTTACCACGGGGCTGGCAGTCTTTAACAGTATCTCGTCGGTGCATCAGTGTCGTTTGGCTAACAGTTTGAGCGTTTTGCCGCTGCACGAATCATTTTTTCAAAATAAATAATTAACTATGAATGCAATTAATTGTATTAATAGAAGCTAAAAATCATAATTCGATCATCCGCGACGTTTATTTCTTCATCTTAAACGGGTTACTTGCCTTTCAGTCTTTTGTAATATTATTTGACTTGTTGAAGTACTATACATATAATGTTTAGTAATCGATTTACTGTAAAAAGAAAAAAACAATATAATTACAGACATTTACATTGTGCAAAATGTAAAAAGTATTTGTCCCATCGCATATGTATACGCAGAATAGGATAAAGAAGTATTATAATTACACTTCGAATGTTTATGCAATATTCTCAAATTTTATAGACAAATTTCAAGGATGCGGGATCAAATAAAATCCTATCTAATCGTATTTAGAACATTTTTCGAATAAATGCGTAAAGATCCGCAGCTTAGTTAGAATTGAATTAAAAAGAATTTGCCAGCGATATGAAAATTCGATCTAGTCCGGATAATCAGCGTCCAATGGTTTCCCGTGTAAAGCTCGTTTCTAATTAAAAACCATTGTTCGTCGAGGCTTTCAACTACTCGTCCCGTTAGAGGACACGATCAAATGGACAATAAATCGCCGTGCAACAGGCAGAAACCGTTCCGCAGAAGTTAAAGGCAAAGTACTCCGTATGGTAATGTCTTGCAACGGGGTAGACGAAAAGTCTCTGGGGGAGCGTCTATCAACGCGTGCAGCAGCAACAGCAGCAACAGTTTTTGCTGTCGTTGGAAGGAGTGCAGTCTCGTTGGAACGCGTTCCGATACACGATAGCGGGCCTGACAAAAACTAATATATCTGGCGGCGGGGAACCAGGAAGAATCTCGCGCAATCAAAGAAACACGGCGAGATCGCGACGGTATCGGGATGGTTTTCTTCGACGGGGTAACACCGACAACCGGGCACTGCAGAAACGAGCATCGAGCGGTTCGTCTTCAACCGATCGACCGCTCCGATAATCCCCGCTTACGATTTACTGTCATTCGCGGATCGGATCGACTCCGTTCCTGCTCGAGGCGGCGAGAAACAGCGCCGAGATAGTAGCCTCTGAATCGTAGCACCGATAGAGCCACGGTTGCGTTATGTTGCCGCTAATTTGGATTTATGTTCGCATTCGCACGTCGTGTCCAGTCCACCGACACCTCGCGCCGCCTCCGACACCAGCCCGATCGGAGATCGCCGCCCCCCTTTTTCCACGTTTCGCAGAAAATTTAGCGGACCCTGGGACCCGTTCCGCCTTCTACCAGCAATCCAACGATCCCCGATGCATCTCTCGCTCGATTGCAACCGGCCAATCGCGATTCTCGATAGTCCACCATCGCAAAGTAGACATTCGAACTTCCCGCAATGGTCGACTTCTAGACTGCGGCTCGCGCGAAGTCGTACCTACCATAATTCATCGAGAAAATCGTAAATCTCGGAGCTATTTCAACTGGAAAATTAAACATTTCTTCCGACCTAGAATAATTCCGTTCTACATATAGGGTGTACAGGTACCAGTCTTAAAGATGTCTTTTTTCGAGACGTCGTTTTAACGTGTTTTTCGGTGAAAAATGTTTGCGGAGAAAGGTTAGCGAGAGATGGTGGAAGGTGCAAACCGCCGAGTACATCCGAGGATAACTTCTATCGCGGAAACTATCGGTCGTCGTCGAGCAACGCCTGTAATCTAGCACCGTAACCACATCGTCGTAGGAGGGCGGCGGAGAAAAAACCGGCAGAAAATGAAATACGGATTACAGTGGTTGGCCGAGCCATGATAATGACGGGTAATGACGACCTCGAGACCGTACCTCGCGCTACCACGGTGCCGTCCGGATCAGATTTTCGATTTTTTTCGAGCCACCCCCGCTTGCACTGCGCTCCGTTCCGTGGCATCTTCTGTCGTCGATGCCGCGCGCAATTTTCGTACCGAGTTACCCCCTTGTCGCCGCTCGGGCGCAGGCTTCGTATAAAGTTACTCGGCCATGGAAAATATAATCGTCCCGGCCCGGCCGTAACTTGCAATTTTTCGTCTCAATTTGCAGTCTCGCGTTCTTCAACTTTCGCGTTCTTTCGCATTCGTTCGCACGCCGCCATTTCTATCGAGGCGTTTGCACTACGCAGCATTGTCAATTTCGTATTGCAATTATTATCGAGCTTTGCGTTTCAGTCTGCAAACGTTTCTGTTGGATTATCATTAATGATAATGCAACTGCCAGTGCAAAAATGAATTTCGTAGTCCATTAGAAACACTATTGTTTCTCTTGCATAGAATAATAGACTAGATGTCATCGGACCCATAGGCCAGGTATTCGTCGAACTCAAGGGCCTGGGCCGTAACTAAAACTTTCTTATTTCTTTTCTACACTTCGAGTCCGCTAGCCGAACAGTCAAGTTGTCCTCCCCCGCTGTTTAATAAAACAGTCTTGAGCTAAATTGTACAGTGTTCCTGTGATTTTCTAAACCCATTTTCGAATAGTTTCAACTATTTTGGTAAATGGACCTAGTTTGAGTTTGACTCGAGAGAAACGCGAGTGCAAATAGTCATTGGGGTAACCGTGACGCGGTGGGTTTTAGTAGAGACCGGTCAGCGTTATTTCCGGAATTTTTTGTCGGGTTTCGTTAGCCTAATTAGCGTGGTGAAGCGAAACGAGGCGCAGCGCGGGCATTGTTGCGGCTGAAACAGGTTCACCGTTGCGCGCGCGCGTACTGACCTTTCGTCTCAGCTCTTTCCTGCAACTATGCCGCGATGCCGAAGAAGAGGAGGTCGGAAGGTTAAACGGAATAAGAAAGCAAAAACTAATTGCCTCGCGTTTCGCAGTTTACGCGGCCGGCGATGCGAGGGAGCAGCGAATAAATGCTTCGACATCCACAAACCATAAAAACCTTTCTCTCTCTCTCTTTGTGTGTGTGTGTTTTGTATTCAATAAGTAAACAGCATCGGCTTCCCTGCAAAACAAACAATGAATTGCATGATAAATAAGTGGAGTAGTTATTGACACACTTCGATGGAGTTTTAATGAGACGTAAACGACGTATACTTTGGTAAACCCGACGTGCGAGTTACACACTATAATCGGTCTTTGAAAAACAATCTTAGCCGCAGCGATTATGCACGAGCACGAGCGCATAAAATCGAGCGAAACGCCGGGTAGGCGAAGTTATAGCAGCGTTCATTTTCGAATCGCCGAATGCCGCTTTATTTAAGGATTCCTTCAATGCTTAAATCGCGAACGAGCACGTCAGCGGTGTCGTAAACGTCGCCGTTATACGAATGCCATTTCTGAAAACAGTGTATCGATTCCGGTAGCCGCTTCATCTGCAATTCTAATTCGCAGCGCGCAGTTTTATTAACCCAGGTAGAAGCTCGGCTCCGCGAGCCATTCTACAAACCGTATCATAAATTCCGTTTAACGATATGAAACTAATTTTTTCCCTCATCGCACAGTGGAAAACGGCCGATTTAGAAGTGAAAAATTCAACAAATCAAACACGGAGCAGGCACACATGTCTGTAGAAGTTCAAATTGACAATATTTACTTCTTAAATCGATTGTTGTTAAGAATGGCAAAGATTGGAAGTAGCAGTATGAAAAAATCAGTAGGAAGGTATAAAAATAAAATATGTTGCTTTCTCTGCGATATTTTAAACGAAACAAAATATTTCAATAAACTTACGGAACTCTATTAGGTTTCTTCATACTACCTTAATGTGTATAGCATACATGTAACAAAAAAATATTGATTATTAGTAACGTTTAGAATTTTAAAACCGAATGGGAAATAATGAATCTCGAACTCTTCGTCGAGAAGGTTTCGTTTCCATTTTTCTGCGAATCCATAAAATTCGAATCGACGATCAAATGGGATCGACGACGAACGCGTCGACTTTTTAATGAAACGGTCTCGCGTAAACGAGCTCCCCGACTTTTCTACGTTTCTTGCTTTGCCCGGTGCGTTTCTATGAGATATTGCTCGGCGAGCAATTAGTTCTATCGCTCTTAACCTTCTTAACCTATCGACCTCTTCCTCCTCGGCTCCGCCGCATCCTTGGGATCGATTACATTCTTGCAGGACAAGGTTGTTAGAAAGGGCAGCGAGAAAGACCGGTGAACGTGTCTGCGGCGAGGTAATAAGGTGCAAAAGGAAGCCCGAGGAAACAGGATAAACAAAGCGTCCCTGTCGACTCGTGCATCATTATCACTGGCAACTTTCGCAGACTTCGAAACCGTCCAGAGACTCCTCTGTGCATCGTGTCGCATCTTTTTTACTTGGAAATAAAAAATTTGCGAGACCGCAGAAGAACAAGATCGCCGATAAAAAGCCGAACATTTGTCTTTATTCGGTTTCTGTAATTTACATAAATGTATTATGTATTAAGCTGTGCTGCTTTGAATCATTTATAACAACAACCACTCTCGACTTCACCGGGAAAATGTCGAAAACTGGATCGAGGGGGAACCGACTCGTTCAGTCATTCTGAAAATTTCCTACAAAAACACGTAATCGTTCCTATTCACCCAGTAGACAAAAAAATGATCACTTTAATCCACTTCTCGATCGGAATGGTGATTACTGAAATTTTTCCGCAGCGTGCGAAAAGTAAAAAGATGGTCTTAAGTACAGACGCGGGTGAATTAATAAATGGTTAAAGGGTTAAGCCGATAAGCGGTAATCGACGTGCGGAAGAAGGGACTAACCTTCTTCCGATGGAAAGATGAGATACACGGGACCGCGAGACGAATAAAGACGAAGGAGATTAATCGTCTCGGATGGCTTTGCAATCGGCGGGTATCAAGCACGCGAGGTTACTTTCCATCCTGAATGAATATGAACGACTCCGCTTAACACCCCTGTACCGGCTAATCGCCGGCGATTACGATTATCGATAATGGCCGTGCTCGAAAGCAGATACTCGTACGGAAAATCGCCGGACGTATAATATTCGGAATTAATTCCCTGGCACCGGGATCGCACGATAATTGCTCAATCAGTATGTTGCGCCGGCTAACACGCGCATTCCGTATTCTTCGGACAAATTGTTGCGCTGGCAAAAGCCTAAATTTCTTTGTGAAATTGTTTGCAGCACATTTAGCCACATTATAACAATTTCGTCTCCTTTTGACGTTTATCATCCACAATGGAAAATCAAGCAAGTCTTGATTTGCAATATTTGTCTTTATCGAGACACCCGCGATACGTATGCTAATGCCAGTTTCAAGTACGTCGCGTTTCACAATGTGTAAGGAGCCATAACGTTGGACTACTTTGAGCGCAGCGTGATAATATGAGCGACAATAGCTTTTCGACTCGCAGGCAAATTTTTATTGCCGAAATGGAAAGTGAAACACGTCGAAACGCCACGCAGGGGAAAGAAACGTTTGGAGTTTTTGCGGCGTAAAATCGGGAATGCGTGCAACCATCGACTCGCGTGTGGGAAACACTGTTCCGGGCTCGAGCGTTTTATGACATCGCGATGAAAGAAACGTTACGACGGAACAGAATTAGTATCTAATTGGAATAAAGAACATCGGCGTTTTATGGTCCTGTTTCTCCAAGCAAACGGCTTCGATTTTGTTCGATTTCGATCGAGTGTCGAGCCTTTCAACGCGTCAATAGCGACCGACGTTCTGGTGATTTCAACGAGCGGTAAGGCGAGCTCGCCTTAACGCTTCTCTCGCAGAAATCTGTGTAAATTTATGTAAATACTTTCACTTGCAAGACATTGCCTTTAAGTTTTGATAGCTGATTCTTACGTAAATTCGTAAATTCTGTACTCTAAAATTCAATCAACCCTTATCCGTACCTTGCGTCAACTTGGTGACTTTCATTATTTAAATGCGAAACACATAACCGATAAAACCTAAAAAAAACATCGAATAACAACCTGTTTACCTTGTTATTTCATAGATTTTTTATCACTGCGCCAATGTCGCACTGTGGACCAGACTCGTTTCGTGAAATGAGGGACGGGTTTGAGGATTAATGCATAAATTGAAATTGTTCCAAATCGTGACATGCGGCGTTTTTACTGGCAACCACGGAATTCGCAGATAAATCGAGCGCGTGTACCGTCGCATTCCATCGGATCAAGCGCAACATTTTGAAACGATGTTAAAGAGATTTCCGAGGTCCGTGGACAGAAAATCTTGGCATAATCGGCGTGGAATTAAACGCTTCTCACCGGGTTGTATAAAGTAAACGAACGGTCTCTGTCCGTCGACGTGAACAGGACTGTCGGCGAGAAATAAATCAGCTACAAGCCTCGGGAATGCGATGAGAATTGAAAATCGTGGTTCTGATACGTCGACGACCATAGTGCTCGCGCCGAGAGCATGTCATTACGCCCGCGGAACCTGCAAAAGGAGCAGAGAGAGACCGTTTAATCACCGTCGCGACTTATCGTCGATCCTTCATCCTCGTAATATATTCCGTTCCCTTTCGAGACGGTAATAAGACCGAGCCCCGTTTTATATAGATTCTCTTTCGTCCTCTTTTTTCCCGACATTTTTCTTGTCGTTTCTTTCTCATTTCTCCCTCGCCCCCGTCCCGCTATCCGATCATCGTTCGTGCATTTATTTAGCGAGCCACGATCGATCTCCGAATCGGCGCGACAATGCTTGTTGGCCGTAATGAATCTTGGTTGTCGCATAATGAGAGCATAAATTATGCGCTCACGTACGAGCAGCCCTCTCTTTCTTTAATGTGGTCCACCGTCGTACCCGCAATAAATTCTATGCCATAGACTTGCCCTTCTCTCTCTCTCCTGCTTCCTCCTCCTCCACCGCCCTTCTCCTCATCCTCCTCTTTGTCTCCTCTCTCTTTATTCCCCTATACTTTGCTTCGTCCACCTTCGATGTCCTTCTCTATATTTAGCTTTTCCCGTTCCTTAAGTCTATGTCTTTTCTAAATTAATTTCATATCGACATATGTTACGCTTTGCACGCGGAAAACAAATCTACTATCCAATCGAAGATTTAGGCTTTGTTTTGGATCGTTGGACCGCGCGGACACGTGCGAACGAATACGAAGACGCTAACGTAAATAAGATCCGCGCGATTAACCCCTTGCACTTGGAATTATTTTTCAATTTTGTCGCCACTAAATCACTACTACTTCAAGTGTTTTATTGGAATTTTACTTCAAGGGACAGTTCCTCGACTGCTACTTATCTCGAACAATTTCGTTTACTAATTATATTAGATACAGCTCTCAAATTTCGTTGCAATTTATATATGTGGAACTTATATTTGCTTTCAAGAACCTGTTGTATTTACATATTTCTTCCTCCGATGTCGAGTCACACTCGACACAAAGGAGTGTCGACCCGAATGAATTCCCAGAATATCCAAATTCGAGCAGCACAGGATGGTTCGGAGGAGTAAACGCGAGTCGAGGGTTGAAATCTCTCGCAGGAGGATCGGGTAGCTGTAGGGTACGGCAATTTACGCCGTATCAGCGGTTGCATCCTCCGGGTATACCGAAACCGCTGATCCATCGGCGTTCCTCTTGATATTCCCTTTTTGTGTTCGACGAATTCCTCTCCTCCCCTCCAAGGAGAGAGAGAGAGAGAGAGAGGAGTTTTTCCTCGTTTCCCTAGGTTTCCTCCCGCGTTCGCGGCTATCTCCGCGAGCATCTCGCGCCGTCCTCGTCTTGCTCGCAGGAATCGCGGGTTCACGTGAAGCTGTATATCGGCGTGGCGTGTGTTTGGCCGCGCTCGAGCGGACTCGTCGCTCGTATATACTTACCTGGCAATTAGTTTTACGGAGAATGTTGTTGTCCTTGGTCGTACGGACGCACGCGCGGTCCGCTCGTTTGCGGGGGTGTCCCCTGCGAGCAACAGTCACTATATCGGCGTGGAACAACGCTCGATGGCTTCTACCCGCGTCTACGAGATAAGGTGCAAAACGGGCACAGGTGCAACCCGGTCCCCTCTTCGACACTATTTTCGTCGCCAATATTTTCATCGATGCAGGGCCGACCATTATCATTTGGCAGCCTCACTTGCTCGCATTGGCATCATCGGTAATCCTAATTGTAAATGTAACCAGGATCAGGAAACGCTTAACCATGTTTTATGGCAGCGTAATCTCCATAATGAACAGAGGATAAAATTCATCCGAAATCTTTTCAGAGCTGGATTTCAATTGCCATTAGATATAGGTTGTTTAAGAACTGAACCCAATATTAAGGCGTGTGTATATATGATAACGTTTCTAAACGCTTGTAATCTACGTGCCTAAAGGTTTTACAATGTAATGTAATAAAAAAAGTGTTAAAAAAAATATATTTTCATCCTGAACCATTATGAATGAAAACCTTGTTTTTTGCTCGACAACATTGTTAATGTACGATTTCATAGTTCCACCTATTTGTCTCGAATATAAAGTAATTTATTATTGTCCATCCACCTCGTTTCACATTTTTCAACCCTTTTATCAACATCCAAAATTTTCTACGGCGTTCCATGCTGTATCGAGTTTCGACATCCCAAGCAGAGAGACGACGCATCGCATGTTCCCGGCGATATCAGGGCCCTGAGATTTTTACGTGGATCGCGCTATCGAACCGTTATCTGGACAAGAGTTAAAGCAGCCGCGATACCGATTTTTCCCGGTCCGTAGCGAAACGCATCCACATTTAAATTACATCTGTTTAAGAGTGTCGGCCGCGGGAACGCGCTCAGATCGCGAAACAATGCCGGTCCGATAAAATAACTGGAGGATTCATTTGTTCTACGTAACTATACGTGCGCTATCAGAAGAATACGGGGTAGCCTATGGATCAGCGATGCGCGATCATCGGGCTTGACCCATATAAATCTTCAAACGCCGCGCTGCCGTCGAAACGAATGAGAAATTGCATTCGCTTTTTCATCTTTTGTTTCGTCTACCATTTAACGTTTTTTATAAAATCTTCATGTACTTACGTACGAATGAATATACATGTAGACGTTTTTATTTTGTTATGTCGTATTAAATATGCTTTTCACCTTTTTCTTTTATGTTTACAAACTCCACAATAATAAAATTTTCTGTAAAATTACTCGTATGGTCCCGTTTTTCATAAAAACTTTACTCCAAGTTGTAGATAATAGTGTTTGAATTGGTTTACGATAGTAAACTGCGGGTCTTCACGCATTTATAGGAAACTTTTGAAAGATGATAATGACAATATACAATATCTGATCTGTTATAATTTGAGGGAAGCAAATTAATGTATGCAATTGATGCAGACATTTTCTCCTTTGCATAAAGATCCGCAGTCAAGTTATGAGCGATACAGGATGACGTATGATTTCTTTCCACGTATATTGGACATTCGGCACACTGTGTGCTCGCCAGGCAACACCATAAATTTGCGATCCTTTTCCCCGGGTCCCTGGAAGTCTCCCATCACTTTGGCCAGTTACTCCTCTTTAACACCGCGGTGCCCCTTTTCTGCCAGCGATTCGACCTGATAGATCCGA
Source organism: Lasioglossum vierecki (assembly GCA_028455595.1). Taxonomy (NCBI): domain Eukaryota; kingdom Metazoa; phylum Arthropoda; class Insecta; order Hymenoptera; family Halictidae; genus Lasioglossum; species Lasioglossum vierecki. The sequence continues at coordinate 2,781,029 of CM052336.1, read as the reverse complement.
GGGTAAAAAGAGCTCCAGCACACCTCTGTCGATTCATCCGGCCAGTATACTCTCTCATTCCTTCCTCCGTTGCTCGTTCCTTCCTGGAGGTGCGATCTCCGGCGAGCTCCCCCTCGTCACCCCCCGTGGAATCGTGGAGAGACGGCGGTAACGTAGATACGCGGGTACGAGGTGTTGTTGCAACAAGGTGTTAGATTAATTGTACGATTAAATCGTCGTAAATCTCGAAAAGGGACGCCCACTGGCTCGGTGCCCGCCCCCTTTGCTCCGCGCGAGGGATGATCGAGGACCGGGGCTGCAAGGGGCACGAGGGGGACAAGCTGAAACGAGGGGAACGGGAGGACAGAAGAGAAGCTCGACGTTTCCAGAGCGATACGAATCTTTATGGCGGAAAGATTCTCGCCATCCTCCGGAGTTCAAACCCTTTACTTTTGTTTGTTGTTGTTGCTCCTTTGTTCGCCCCCACCTCTGCAACCGCCCACTTTTTCGTTTGTTTGCCCTTACTCCTCGCTTCTACGTGGATCGCGAGAAGCCCGCGAATCGCGATCCCCGTCTCGGACCCCGATAGATCATGTTCTCCCACTTCTCGCGGTGGCAAGTGCTTCTCGATCTTCTGGTAAAAATTTGCAAAGTCTCTAGCAAAGTTGCAAATCTACTCCGCGTGTCAATGGTTAGGTTAGGCTTTAATTTATCAATAATTGGGCTAGAATTGGAAGGAGACAAGCAAAAATTTAACAGAATTGCCAATGACTCTCCCCCGTGATCCAGGACGACGCCGTAGGATCAGTTGAGATTTTCTAAATCTCATTAGCCCGTGCTCGATCTTCGTTACGTCCGACCTCGAGCTTCTCTATCTACTTGCCGCTTGGAGGAATATGGTTATTCCGAGTCCGTTTCAAATTACTTCTAATTACTGCTCGTAATACACTCCTTCGTCTCCACTCTATTTACCGTCGACCGAGACATCGTAACCGTTCGTGCATCAGCTTCAGCATTTCTGAAATTCCTGTTCAAACTTAAAGGCTACCCGTTTCACTTTCTTCATAGATGTACAAACGCTTACCGCGTTCCCGTTCAATCTGTATCGATCAAACAGCTTCTTAAACATTCAACAACGTCGAAATAATTGCGCGAGATCAAGACACGCTCGTTCGCGTTCGCACCGCGAATTTCCGCTGGCCAATAAATCCTGGCGGTGTATAAAATTCGCGCTCCAGTTGCCGCGCGCATCTTCCCGTTAATCGTCGTAATTACTCCGATGCGCCGGTGGCCAATTAAAACGCTGTAATTGAAATTGCTAGACCGTACCGCCATTAAAGCGACACGTTATTGCCTTATTTGTTTCCGTCCTTTTTAATTCCACCGCGTGGCGGAGAGGTGTTTACCAACCGCCTTCTTTCTCCCGCAAATAAAGAAGTTACAAGCGAGACAATGACGTAGAAAATGTTGCACAAGTCTCTCGTGTCCTGCCGTGTCCTTGCAGGAATATTCAGACCTTGTTTCTCGATTGTTTATGGAAGCGTTGTCGAATAAATTGCCGATGAAACAGATCTAGAATTTCTAACAACTTCTTTACTACCGATAACATTCTAGTTTCTATCTTCTTCTTCTGCTGTTGTCTCGCGCGACACGAATTCCATCGCGATTCAATTCGAATGCAAACCGCGCCTCATCCTCGCAACCGCAGGGAATTTAACCGGGATGAGTCACTCGAATTTATCGACGATTAGATTCGCATAATTCGAGGACTTTCACTCGTCCACCGGGCCGCGCTGCTTTCGTTTCTCGCGTGTCGTTGGCTTTTGGCTACGAAACTACGTTAAGTGGGACTTCGGGAAGCCAATGATGCGGCTCACTCGAGAAAAGTAGCAGCTGGAAGCGAATAAACAAGCGACAAGCTGTTTAAAAAACATCTCGAGAGCCGAGCATAACATTCGATAATGCGACAGATAAATATTGTTATATACCGTCGCGCTATCGCAATCGATTCGCTATCAGGCGGACTGAATAAACGATTAGCGAAAGGCTTTTTTTTTATTTACCCGCGACTAGGGATTGCAATCCTGCAGAATTTCGCTCGTTTTTTAGTCCCGCATTTCTTAAATTCATAACGATTTGTTATAATTACATATACCTACATGTAATATACGTACCTATATGTATATATTTCAATTGTAGTTTATTTTCTAAAAAGTTATTTATTTTTATATTTCTGTAGATCTAGATCTCATTTTTAGAGATAATTATCTCATTAAGCAAAATTTGTGTCTTTATTAAATATGTATTAGATCAAAAAATTTATATATTAACTTTTTATAGAAAATTTAATATTATTTGAGGTGCTTGGAACCACGGGATCCTGCAATATTGAAATAAATCCCACATTATCCTACGGGATGGCAAACCCCATTCGCGAGCTTCCTAGAGAAGGGAAACCGAGAGACACGTGGAGATTAACTAAACACGCTTATGCTGGTTTTATAATTTTTTTTTCATTTTCGTTGTCTCTGCTTGGCGTTAGTCTCTGTTGTGTAAATATGTCTCGCGTACACATACGGAATCAAAAGACCGGTAGAAAAATCGGCAAATTCTTTGCAAAACAAAACAACAATGTCCAGTTCGGACTGGACAGTTAACATAATCGGTTAATTGACAGCTGTGACACCGAGATCGCATGAATAATTTATTTGCTCGACTGTTTGGCAATTATGTACGAGTTTCGAGAGATCGAATCGGATCGTTTCGCGGTCGCTGGCAGCTGAAAACACTTTTTGTAACTTTCTCCTTTCGCTCGGGTGAGTCTCAAAAATGGTAAGTGCCACGCAAGACGCGTCGAAACTCGTAAATTCGACGAAACGGAAAAATGATTCTCGACTCGTTCCGGAGACGCCTCGAGCAGGAAAACGATCGTAAAAATCCGTTTCGATCGAGCTTTTCTAATTGCCGTGGCCTAGATAATTCTGCTGCAACTACGCCCTGGTAATTACGTTATCGGCATTGTTCGCATTCGTTTGAACCGCGAGTCGCGCCAATGTCGATCTCGACGAAATCTCGATGGCGGCGGCGGCGGATACGAAATGCGTGCCGCTCCCCTCCGACCGCAAACGACTACCTGGATTCTATAATCTAATCTCCGAGAATACTTCACCGACCATTTTCTCTCTTGGTGACAGCGATCCGCGGCGTTTTGCGCACCTGTGGCTAGCAAAACAATTGAATACTAGGCTGTGGATTTTATGGATTTATTTTTCATATTATTTCCAACTGATTCAGGTGTTTGAAAGAAGAAAGAAATTTTTACGTGACCTTTGATCTTTGAAATTCATGCGAACCATTCTTGCATAAAAATTCGTAGAATAGAAAATCGTTTCTTTAACCCTTTGCACTCAACTTTTGACTCAGACCCACCACTAAAAATTGCTGTACTATGATTCACAATATATCGGTGTCTAATCAATTACTATATATTTCAGTATTGTAACAAAAATCATGTACAACAAGGAAACTATTCCAGGCTGAAAGAAATGTTTAATTTTCGAGTGAAAATAGCTGCGACTGCAAAGGGTTAATTCACCGGAAAGATAAAAAATCGTTTTGACACTGGTCTCGCAGCATGTAGCGGTGAAACGATTCCGCGAGAGATCGAATTTATTGAAAACGAGCAAATTGTCTAAGTGACCGTCGAAGTTTTTATCGGTAAGATCCTCTTTGTGAGAATCGCCAGGTGGTTTTATGCACAATTACGAGAGCTGTTCCTCGCGTCGCGAAGTCAGCGGTTCCGAGAGGTCCGCGATTCGAAGAAATGTAATTTGCATGCTGTCGCTGGTCTCGATCGCGCCGCTAAAAGGGGGTGAAGATAAATCGGCAAGGTGGTCGATCGAAAGCGACGCTGTCGAACGAAAACCGATAATCGAGTACCGTCTTTATGATCGGTGATGGTGTTCGCGCGACTTTTCGTTTCGACGGGATTCTGATAACGAGCCGTGCCGACACCTTGCAGATTCTAATAGCAACACTTCGCCCGGCGATTATTAAACCGCTCGTTCGTCGACAGCATCGGAAACGGCCCGATTTTATCATCGATCGAAGCTCGGCGACGTTGCGTTTCGTTCGATGACTTTACGATGATCGGCCGGCCATCGATCGATGAAATCGAGCGGGCTCATCTCGCGTTTCTCGGAACAGGTTACTCGAGAATGCATTCGAGCTGTTCGCCGTATAATCGCACGGTTTCAACCACAACATTGTCTTTTCAATAACGTATTTATTTAAGCTGAAAATATTGCATCCGACAGACCTCGCGTCTGTTCCCGACTGCCACAATCTGAAACGAAAATCGTCTCTCGAGGCTGGTTTCGAGTAATGTAATCGCAGCCATGTTCTTTGGCTTAACGATCTATCTTTTTAGAATTTTACAGGCGTTCCCATGAGGAACGTCTCTCGCATCTCCTTTTTTGGCAACAATTGCACTCTCGGGACGACGGAAATCTTTTTACAACGTACCGTAGCCATCAAACTTGGAGGCCCACAAACTGTCGTCTCATCGCAGGACATTTTCTCAAAAATAAGGAAAAATTCTCGCGTGGATCCTGCGACGGATGATCAGAGTTCTCGCAAAGATGGTAGCTGTTCGAAGGGGCGGACCTCCATTTCTGATCGTTACGGTGATCGTTCCCAGCATTCGTTACGCCGTACAACAGAATCGACGTGACGTTCGATGGACCGAACGTGGACGCTAAAACCAGATCCACGTGAACGGTGTTCAACGTTCGGCACGTCTCTTCAACCTGCAACCTCCCTAACGGCTACGCGTACAATATATTAATACGATTACGGAAACTCAATTAAATAAATAAAAACGAACGTACAAAATGATTAACGCCGAGATGTATGTACAACCGATATTCAGTGAGCGAACAATCCTGTGTTAGTAGAACCTGCGACGGGTTCACCGGGTCGACGATGGAATTTAATTTCGCTTTTAAGTATCGACGGAATGACGCGATCGCCATTGATCGGCAATTTAACGCGCGGAATGAACGGATCAGCATGATACTTAAACCAAACTCCGAGCGGAACGACGAGAAATTAGCGTCTCGAGAGCCCGGTGAACGCGTCGGCAATTCCGAGTGCATTCGGAGATAGTTTAAATAAATCTTAGTGGAAAAATCTTTATGTTTAGAAACGTAAGAGGCTACTACTACTTACGGGTACACGGGGAGATTAAGCTGCGAACGCTGTCTCTCGCTGGACTCTCTTCATTGGTATTTTAAGGAAATAATAAATAACAATTATTCATCTTCTACGTATCATTTGACCAGATTATGGTACGAACGTGTTTTACCCTCGAATAATCTGTGTTAAATTTGCGGAATTTCAAGCTGATTTCAAATCTGATCGTAAAACTTGTCTACCACCTCAGGATTTTGCAAACAATTGATTTCTATGAGAAAACAACTTAATTATTAAATATATAGCATACTTGAAATTCCGCAAGTTTAACAGAGATTTTCAAGAAACGACGTTCGTACCATGATCTTTATATTTTTCCACGTTCGGCAATATTTCAGGTTCAGGTTCAATTCAAAGAAGAAAGTTCTTCGATTTTTAGAGAAAAAGCGACGTACCTGGCAGTTTGCGACGTCAGCCAGCGGAAGACAGCGTCCGAGAAGAAAGTTGATACGGAAAGAGGTAAGGGGGAAAAACGAAAAAATAAAGGAGGGAGGAGGAGAAATCTCTTGGAGTAACTTAGCGGCGGCTCACGTGAGTCGCCGGTGTGTTCCTACGTGTCTAAGGTGAGCTTACATGCTAGATCGTTCATGGAACATACAACGTTAATATATCATAGATATATGGGACCAAAATCACCAGAACCAGTCGCGCAAACGTTCGCGCCTCGAGCAATCCACGGTCGTCGTTCACCGCGAAGCTTTCAAAGAAACCCCGCGCCGGTAATAGCGTTGATCGGGACGTGTATAATCCTAATCGCGTGTTCCAGGACGATACGATCGCCTTCTCCGGCACTCCGCGATCGTTTCACGCCGCGCCAGCCGAGATTTTCCGGTCTGTCCGGCGAGCAGCGTCGCACGCATCCGCAAAAGGACGCGTGGCAGATCGACCAGGAATTTTTACGGTTTACTAGCTAACGCCATCGGGAAGGCACTTCGGAAGGCACTATTCAATTTCTCGATCCGTGGGCGTCTCAGAAAATCCACCCTGAAACGGATCCTCCGTTACAGACAACACTTGCCGCGAGCTAGACGCGCTGTCGACGTTCAAAATTACCCTGACGCAATTACTTCGAGAATGCAATTCGGAAACATTTCGAGATCGAACAATTTCCGCTCGATCCTTTAAAAAATATACGATAGCAAAATACTCTGTTCCTCCGTGTAGAATCGAGCGTCTCGACGACTTACCACTAAACAATCTAGAAAAGTGTTAAATTTGAAGAGTCTCGTACGAGTAAATACGTTTCGAAAAATGCGTTTAACTCGCTAGAAAAATACCGTCATCAAAATTCTAGAAAAATACGCTTGTACTGTGACACACGATCGACCGACGTTTTACCGACGGGTTTCTCTGCGAACCTGGATAAAGGCAGGAACGACGGGACGGATCGAGCAGCAGCGAATGGTTCCGCGCGCTGGATCGTCCGCGGACCGTGGATCCTAGAATCGTACGGGGCTCGAGGTTCCGGTGCGACCGGAGCTGGTAAACAATCTCGAGAAGAAAGAAGGGAAGAGGGATTTCTTCCCGTTTTTTTCGTAGACGGTTCTCCGCCTCACATTTTTTTCTTTTGTTATTAATCACCGTTTAGCCGATCTCGAAGCGGAGCTGCGACCGGTGCAACGGTCTCACTCGAAAATGATCGCGGGACGTACCTCCCAGCGGGGATTTCGAGTGTCGATCCCGATCAAGAGCCTCTCGAAACGTCTGCGAGAGACGCCGCGTCGAAGAAAAGAAAACAAGGTCGACGCGGGTACCTGTACCAGCGAAATCAACGTTCGTAGGTGCGGTGACGACACGCTGACGTTGCCACGACGATATATAATACCGATTTAGTGTCAACGCGAGCCTGCCATCGAGTGGCGATCACGCCGTTAGTAGTGCTGCAGTAATATTACCGATAGTATACATATCAACGTAGTAACAATACTAGCTCTGTTAGCGATACGATATTACGTTACTTAGAAGTTACGTTAGTACGACGTTAGTGTTAGCTCGTGTGTATGGTACATTACTGGTAATCAGGATGACGCTGGCTTTGCTGGTACACGCTCCACGCCGACAACATCTCTCGACCCTTTTTTTCGACACGGTTTTCAATCGCTGCAAGCGATTTCGAAGCTCTTCTCCGTTAGAAATAATCCTCCGATGAAAGACAACGGGTTCGTCGACGCGTTCAGAGCCTGGACGGTGAGTTCTCTCACATTTTCAACACTTTGCACTTCCAACATTGGATAAGATCAAACCGCGAAAACTCATTTACATATTTCTGAAATAAGCGTCAAATAATTCCGCCTCCCTTATCGGGTGGCGCTCAAAGTATCGAACATTTGCAGCTGGAAATTTTCTTGTCCTCGGCGTTGAATGTGTCAAGAAACTGATCAACGGGACGAGAGGCTTCGGATTGAGCAAATAGAGCGAGTCAGCGATCGAGAAGCATCGGGATCGACGAATCCGTCTTTGGGACGCGGCTGCAACTGTAAAGCGACTCTCCTGGTTGCAGTCTTTCGACCAGCCGCGGCTAGATAGTGGCTCGTGTGATGCGGAATCAACTTAATTTTAAGAGAACGATGGTTCGTATGTTACAATGGGTTAATGGGGACGAGAGACGGGGGTTGGAAGGGGTTTGTTAATGATTGTGAGGATTGAGGGGGTTGAGTGGATAGGGGTCGCCCAAAACGGGCGTACTAGAAACACCCATCCGCGTCGCGGCGTTATCCTTGTAGGATAGCGTGCCGGACACGGTGGATCGTTTAGCTTCGATCTCGGTGCTGATTCTCCTTTGATCAGACACACCGAGCCAACGAAACGAACAGGCACGCACTCACGCACGCAAAACGACAAGCAGCCACAAAAAAAAATAATAATAATAAACGCGGGGACACGCGTGACACGCGTTTCGCGACAACAGGTAGATAAAGACGAGAGAAGAGACGGGAAGACAAATTGCACGTGGAGGGAGTCAGGAGCCCTTCGTCGCGACGCCCTTCGGGATCTGGCGAGGAGCTCGCACCTCGAAAAGGGAGTCGCGAAGGTAGCGCACCCCGGCGCTCTTCAATAAATACTCGGGGGATAAGGACGAAGCTCAGCCACGTCCTGGCACGCGCGACTTTTCGTCGACGCGGAATAAATAGAATGATCGGCGAGGCGCGCCGAGGTAACACCCTGGCTCGAAGCCCGTGCAACGAGGCCGTTTTAGAGGCAGTACGGATGGCAGAACTGATAGACCAGCCTCTGGCTGCGCTCCGTCTTCTTCATTATCCCCTTCTTGTAGTACTGCCTGATGCTGCGGCTCAGCTTGTCGTAGTTCATGGCCGGCCGATTCTTCCGCTTGCCCCAGAGCCTGGCCACACGTACCGAGTCCTCGATCTTGAACACACCCTTGCCTCGGTCCAGCCAGCGGATGCAGGACCCGTGCACCGCCGGGCTCTGCAGCAGCTCCTTCAGGAACTGCCACAGGTGGATGTGCGAACCTCCGTTCCTCATCTTGCCGCCACTACCACCGGTGCTGCCCCCGCTGCCGCCAGAACCAGCCTGCGAGGAGCCACAGTCCTCGTCCTCGTCTGCGAACAAAACCCCGAACCACTTCGCTCTGTAAATGATCCAGTTACCCTTCCACAAGATCCCAGAGTCCTTGGGAATTTCTAGTTACGGAGCTTACCCAAAGTAGGATTGGGATCGGATCTTATTATCGATAAAAATAATGTAATATATAGATATTTATCTTATTATTAATAAGCTTTAAGAAGCATTTTGTTAGCTACGATGGTCAAGAACTTGTAGCCCCGATAGAGCATGATTAATTGGTGGGAAACGTAGGATACACGCGAAGAATATGACACTTGAGAAGTGGACTCACCATCGGAGAAGTCTACGCTGCAAGACGAGCCTTTCACACTGACGTTAGCAGCGTTTCCAATCGTGGACGAGCCTGTTGCGTTGTTGTTCGGGGTTTGAACAACGCCAGCGGGACTCCAGGAAGCTGCCAATGTGTTGCGCGGAGATTCTTCTACGGCAGCCTTCCAAATTTCCAGCTGTGCGTGCAGCATGCTTCCGCACTGGAACAATAAACAAAGAGTCGCCGCGTCGTTAATCTTTGACTTTTTGCCGTTGGAGACCTGTAATCTGTTCTTCATGTAAATCATTACTCTGTCACTTGATAGTCTATCGACACAGATTTTTCGAAGAATAATGAACGATCTCGCAAGTACCAGATGTACGTTCAGTCATGTAGGTTCTTCGTGTACGAGCAGTTAATTGTCACGAGTAAACGCACTCGGGAAGATGAATCGGGGCGATTAAAGAATCGGTAAGAATTATACAAGCGTGAATCGAATTGTTTACAGCGATTCGGCCACATTTTCAATATTCATGAAAGAGTATCACCGCCGGTTGGTTTAATGCGTTCGCGAGAGTTGTTCCTGCATTTTCGATAAACGACGTTATCGCGAATGACTCCATACAGACTTCATTTGCATGAATACCTGTACCGAGAGACAGGTAGGACATTCCGCGAATGTGTTCGGATACTTCTGCCGTACGGCTGGCCGTTCGGCAGTAAGAGGAGAATGCTGGGAACGAGACGCAGAAGGAAGATGATAAAGTAGATAAATTGATCATGTCCGAGGATTAATAATCTCTTGTCGGAGTTCCCTGGTAATGTAAAACAATTAAGCTGACTTGCAACCGCAAAAAATGCTGTTGAACGAGAAGATGCGTGGTCCCCAGGTGTGTGCGAGAATCCGAAATATCAGGTCTGGTCGGCAACACGAAATTTTTTTCGGACCGAGTGAGTCGGGTTTTTCGAAAGAATCGAGATGCTCTAAATAATTTATTCTGTATATATTTATTAGGGGTGTGCGAGAATCCGAAATATCGGGGTACTTGATGGTGCTCTCTCGAAAAGAATTCGTAATGGAAAACATTCTTTCGATGCAAAGAATTTTGTATAATAATGAAATATTTATAAATATATATTATTATATGTGAACGCTGTGTAGAATTTCTATTGCGAACGGGACAGCGATTTTGGAGGAAGCAGATAGGCGAGAAGGAAACGAGCAGAGTGATAAGAGTCCAAGATCGTGCGTATAAAACGGGGGTGGGAGGCAAGGTGAAAAGGAGGTGGCTACGTAAGCGTTAGAATTCCAGAGACGACGGAGTCGTTGCGCCGCAGCAGAAGAGAAAGCGCGTCTTAAGACGCAACAGGCAGTCGGGCAATCCAGTCAGTCAGCTAGCCAGCAGCCAGGCAAGCGAGTCAGCAAGCCAGGCAACCAGCCAGGCATTCAGGCAACCGTTGACCCACTTTTCGATCGTTTCTGCCGGGCAAATAGCGCGTCCGTGCACACGAGCGCCAGTCCTGTTGCTCGTGGAAGCTGTATAGGCCTCCGAGGGGGGCAGGAGGAGCAGAAGCCAGAGGTAGAGGGGACGGGGAGCAGTCAAACGAACGCACCTTAGATGCAGTTATGCGCCACGACCGCGACTGCATAGGCTACACACACGGCAGACGACGCGCGACGCTGCTGCCTACGGTTTCTGCGTGCGAGTTGCAACGCGAATCGAGTTCTAGTTGTCGGCAAACGGTGCATCCGAGTCGTTGCACCTGGGGGGAGGGGGCTGGCTGACGCCGTCGCCGCCGGTACCCGTTTGCTTTTCCGTCTTCCCGGAACGGTCTGTCGCGCCGATTCGTAAAATAATCGGCACGGTGACACGCGGATACTGGATGAGTCAAAATTCTTGAATCCAACTTTTTCGATCGGAGTATTTCTAATTGGCCGTTTCTGTTCGCGTCCGACCTTAATTCAGTCAGCTCTCAACAGTGTGCACTGTTTATCAATTACGTCTAACGAGAAAGTAGCATGTTATCGTTCGCCGAGTTGCTCGGAAAGCCTGGGCTGCGGCGATGCACGCGAATCATTTGCATATTTTTCAACCGTGTAGCTTCCCACGCGAGGTCGGTACGTCGCTGCAAGATACCGATGATCGAGGCTAATGCTGGCCGAATGATTTCAGATTGCTACTTGGTCGGACGCTCGGTCCCGCGACGTATTAAGTCGTTCGGGAAATCGGAGTGCATCCGATGCAAATTGCAATGCAGAGAACTCTCTCTCTCTCTCTCTCTGTTCGAACTCGAATTCGGATATGCGAGACAACCGGGCAGCGGAGTACGAATACGATCGAAAATAAAGATGCGGGCCCCCGTGTAATTTCAGCTGCCATGTTCGGTTATGTCGTGGCAATGGGAAACAGCACGGCGATCGCTCGGCAACGTTCCGGGAATCGGATTCCCACCGAACCATTATTGCGAGTCGGCTCGCACGCCGAACGTCCATAACGAATGCGGGATGCATTAATGACTTCTTCGGCGTACGCGAACACTATGAATTTCTTTAACCTTCGCTTCGCACCGTTCAATTTCTGGGCAGCTTCGCGACCGAGAGGGCCCCGCGGCTCCTTACTCGCCTAGCAACCCGTCTTTCGCCTATCCGGCTCATGAATTATGATCCGGAGCAATAAAGGATCTGGGATAACGAGATCGATATCGTCGGATTTATGCGATCCGCGAGGGAACAAACTGTCCTGTGAAACTGACATTTTTTACCGAAACCCTGAATAGAATGGATGCGAGTCCGTTGCATTATACATTGCGCTCGCGCTAATTGTTCTAGGCCAATGTGCCTTCTTTTTCAACCTTGCTTCTGGGAATCGTTAATCATTCGTCTGCTGAATTTCTCTCTGAATCCGTCGATACCTTCGGGATCCAATGATTTCGCACTCTAAATTCACCGAAGTAAATATTTTCAAGTAATTATTTTCTAAAAGAAATCAAATCAAATAATTCATTGTTGAGAAATTCATAATTTTATATCTGGCAAAGATGTACATCAATTACTTTATATATAATAAAAATTGTCTGCATGAATTACAAAAGATACGAGTCAAGTTGAATGTTATTTCTGACCTCTTCGAGTTTGAAAATATCTCAACAATTATGAATTTCACCTATTGAATTTCACGCACAAAGATCCGCAGTCTAGTAATTATGTACCAATTCACTTGCTTCGTAATGTACGAGAACTGTGTGAATTACAATTATCTTAATGGGTGAAATTGATTCGCGAAAGGGTGAACTCGAGTACGAAACCTACGCATATCGAAATGAAATTTTTCCACGAAGCTGCCGCGGCGTCGAAGACAGCTGGAGTCTCGCTAAGGAATTTGAAAGGGATAGTGCATCGATTCGCTTGTCACGGGTGGAAATAAAGCGAGTAGGATCCTATCGAAGGCCACGCAAACGAGGGAAGAATCTACGAAATTATAGATAGCGCATAACCGCGAGCATGCTCATGATTCCACGTTACGGAGACTGCCGCGCAGAGCGCATCCTAGTATAATTATCCAATTACAAGACGTAAAGCTGAATCCATTATGCATGACTACCTTAACCCCCTGCGCGGTTGCGATGCGCTCGTCGATGCACCGCGTTGCGCGCAGGCATTTCATTCGCCATTAATTTCTATTGCGTTTGGTACGTAGTAGTACGTACGATTTCAAGAGACAGAGATCGTCTGCCGATATGTACATCGGTGTGTATCGGAACCGGGTTGCCTCGCTCTTACGAACTAGACCGTTACTCCTCGTCGGCTAGGCGTTTGCATTGCAAAATTCTCTGCTCGGTCTCATCACGGATCGTGACCATTATCCAGCCGAGCCTCGAACTCGTCGTTCAATACATTACCGGACGAGTTATTATCCTCCGAGACGAGCTCGGGGCCAGCCGTTAATGAACGCTTTTCGGAAACCCCTCAAACACTCGAGAACCAAAGGTGTTTACCTTCTTCTGTATTTTAACACTACCGATGATTATTGCTAGATGAAGGATCAATCGTTTACGAGGCTTTTTGGGGACTATCGTGAAAAAGAAGATTTTTAAGCTACCGCTGGATCAAGTGGAAGATGAAGTGGTGAAGTAGAAACCTTGAAATTTCATGCGCGAAGAGTATAGTCAACGATTGATCTGTTGAACCCTGCAAGTGCTCAAAGAAGACACCATTTTCAGCCTGCCAATGTTTAAATTGGCTGATAATAAAATAAGTAACAAGAGATCCTTGAAAAAATGACTAAAGACGCTCCGATTTGGAATAGAAGCTGGATCGTTTTTTTACAGCCGGTAGAAAGATAAGTAACGAAACTAGTGTTTATATTCCCGACGATTATTTACCGTGGTACACTTCGGCAACGAACGAACTACGCCTCGTGCCACGGCTCGAAGAAAGTATTCGCAAACATCACCGCGTCGGATATATCATCTTCGTCGAGGAGCGTAATCAATACGAGCGGACGATATTTATTAGGCTTGCATACAGAGTTGCAGCGACTCGGTGGTGTGTGCACCGCCGAAAATGTTAAATAATGCACCGACGTCTTGTGCTCCGGTCTTTAAACCCGCGGTATAAAGTTATCTCGGCGGCAGCCGCATCAAAGCCATCAGTTACATGTGACCAAACATAAATCCACATCTCCCGGCAACGAAACGTATGAAACAAGATAACAAGAATTAAGTACCGTTTCACCGTGGCGAAGAAGAACAAGAAGAAGAGGCCGACGAGGAGGAGGTGGCGAGGAAGAGAGGGGCAGAAGATTCACCCCGAGCGAAAACCGAGTGAAATGAATACGAGAAACGTCCGCGGCAAAGAGAGGTCTCCTTGGTTTTGCTAATCTCCTCCGAAGACAAATGGACGTTTCTAAACATCGAAGCCGCGGGTATTTTGCATTCGTGCGCGACTCAAATGTCGACGATCGGAACCGCGACGTGTGTACACTCCGCGACAAAAAGATCACGCATCTCCAAACATCTCGATTTTGCACCACGTGACATACCTATTCTAGGGTATTTATCAGTGTTATCAACGTCTGCGCGGAGAAAGTTTTTTTGTGGTAACACTGATAAACATACATATGTATCAGTCTAACGCTTCAGTTTTGCTATGATTCCACGTTTTTTTCTTTTTTTATTAATGTCTTTATTGCTATTATTAGATCCAAGTGGACTCAAGCCCCATATATTTTTGTTGTTACGATTCCACGTTGACCAAGCGCCATCTGATCTAACTGGTTGAACTAAAATTGGCTCTAGACTTGCTTTAGACTCTGGCATCATGAATGGAATTTAATCGTCAAATTAAAATAGCTGCGAATGCAAAGAGTTGACAAATTTCTATTCCAGGCTCAGATAAGAAATAGCCTTACCGATGAGTCCTCTAGCGGGTCCAGGACGAAACACCTCTTTCCTTTTCTTTTCCATTGTAGTAATGATCGAACCGCGCCGCGAATAAATATTTCTATCATCTATAGATATATGACGATCGAAAACCAAAAACAATTAATCAGATAAGAAAGTTGTGAATTGTATTTTGTGATTTTCTGGCAAAAAGGAATGAAGTGGAACATTTGTAATTCCGGGTCGGAAAATAAATTATTGTTTCGCAACGAGATTGTAAAATGGTACCTGAACGATCACGCGGACCACTGTGGATGCAAGAGATTTTGGGAGTGCGCCTTTTTGTCGCGGGATGTACGTTGCGGTGGCAAAGAGCTGGGTAACGGTCCCCGAGCGCATTCGATACAAAGATCTCGCAATCGGTCGCGCACTAAAACGATGTATTCCGCGCGATGCATAAAGGTATCGGGGGAATCCTGGTTCCGTTAAGCGGCGCGCGAACCGTATTATTACGCCAGTTGCTTACTCATGCCGTTCTGGCCCGTTCGACTACGACGAAAGAACGTGGACAACCGCGTTGCCGATTTCCAGGAAATTCACTTTCACCGGACCTTACCTTGCCTCGTCTCGCGAGCGTTTCTCGAGCGAATCGCGTCATTAGCTTATTTATCGATTGCCGAGCTTCTCCGTCCGCTTCATTTCCTTCTCGTCTCTCCACCCGCAACAAAATGGCGATTTACTCGCCGAATCGATCGGCCAACTGGATAAAACGCGAGTGTAACTTCATACTGGATGAAACAAACAGATCTGTCTAGCTATCGTTTCTTACAAATCGATTAAGAACATGTTAGCTTAGACTATCGTATACCTCTTGCATTTTTCAATGGAAAGTTGCAGTTTGTTCTTCGCTTTAGCATAGAAGGCGCGAAGAATTTCGAGAAACTACGAGACGTTCTCACGGTAACCTCCAAGTGCGAGATTCGACGGTACAGTGGTTTTTGTTAGCGTGTCATTAAGCTGCCGATTGCTCTTCTCCAAAGACTGTCCGAACCGTGTTGCTTTTATCTTTATTCGCTCGATCGGATAAGCGCGTGGAATGCGTTTTCCAGGCTTCCTTGGTTGACCAGTTTCCTCTGGGAAAGTCTACTCTTCCAACCGGATAATTTGTGGGAGAGTGGTCCGGTTCTGGACCAATTGCCATGTTTATTTTTTGTTCGATTGGTTTTTGTGCTAATTGCAGTCGAGGCGAGGCCGTAAGAAATTTTCTTAGTCGAGATATCTCGAGCGTCGCTCACGGTTGGCTTTGAGGGACAGCAGTTCTCGAATCTATGCAAAGATAGATCGATGTTGTCCAGAGAAGCGAATTCGCGCAAACATTTCGCTACCTACGGGCTGCATTATCTTGCGAGCGAGTAGTTTCGCCGAGCGATAACGCCAAACACGAAATCCGTTGTAAATTCTTGCTTGAATGCGAGATAACCTCTTTGGAAAAAACGTCTGCGACATTGCAGATAACGTGGCAGAGCGTGGCGTCCGCGATTCATTTATGACTTGACTTTTCTAATTGTTTACCTGGTTAATCGGAAACAAACCTAAATTTACCGGCGCCTCACTCGAAGACTCGCCGCTGCTGTTCCTGTTGTTTTCGAGGGAACTTTTCATTGAAATTTCTATTTACTTCGAGATAGGTTGCATAATCTCGAGGCTGCATTCTTTAGGGTTAACGAGCGAGAACCCGGAGAACACGAGAGAAGGTGAGCGCAGGGGTTGCATAATTGGGGAGGGATTGAATTCGACTCACCTGAGGTGCACGCTGACAGAACTCCTCCTCCGTGAGTGACGTCAACGTTGCGCCGTCGACGTTGAAGCTCTCCAATGGCACCGAGGGCAACTGCAATTGCCTTCTGGCCCATTGTATCCAGGCGGCTACGTCCGCTGCACTCCAGCGTCGTGGCTCTGCAACAACAGCGACGTTCATACCTTACTTCCTACAATTTCTTTCCTAGATTTCAACTTTTAACATCAGTGTCTTGGTCGTTTTATTAACCCGTTGCCAGGCAATATCTATCACAGTCAAGCTTCCAAGCGAGCCTTTACGGCTCCGCATTTCTTAAATAGACGACTAGGACTATAACGCGTAATTGCAATTGTTTTAAATAATTGTTATGCGAAATAAAAGTGTACCTATTCTTTCGAAACTTTTAATCAGCCGTAAATAAGATAACAGTATTCTTCAAGTTTATTTTCCTCTTATTCATCTTTGCTCTGAACACATAAAATCCGCAGTCTGATGTTTAGACACGAACGAATTTCTAATCACACTAAAATCGTCATTAATGCCTGTTATCGTGCATGCTTCCGGGTATTGTAAAAATTTGTAAATGCTATAGACACGTCTATTAATCACAGAAGAAAAAGTTTGGATCGGTCGAATTTCACTTGGTTTCGATTTCGTAATGAACACTTTCTACAACCGAACCGTTTTCCCGTTTTATAAATTCTTATTTATTCGTACAGGAAAGTGGTCGTCTCGGGTTCACGCCGTTTTTTTTTTTCTAACATTTCGACAGGGGATCTGTAGCGGAAGCACAGCCGGTGACCTTGGGCGAAACCTCGAAATTTCGTAACCACTTACGATGCGCGAGTTCGTAACTTATTCCGAGCATGACATCACGTTACGAACTAATAGTCGAACCGGTCGCTCTCCTACGTCCACGAAGATAACGTCGAAGCGTCGCCCGCGGCAAGGTAGCAAGAAGGCCTAAGTGTCTAATGGACACTCACGCACCTTCTTATTACTAGGCGAGCACTATATCTCCACGATTTATATATTTATTATGCCACAATCTGCCGAGCGACCATTAAGTCCTCTAACGGTGTGGAACACTTTTTTTTACCACCGGCTGTCCCTGTGGGACACTGTGAATTGCCGTGTAATTTTCATACAATCAACCATGTTCTTTTTTTACGGCCGAGCAATTATGCTCGCGAATTTCACCGGCTGAGAAATAGTTGGTCGTTAATGATCCTTTGGCTACAATTCGAGAACTCGTGCGCTGAACGAGGAGTTCCGAATAGACTACGGATTTTATGCATTACGAGAGAGCATAAAATGGTGAAAACATTCGAACAATTTCAAAACACCCTTATACTGTTTTCAACTCGAGTGGTAACTCGGAGGCGCCACCAAAAAATTGCTTGACCATTATTTAAAATATTTACAGTATTAAGTATGTTGGTATCTAATCAATTACTAAACATTCAACTATTGTCTTACTTATTATATCAGACAGGGCAGGACTAGACAGTTTAGATAGATAATTTATTTATTTAAAAGACCGTTAATTATTTAATTAAATAAGAAACCTTGTGCTGAGATAATATAGGGAAGCATAACACTTAGGTTTGTACTTTAGGTTAGTACAACACATGGGAATCATCTAACAATTATTTATTATGTAATTAATAATAAAACTCTATATTTTTAGACGAATCAACCTTGTGTTTTTGCTTAAGAAAGGAACTATATTATATCAATTTCGTACCCATGAGAAATGTAAAAGATCATAGAGAATGGAAATGTTCTAAGATGTTCTAATAAATTTCTATTTTACTGCAGTTTGTCGCAATTGCAGTAGAACTTGAATCCACAGGCTTGTTTAAATGTTCTGGGTCGATTTAATCGAGAAGAGATGCGAGAAGGCAAAAGTCGCAGAGGCTCACCTGGATGGATGCCGAGCGCAACGCAGGTGTTATCAAAGTCCTTCTGCAACTGTTGAATGGCGAGACTGAGGACAGGCTCGATCTGTTCTCTGGTGAGGTCCCCGACGCACTCGCCGGATTCCATGTCCTCGACGAACCCTGTGCCGACGTTTCCCAGATCAACAGGTCTTAGATTATACTTCTTCTGGAAGCTAGTGTCCCTCAGGACCTCCCTGAGCAACTGGTGGTCACTCTTCTGCCCGTCCTTGAACAGTTCCTCCTCCTTCTGCAGAGGATTCCCGACCTCTTCGTCGTGCACTCTCTCCAGTTTCAACACGTTCGTCCTGGTGACGTCGGCGAAGTCCTTTCTAACTCCCTTGAAGAGCAAGCTCCTCAAAGGAGAGACGTTGGTTTCAATGTCAATCGGATCGGGCGACGAGCAAGTCGTCGACGAGGAGGACGTCAAACCTGAAGAACTGCTCGCGACGCTGTTGGTGCTCCTGCAGCTACGTGGCTCCTCCTTGAATAGGATTTCCTTCAGCAACGGGTGACCCTGCACTGCGGCATCTTCCTTTTTCGCGAAGAAGTCCGCGTCAAGGCTGTTGTAGATGTCCTCTTCCGTTCGAGGCGGCGTGCACGGCACCGTGCAGTCCGTCGAGTCCTCTCGGTAACCCAGACTCTCTGCCAAGAGTCTGTAATCAGAGCCACCGGCGCCTCGATGTCACTCTACCACCCGATCACACTGCTTCACGTGCGTGTCATGCATCCGATTTAAATTATTTTAACCCTCACACGCTCCTCAGACATAGTTACATAAAAGATCCTAGAATCTTCATCCCTTCTTACTTCACATTTAAAATCTACGAATTATAGTGTGACATTTCGCGGAAATACAGTTTGCAACATAGGCAAAAGGGTGAATTTTCACCCTGAGGAACGTATGAGGGTTAAATTATGTAGTTGGAGAATCGGAGGAACTGATTTGAAGGAATCAGTGGCGAATCTAATAATAAGCGGACTAAGCGGCTGCGTGGGGCCCCGAATTTCAAAGAAATTTATTTAATGTGCAACGGTATGAATTTTTTCATTACTTTCCATTTTTTGTTAATAAGCTTAATTAATAAGCTTAAGAGACAAAATTTTACCGCTTAGGACCTCCACTTGACTTGAGCCGCCACTTGGAGGAATCGCGCTGCTTCGAATAGAAAGTTATTAGTCATTAGTTCTGGGAGAAAAGTCTGGGGTCCAATAGCGAAGACGGCGATATTGATCGCAAGAAGACAGAGATTGTTAAGATAATGATTAGATAATTATGTTGAACACCAGGAGGTGTTACATCCGTGGATATTTTGATCTCAGGCTGGCCACGACGATTGATTTACCTGGATTCCTGCAAGATGGCCAGCAGATCGAGGCTCTTCTCCCTCTTGACCGGTTGTTTGGCGGACGGTTCCGGGCTGGTCGGGTAAAATTGTGCGCTCTGAGGGCTTCTGGGTACGTAGTAGGGACTGGTCGGGTATCCTGGCGAGCCCTCGTGCGAGTAATTAGGAGATAGCGGTAGTTCACCACCTGCGCCTGGATAAGGCGGGCTCGAGTACGTGGTGATAGGTGAGCCGGGACGCGGCGATTCTGCTTCCTGTTTGATTTGGGTTGGTTTTAATGTAGTCTGCGCGCTTGTCGCGCCATAATCGTCCGAAAGGAGGGACAGATCGAACTGGAATGTGCTGTAATCGAACGACGGCGAGTAGCCGGCTGCGGAGGGTACTGTCTGTGGCATCTGAAACAAAAAATGTCCAGCTACGTTACCAGTTGTAACATTTGACGAATAAATTGACGTGTAAATTCAAGCGAAATCACGCACTAGCTCAACGAATTTCGCTTTTTCAACCGCTCCTCAATTCCACTTTCCTCGCGTGCTCAAATCTGAGCGATTCCGGCGCTCTGGCATTTCTGACCGTCGGTCAACGCCAAACAGTAATACCTTAATAAAACATACAGAATAAATGTCTGAATCTCAAATACAGTTTATCCCCCTCGCCCCCCATATACACTAAGCATAGGCACTGTCGATGAGCATAGCTTATACATCTTTCGAGAATGTGACGTCACGCGGTTCGTTATCTTTGCCGAGAGCAAAATTATCTGCGCCGAGTCTATTAGTATATATGGTCTAAGGTCCGCGCGAACAAGTGGAAGAAATATGAAGACACTGAGACTTGTCCGAACGGGGTCTCTGATACAATAAAAATCGAAAAGTCAAGATTCGCGGTACTTTCGATCGGCAAGTTTTGATATTACCGCTTTCGTCGTGGAACATTGAGCCGACTCACGGGAATATCGAAGTGGAGCATGTTTTAAATTGCAGACTCGCTGCCGAGGGTTTAAAGATGAAGAGTCGAGCGGTGGGTTTCGTGTTCCATCGGTATTTATAACTGTTGCCGACCGATAAAACTGCAGAATTTACTCGGGGACCGTGCGAGTCGAAAGATCTAGTAGAAATGATACACTTTCCCCGAGAGCGCCTCGGTGGACCCAAGGGACCATTTATCTTTCCGCGTGTTTATTGCCCGTCCCGCGCTTAAACTCGCGTCAGTTTGTTACGCTCCGTAAGTCACTTATGGCTCCGGGCGATCTCGGGCCCCATCTTTGAAACCCGCGAACCCACCGTGGCGGCGCGGCGATATCGTTCCGTCAAATGTCCAATTTCAGCAAGAGCCTCACGATCAATTCTATAAGAACACCTCCCAGCGAATTTACGAAATTCTTCGACGCCGCGCCGGCGCGCTATAAGTCTGCAAACCCGCTTTTCCTGGCCGAAAGAACCAAGGAACGCGAAAATTTTTATTACTCGGAGACCCGAACGTCATGGATTTTCGATTTCCAGAACGATTTCCGGATCATAGTGCAACGCGGCGACGGGTTCGTCGTTTGCGAGTAGAAAGTGCCGGTGTTTGTCAGACACGCTAAGAAAATCCTCGACATAAGCGAATGAATTGGGACAACGAATAAGAAGAGATGAGAAACTAATCGGCTATACTTTCGCAACAAGGGTCGGCGCTTGGTCGACTAAAGAATTTTTTCAAGAGGACATCAAATTGGGGGTCGACTTCGATACGATTTCATTACGAAATAAAACGGCAGAGTCCTGCAGGTAGAAAGTCGCCAGGATAAGATTCTCCGGGCATAGTAATTCGCCTGAAATTGCAGCGGTCTCGTGTTTCTCGAGCAATGGTCTTCAGGTTATTGTACGGCCTCCGATTCGCATAACGCCGAGCATTCCAGAGTCCGGCTCGGTTAAATCAAAGAAAGCTTGTGCAGGGAGAGCGACGGGGATCGGTAATTAAAAGTTCACCCCCGTATATCGAGATTGGGGTCAGGAAGGGTTGCGATAGGGGGCCGGCGATATCCGGCGCGAAAATGCTGGCCTCGCGAGATGGGCCTCGCCGATAATAAATATCGTTCCGGAATTTCCTTGTAAATAATCGCTAACGACTTCGCTATTATCTTTCCACTCGGTGAAAAAGAAGGCGGGGGATGCAAGGAGAAACACTTTCCCCAGCGAGTCTACAGACGAAAGACTCGAGACGAAAGAAAGACGAAAGAGGAAAGGGGTTCTACGGGCGGTGATGGTGGTGGTGCTCGCGAGCTCGGTGCACCTTAAGGGCCCATTTATCTTTCCGTGTGTTTATTGCCCGTCGTGTGTTTGACCTCGCATCAGTTTGTTACGCTTTGTAAGCCCATTACAACGTTCCCAGTGCATCTTCCCTACGCTCTCAGGCGGGGTCGCGTCTGACATTTTGACGTAGTGCCCCGCAAAGGTCGACGCGAAATAAACGATTATACCCATACCCGTACCCGCGTCCGTACCCGTTGCCCGGTGCCAGTGCCTCTCGTCCACGGGGCCCGCGGATTTGCACGCTTACGCTGCCCCCTCGCTGGATATGCCCACGTTAGAGACACAATGCAACCCGTATCCCCTCCCACAACAACCACCACTACCACCTGGTTTGCGCTACACCGTGGCTATGTCTGCCCGGCCAACCAACAAGGAAAGATAAAACCCTAGGAGAAGAGATACGGGGAAGGAAACAGGCACAAAAGAGAACCGCTTATTCCCTCGACTTCTACTAGCCTAACGCGAAAGGTCCCGCGGAGAAAGAGAATGTTTCCATCTATGCTGATGGGATCTATGGACGATGGAATTCCGTGCCGGGCTTCCCTGAATAGCTTCGGAAAGAACGGGGTGTTAGACCTCCTCCCCAACTCCCCTCTTCTCCTATCCAACCCCCTGGCAGATCCACGCAGATACGCTGTTTCCAGTATCCTGAAATCTAGGGGCCCTTGACCCTTGCCCCGCGATTTCATTCCCATTTTTCCGGCCCAAAGATACCACTGTGCCCGGTCAACCCCTTGCTGTATTCCTAAGATTTTAAACAAAAACTAACAAATGCGAGTGTTACGCGGCTCTTTTTAAATTCAATGAAATTTCATTAAACGTAGCCATTGGGAATATAGAAATTTTCCGGATAAAGACGTTTCAATTGCTGTTCAACGCCGACGTTTGATGCGGACCTGTTTGAATAATTTCCACAATGAAAAGAATCCTGTTATTCACCGAAATAATTATCAGGATCGAACAGTCCAATTATCCATTATTTTCTCCCGCTTTCCAATACAGTGTAGAAATGTTCGGAGGAAAAAGTATAAATGAAGTAGACGACAAGGCGATTGCCGATGGAGGCCCAAAGATATTTTTCAATTAATTGGCGGATGTTTGTGTAGGGTATGCCCGTGCTTTTTTCTTCCTCTCGAGGGCCAACTTGTACAACAGAAATCGAGTCCACGACAAGTTTTTACGACTTCCTCGGTTTCCTGCTATCTCCTTGGCCTTTCCTAAGGACCAGTCATTGACGTCACGCCGCCGACCAACCAACGGTGCACAGCTGCATTCTCTCCTTTCGTGCATTAACCATGGAATTCCACTGAAGTCACGACACGCGGATCGACCTCATCATTTCCGAAGAATCGACACATTTTTCGATGGCCGCGCCGTAACGGCCACTCGTGGAAACTGGGACAGACGACCATACTTTCTCGAATGAGACGGCGAGGAAAAATGGAATTATTGTCTTTGAAATCGATGTGCTTGCTCGGAAAGAATTGGAACGTTCGATTCAAATCGGTCACTCTGTGTACATCAGTTTTCTAGAAGCGTATCACTGTCAGTGGGTTTTATGCATTTATGACAAAAATGAATAGCTGTGATTTAAAACAATGAACACATTGGAAGAATTTAAATATTAATATATATTAAATATATTTTAATATTATATATTAAATATATTAAATATATTATATTGATATATTAAATATATTAAATATATTAAATATATTAAAATATATTAAATAAATATTAATTTACATATTAAGGAATTTAAATATTAAGGAGGCCGTTGCCAGGTCGGGTAGAATATTTTTATTTCGCATATAGATCCGTTGTCTAATTATAAATTGTAGAAATGATGAAATAATTGGTGGCCGATGCGTTGAAACGTAAATGGTTACTTCAATCCGTGCTCGACCAATTAAAATGATGGTGGCCCGACGAGAAGACTGCGTTATGGGATTTTGTAGAAGGTCTGAGATGTCCCGGATTTACTTAAGCGGCAATGGGGAATTCCCGGATCCGTTTGGAGTTCGATTTGTAGCAGATTAGGGTGATTCAGGCGCTAATGAATGCGATCCGAGCGAGTCTACATTTCGTTTCAGCGAGTGGACGCATTTTTCAGGGAAAGGAGCCGAGAGCGCGTCTTCGCCGAGGGGCAACATTAAAATGTCATTTTAATAGTTCGCGGTCGTCCATAAATCGAGCGGCGGCGAACTTTTTTCACCGCGGACACGGAATGCATATACGGGGGCTACTAATTGGCCGTCTGTTTTCAGAACTTCGGTTCGAACGATTAGCGGAGAGCGAGGGAGAAAAAAAAAGAAAACCGATGCAATTCCTCATCGTCGTTATAGGTGAACCGATTGAAACGTTGCGCCTGCTCTCGCCTATTATTGGGAGTTTGCGAAACGGCCCGGTTAATTGGACAAAGCTGCAATAAAAAGCGAAAGCGAACGAGGAAAGAAGTTTATTGCGACGGCCTTGAATGGAAATCCGCGAGTGTCCCCGTTAATTTATCTAACTTTCGTACGTCTCAATCTCGAGGAGAATAATCGGCCTAGCAATCCCGCGCCAGAAAAAAACCACGAACGAGATAGTTGAAACGGTAAACTTAAAACCAAACGATCGTGGAAGCTGAGGTTAAAATTAAAAGGGAAATTCATGTCGCAACGCGACGTCCAGAGAGCCGTCATTATCGCGTTACATAATTATCACAATGTCTGCGATTCGGCTCCGCGTACGTCTCGTGAAAGTCCCCGATAAGTCGCCTGTTTATGAATCACCATTTCCAGATGACTCATTAATCTGCTAGAAAGTCTCGCTTTGAAAATACGTCGGCGCGCGTTTAATCTCTGTAGTAAAATAAACGAGAGCAACATAGTTGACGAAATAAATAATAATTATACGAGCAGATAACAACGGTATCTATTATCGTGGTCAGGATTTCATAATGAACAGGTTTAATGGACGAACTTTGTACGCGATCGTCGATTACTAATCGAGATTCTGCGGACGGTCCCCGACGCCGATACAAACAAAGGAGATATTTGGGTGGCCTTTGCTGGGGAATAGATTATTTTTTTGCACTGTGACCTTCCCGTCGCCGTTCTTCGAAATTACGTCCACTTCATTTTTTTTCATCATCTCACAATTTATCCCAGACCATGGGCAATTTTTCCTGGCTGTCGACCTGGGAAGTTGGATTCGCGAGGAGTTCAGCGACCCGTCAAAGGGAACAACAGGCAAGGTCAAGGGCACCGCGTCTATGGTTCACAGGACCAAACCTCGGATGATCCTTAATCCGTCGTGACGTAACCAAATTGGAAAGGGAGGTGACGTCACGCGAACGCCGCTTTGTCCGTGGCTGACAATGCTCGTCGAATTTCTTCTCGCTCCGGCCTTACGATAATAGAATAAAGGCCTACTATTATAAATGTAAAGTCATTGTTTTCTCTCTCTATCTCTCTTTCTCCTCGGCCTTTGTTCACCGAGTCGCCCCCGATTAATCGTCGAATCGACGGCCATTAATTGCTCGTTACATATTCCTCTCGACACTGATAAAACCCCCGGTGTATTTTCATATTTACTTATATAATAGTTTATATAAGTCCGGCCGATTATTTCGCCGCCGGTATCGCGCATGTATTCGCGATTGTGTATTTTGTCGCTCCGCTTGTGGTATTGCAGTTGTTTGCAACCGAACTCGCAATCAGCCGTGATTCATTTGACAGCGATAGTCGCCTTGAACCTCCCGTTGCTTCGCGATCAACGAGCAAACAAATTTGGATACTTTTCTATTTATTATAAATATTTCTGTATCGTGTGTACGTTTCTCCACCAATCCGAACAATTGCAAAAACACGAGTTCCGTTTAAAACATATTGTCTGAGTAATTTGGCTCGATACCACTGGATGGGGAAGATTGAACGAACGTTTAAAATGGAGGTGCAATAATTTAACAATTTCTTCTGCTTTTCATTTCGCGAAGTTGGGGAAACTTTACAAATTTTACAAATGGAAATATCTTAATCGCGTTGGATGAAGGCTCCGTTTTCGGGTCGAATCTCCGAGATCACTATCAGGTAATTGAAGAAGACAGTGTTCGCAATTCGTTTCCAATAATACGCTAATGGCCGCCGCTTGCAACTAAAAAGAAAAGGTGCTCGTAAAAGATTACGGTTAGTGCAGAAACACCGTTCTCGCGAATTCGTGCCATTAACGCCTCGTTCGGCCGGCAAAGTGAAGTTATAAACAATTAAGCTCCCATCTCGTTATTTAACAACCTTGGACAGCAACAAGCGAAAGAAAGGCTACTGGATCGAGGGTCTTCGGACAGCGAGCTCGGGTATAAATAAGCAATAAACGAAAATTACTTGCATAATTTAATATCAGCACCGTTAAACCAGCCCGGGGCATCTTCGATTTCTCTCGAAACGTACACACCTGCTTGCGAATCACATTTTTAACCCTGTCCGATACATTTATGTTACCGTAATGAAATACAAGCATTACTTCCTACAATGTTTCCAACCGTAAATAAACGTTCGAAAGATTCTGCAGAATTTTGTTTACTCTGCGGTCGATTAATGGACGCGTCTGACGTCCGACGGTGTTCCGAGTAATTAATTCCGGTTATGTTAAACACGACGAATCGATGGCAGCTATTAACAGACGGTCCATAAATCATGGTTCGTTGAGTGCGTTCGGAATCGTCGTATTACTCCAGAAACCCGATTTCCCGCAAATCAAGAAGGAATTAGATCGGTTCTTGGCGATCTGCCAAGGTGTTGCGGCTTCTAACAATTTATTTAACATCAGTCTTCGACGAAAAACGATTCGAAAGGTCGAGCGTAAACGTGTTCTTAATCGTCCGAATTTTTGGCACGACGCGACGGTTTTAAATTAAAGATGTGCCACGATGCGCTGAAATGATAGACCGCAGGCAATTTCTTATTCAGGAATCCCGTTCGATACACTTCCATGAATGAACGAAATACACGACATAGTATTAATAAACTCGAATGTCACAAGACTGTACCGTTACCTGTCACGGCATTCTGCGCCGATTCAGCAGCATACTTCTCGCCGAGATAATTACCATCCGTGATGTCAAACGGCTCGCGTTCACCGTCGCTGTCCGACGAATTTCTATCGACGTGGATCCTCCGATCAACACCGTCGACGATCCATATTTTTTTCATTTCCCCGTTGTTCTATCCTTGAATCGATTAGGCTCGAGCAAGAATCGCGAGATGTAACGGTAAGATGATTTTACGCCGACGCGATTCCGTTTCGGATTCCTCGAATGACTTCGCGGAACGGTGACGATCCGGCTAAATTGCACGATACATAATGCAACGATCCATGGATTCCCTTTCGTCGACACCGTAATCATGCGACCAACGTTATTACGTAATTTCCCGCGTGTGCTGCGAATTTGTTTAGCGATCTATCCCCGGACAGTGATTAATTGTGGCTCGCGAGGAATTAGCCGCAGCAAACAGTCGAACGATTATCGTTCGCAGAACAAGTAGAACTGAACGAATAGCGGAATCACGATCCACAAGAAATTCAAAATTGATACATCCAATGCTCACTCATCAATCTTCACGTTTCTGAGTTTACTGAATCACGGTATTCAATCGATAGCTAGGGAAGTAGAATTGAGGAAGCGATTCCAAGTAAATTACGAATCAATTGGAATCGCTTTTGAGAATGAAAGTCAAATTGAATTGAATTGAATTGAAACAAGAATTTTTCGAAGCAAGTAGAATGGAAGAAGCGATGCGAGGTAAATTACGAATCAATTGGAATTGCTTTTGAGAATAAAAGTCAAATTGAATTGAATTGAAACAAGAATTTTTCTAGGAAAGTAGAATTGAGGAAGCGATGTGAATTCTCGCAAGACGGAGGTGAAATCGAATCCGTCAAATTGAATTGAATTCAAACAAGAATATTTTCTAACGAAGTAGAATTGAGGAGAAGCGATACGAAGTTAATTTAAAATGAACTGCAATCGTTTTTGAGAGTAAATTTGTGCGGGATGGTGCTGAATTCGAGTCCGTCGAGACGTATTGAATTATCTTTGATCTTTATGCGAAAGAAGAATCTTCTGCGTCAACTGAACCGAAAACGAAGTACAGTATCGCGCGCGACTGACGCGCGGTGAATTTAATTGCCGGATGAAATCGATTAATCGCAATTAGCGGGACCGTTTCGTAGCTTATCGTCACACGGTTGCAATTTCTTTCGGCGAATCGTTTAAGAAACCAGCCTCGCGACCGACAGCAGCGTAATCTGTTTTTCTTTTTACCGAGAATCATGCGCGGCGACGACGGTCGGATGATATTAATAACGAAAGGCGTAAATCAGATAATCGAGGAGCCGAACGATGCTCGGAAAAGGTCGATTGGAATCTCGATTGCGGGAGGCACGGAGTGACAAACAACGGGAGAACATCGATTACAAAGTTGTTTTTCTGGAATCACGTAACCGCGAGAATAAATTACGCGAGTGAATTCGATTATCGGCGAGCAAGGCGGGAATAAATCTGTTGAAATTCAACGGGCGGGTTTAATTGTTTCAGCCAATATAGAAAACGGTCGTTTTCGCTTAAAAGTAGTTTAGCCATTTTCCTCGAGAACCTCCATTGCACGGGAAACGATTCCACTGTCACAAAGTAGTATCGACACTGTCTGGCGCACGCACGGTGAAATTATGACAACGATTGCTCTCGAAGACAGAGCAATGTTGAGTGTTGTCCGCGTGATTTGAAGTTCGGAACTACGTTCACTTTGAGATTTCAGTGACGCGATCACATCGACGGTCGTGTACCGGACCTGAACGTGAACGACCGCTGCCACGGAACACGTGTTCCCGTCATGACAGTTGCGTACCATCTAACAATAAGATCATCATCTCCGGGCGACTGTTCCACCTACCGTTTCTGGATCTGTCCGAGGAGAGGAGGTGTTAGGCTTTACTTTTCGCAATGAAATTCGCTCCGATGGAATTCCAACACCGTTACCGCACAGACGAATTCGAAAGAAAAAGGTCAACGTGCCCACCGGTTGGTTCGAATATATTCATATTGTACGCGATCGTACGTGTATCGCAAAGTCCTTGCGAAGTCGGTCATTAATTTATTATTAATTCTACCGATAACGATTGCAAACGAGTCTCCGATATATTCTCGTCGGATTGTTCGGTTTCCGCTGATTTCTATCTGCCTGTCTACGCATGTTTTATGCAGCAATTATTAAAATAGTTTGTTGTCGAGAAAATTATGCTACATTGTTTTGCATTCCTAGTAAGCCGGCCTCTTCCTCTTCCTTATGAACAAGGACGAGGATTCTCCGTCTTTTGATAATTGCATAGACGTTGCCTCGATTATTTTCAATTGCCCCAAGGATACCGTGCAAACTCAATTACGATCGAAGCTTTCGATACGTCTCTATTATCGATCGAATGCGATCTGTGGCGTGCGGACCTCGACGACCTTATAATCCGACGGTCGACTATCGATCAACGAATTTACGAACGCCGCGAACGTCAATGTACAATTCTACGAAATGAAAAATCGGGATAGCTAATAAAATTCAATGGAATCGTTTGCAAATTTCCAACTTGATTCCGCTGCCAATGAAAATCGCGACAAAAAAGAAGAACATAGGAACAGCGTGCGCATCGTGCCCAGGATGCATATCTCTCGGCTGCAAATCTGGCACATATTTGAATAACTCGTATCGGGAGGAAGACTAACGGTACGCGTGCACGGTTTCGTTCAAGTAATACGATATTAAAACACTGCGGAACCGAGCAAACTCTCTGCTGAATTGTCAACAATTTTTCGTAGCCGTTTCTCGAACATTCTAACACGAACATTGTCCAACGAAATATTTGCATAAGCCTCGAAGATTTATGAATAAATATCATCTTAAAATCGAGTTCCATTTTTCACGTTAAATGAGTAATGTACAGATTGAGTAATTTATATTATATTGTATTTCGATTACACTCGTGATTCGCATAATCAGCAATTAAATTGAGTGCATTTAATTTTTAATGCAATCAATTTAAATACTGTGTATACGAAACACAATGTAATCACGTAATTCAATTACAACGTATTTAATTTAGCACAACTCTGACAGCCTGCCGAGTTTTATGCAAGAAGAAAATTATCTTGGGTGCAACTCACGTCTTCTTTGAATGATCTGAACGAGTCGAAAATCGTTCTGCATTCGATCAGCTCGGTGCAAACGTATAATCGAATTCAGTAAATATATTTACCAACGAACCTTGACAGCCTCTCGAGCGCAAGGTAAATACGCGCAAGTGTTCAATTATATTTTATTCCGCGTGGCTGTTGCAGAAACGCGTTGCGAAATAATTTGAGTAGTACGAAGTAGAATGATACAGCCAAGGTGGGACAAGCAAAAGGAGAAAAACGGCCGTGAAGGAACGCGTTTCATGGGGACGGTCCATGAAAAGAGGTTGAAGAGGAAAGAGAGAGAGAGAGAGAGAGGGGTGAAGAGGAGAGGCAGAGCAACAGGCGAGGAAAAGAAATTGAAATCAGAGTTTCTATGTAAGCTGCATCGCGCGTTGGCGCGTGTGTACGAACCACTTCAGAGCAGAAATTATGCTCGAACTGGCGCATAACGATAATGTGCATAACTTATGCGCGTAGAGTGCCGCGAGTAAGCCGCGCCGGAGCATCGGCGTTGCTATATGGAAACCCGGCGTGCTAAAATATCGAAAGATTCCGAATGGCAATAACGTTGACTAAACACGGGCGCGGGAACGGGTCTCCTCATTCTCTCTCGCCTTTCCTTGCTGGATAAGGAATGCCATCTCGCTGGTAGAGGGGCGAATAATGGCCGATCAGGGTTTGTTATCGAAGCCGTATTAATTCGCCTATTCAAACTCCCGCGAAACAAATGGTAAACTTCTCCACTGTTCCTCGGCGATTGTGAAATTCTTGGAAAATTTTCTCTCTTTCGAATATCATCGAGGACTGAATTTTTCCTGACAACGATTATTTGTTCGACTAGGGACGAGTAGTTCGGTCAGCTCTAAAATCGCGCGTCTAATATCGGCGACGGAGACGTAACGCGAACGCACCCAGCAATGATGCTGCACCGGCGCGTGATGTTGCAAAACGAAAAGCACACGTGACGAGTTACAGATGCGAGATAAGAGGAAGAACGGCACCCACACCTGAAACGATAGGCAGCCGCAGCTAAATGACGCCTTGGCGGACATTAATGAGCGAACATAAACGGAGTCCATCGCAGTTCCTTATTCTCACGCTTGTCTTTCGTTGGACTCGACGGCTGGACGTATTCTTTCTGGCCGATGTCTGACCCGTGTACACACGGAGCCTAATCACCACGACCTTCCGTTCCTCGCAAACACGGGATTAATTAAAATCGTGTTAACCCTATTTAGAAAAGCCATTTGTTCGACTGGAAACGTTCGGCCACGTGAATTCCGAACAATATCATTGTAAAAACTCTCGGACATTAACAACGCTAAGTTTCGTTTTTAACAATCGATCAAATAAATCTTCCAGCAATTATATTCGGCTCGTAGCTCGTTCCTTCGGCACCGACGGACGTTTATGGCCGCTGTTGAGTTAGGGGGCCGGAGCTGAGACTCGAAATTCGTAGGAGGAAGCGAAGCAAGGGCTTCTAAGCGATTTTAATGCGCCAAGGGCCACGGTCCCTTTCGTTTCACGGATTTGATACCGTTACGAAGGCACAGTGGCCTCTCTGACCGGTTCCTGGGCCTCGAACGGACCCCGAAAAAAGAAGTGAAAAAAGAAGAATAGAGGATCGAGAGGAAGACGAAAGGAGCAAACATGGAGAGCGAGGCGAGACAAATAAATAGGGAGCTGCGATAGCGTAAATAGTAACATAATACCGCATAATGGGGGCATAACGTGGCTCGGTAATGCCGTCGGTGCATCACCGTGAAGAAGTTACGGCAGGTCGGCCTTTGTCCGCCGTGAGCGGGCCCTAAGGCCGCGTTATTAAGCGTTTTATAAGGCCCGGAGGAGCATCGCGGGCCCCTTGTCCTAGGAGAGCGCAACGTTTCCTCCGCATAACCCCGTGGACGTTATAAATTCGACCTGTTGCCGGTACGAACACCTGGACCCGCTCTCCGGCTGAACTTGAGATCGCAAACGATCCCCCGGCATTTTTCACCGAGGGAAACCATAACGAGTCCCTTGCCTCGCCTCGGGATTGCTCGATTTCTTGCGGCCTACGCCAATTAAAACCCCTTTAATTACGCTGTCCAACAAATTTTAATCGTCGGCAAAATTGCCGCTGATGACGGCCCGCGATCCTCACACATCATTTAAACATATTTAGATGTTTCGAAAATCTTCTTTTTACGAATTTTTTCAAGTTCTTTCGTATTTGAAAGAAAACATTTCCATTATTTGTAAACAACTTTTTTTTTATTAGAAAATCTCATATGAGATTTATTTCAACGTAATTACAAAAAAGACGAAATACGCCACATACAAAACAGAATATAATAATGCAACTTGTTGCCATATTTCGGATAACCTGTCGATTCCTGTTTGCCAATCTAAAGCTAGCAACGTGTGTTTTTCATGTACAGGCAATATTATCTGTTTATTTGAAAAACCACAGAACTTTTCATCCAATGTAATAGTTTCTATATTCCCAATAGAGTTTATACGAGCGGCAAGTGCGTCGATTTTATTTTGATTTCAGTGCTCGGGTAGGAAGCAACGAGAATCACGACTACGGCGGTTTCAGCAGCGAAGGTGATTCACGTGGTCGTGCGTAATTTGCGGAGACTTTAACGAGGGGATAGAGATGTTCAGCTCGCAAAGACCGAGCGTTTTGCGGAACAAGGAAAACGTGCAGTTCGACAAGGTCTCTGCGTTATTATTACTTGATTCGTGTACGCGTGACGCGATCCTATGTTCGTTTTACTCAAAGATACGATCTTGTTCGCTTCTTTTTCTTCTTCTTCTTCTTCTCCTTCCTCTCCGGCAGTTCGAAGCATGGGCGATCACTTTTTTTCCCGCGCACTTAAAATTCATAAGTTTCCGTGAAAGTTTATATAGAATATTTTCTGCTCTTAAACCCCGACGATTTATATTCGAAACGTAGATTCGACGGCGCGCGTTCCGTGCTACATAATTCTGCCAACAGTATTAGAAATTAAGTAAACGAACCGTCGCGACGCGCCACCGGAATTATGTGTTTTGTCAAGCAACAGGATGCCACCTGGAACTTCAAAGCGACTATTTGGAAAACTTTATTCTTTTCGCGGGATGGCGATGATCGTTCAGTTCTTTTTCCGTTTCGTGTTTTCTCTATCGGTTTCGCTAAAGCTCGTAAACATGTTCCATTAAAAATGTTGTTCCCGAAGAAATTCTAAACGTTCCAATTATCACAGTTACATAATAAGTAGATAGCGGATTTTATGCATTTATTACAAAAATGGGTAGGCGCAATTTAAAATAGTAAAAATATTAAAAGAATTTGATAAGATATTAAGAAAGAAGATGAATTTCTGTTTCACTCCGGATTGTTGCAATTCGGTTAGAAAATTTTTATTTTGCGTAAAGATCCCCCGTCTATCGATTCAACAAATATTTGCAGAAGACCCCTGTTAAGAGGTTACGTGTAAATAATTATATACGTGGATGGTGGAATAAATATATTTTAATGTAAGAAGACCAAGTCGGCGGTGTCTACAAGACGGACACACGATTAGAACTAAACCCCTAAACGCGAAGGCGGCGATACGTATCTTCGTACCTGAAGGGAGGACCGCATGTTATAAAATTAAGTTTTCGCATAGTAAAGTAAAATGCCAGATGTTTTACCTTGACAACCGCGATTTCGTTGAAAAAAAAACTATGAACAGTGAAACTGGAGTAATGGCAGTCGAATCGCAAGGCAGCGTGGAGCACGGGAAACAGTTAGTTAGCTCGGATCGTTTCTAAACGTTCCCCTGGCGAGAAACGCGGTTAGGTGTTCCGCGCTTGCTACTCCGACCGCATAATCGAGTCTCGTTAATAATTGCCTCATTATTGCGCGCCGTTGCGCCGCATCGCTTGTAGCCGAGATATTGGCAGTGTTCGCTATTAATAACACTTTGCCGCCCACGCATCGGCATTGTTGCGAGTGGGGTCTCGCGCATTTCACGTGTGCACGCCGCGATCACGGTGCATACATTACGATGCACCATGGTACCGCGCGTCGCGCCGCGTCGTTCTCGGTGCATGCGCCCTGTGCACCGGCCCAACAAAGGCGCGAAAAGCCCGCGTTTCGCATAATCGAACGATTCAATTCTACCGATGCGGGCCCTCAATCGAATCGTATTCGTTACTCCCATCTTTTTCTTTTCTTTTCTTTCTTTCCCTCTCCTCCCTTCTCTCCTCGTTCCCCGAGGTTCGCGAAGAATGCCAGAAATTTCGAGGGAGCAGATCGCACCGCTCCAGTCGATTCGAATCGAAATGCAATCTTCCATCGAGCTATGCGAAAGATTTTCTCTTTGTATTTCCTCGATGCACGGGAACTCTGATTTTATAAATTTTAATTCGCTATGAGATTGTGGACGAAACAATAATAATTATTATTATTTATTATATACGGGTTGAAGCCCTATTTTACATATGAGAAAGATACAGACTACTCGTATAAGTATAATAACAAAGAAGGGATATGCACAGAAAGGAAAAATTTAATCCTGCGTAGTTGTATTTTAAATTTTAGTAATGAATTATTGAAAAAATCAATACGATTATAAATAGTGCATGCTTTTTCAATAATGCGATTCATTGGATTAATTAGTCCATAAGTCGATGTTGCTTTAAGTGTTTGAAAACCCGCTCTTGTTCTCAATTCACGTTCCGGTGCGTAAAAATTGATTTGCGCATTTCTTAATGAAATAATCAAATATTCCGCACGATTCGTATTTCACAGTGCATTAAATGATATTCGCTGCGTCCGATGAAACATGCCGAACCGGAAGTGGCCGTCCACGCGAATGCGAATCGTTTTTTCTAAAATCGTCGACAGGCGTGACTAAAGACATGATGGTTTCCAATCACCGGTCTAGAATTGAATGCATTACAGCTTCTAATGAACGATGCCAATCAATTACAGTCGCCCGTGCAAAAAAAAATAAGAACGTGCGCTCGACTCAATAGTTTGTCCAGACGAAAAACGAGGATATTGAACTCGTTGTCGCAACAAGATTCCGCGAACGCGACCAGGAACAGGACACGCCGATTATCATAAACGGAACGGAGCAGTTTCCATCGCAATAGATATAATTCCTCGCTGGTTGCGGCAGATTTCAGTTGCGTTAGACGTCCGACAGATACCGATCGTAACGATCCTTAATAAGAAAATCGTTTCTCAGCGCGAGCGAAGATTCGTATCGGGAAAAACCACGTCTCGGCTAAGCAATGAGTCGTATCGATTGTTTAAGAACCACGAGCTACCGGCGATACGATCTGAGATCCAAGTTTTTATGTCCCTCTCTTTCTCTCTCTGTCTGTGCTCGGTTTTTTCCACGGTCTTGGTCGGATATGAACTTGTTTCTTGAAAAAAGAAATAGAAAAAAATTATTGCGCGATCGGTTCTTTCTCTGCTCGACACGGTTTGAGCTATTTCGATCGCCGCCGCGCTCGATCCTCGAGGGATCGGTGGTGGAAGGCTGTCCGAAAACGAAGATAAAAAAATTTGTATGATTAACCGTTGATTTGGATCCCGCCGCTTCCGGATACGAGAGAGCAAAAATCGTTCTCTGCGATAACGCAGAACCTTGCTCCGCTTTTAAATTAGCTACCCGGAAGAATGTTGATCACCCACGTACCAGGCATAAAAAACCCATAGAGCCCCGCGTGTAACGATCTCGATACGATCTCGATTCCGATCGGACGAACGTGGCTGCTAAACGATCGATCGATTTACCCTAGAGACAAAGCAAAAAAAGGACGATCCATGGGTGTTTTGGTATTTATAAAATGCGTCTGCCGTGTGTCTGTATACGTATCTACAGCCTTTTTCTATTCCCGCCGGTTCGCCGTCGATGGTATCGTTATCGTCATTGTTGTTCCCGTTACTGTCTGAACGGAGTCTGCGGTTTACGATTAGTAGTTTATTGGCGAATCTAGACCGCGAAATAACTGCTTAATGGAGAGTTGTGAGGTGACAGGGAAGAAATATCTTTCTCAAATAAATATTTCCCGGAAATAGTGACGCGAGAAAAATCATCTCGACTCTCTGATAAATGTCTATTGGTACAGACATAGTGAATCTTTAATTACAATGTAATTAAATGCGTCTGTTAAAATTATTACTCTATTCCCGTACTTACAGATTCTATAGCATGATGCTGATATCAATAAGATATTAATGAAGCTCGTCAACGAGTGACGTCCAGGCGACTACAATTTGGAATCCGGAACGGTTCGAACAAATTCAAAGTACGCGATAGATTGGGTTGGAAGTGTGGAACGCCGTGATTCATCGATCCTCGCAGGACGAGATCCAATTCCGCGATAACGCGCCGCTATCTCGCGGGCAGCTCGCGTGCGCCATAAATAATAAAATTCATAGCGGCCTCGCGATTTACATTTTACGTTCCCATTAATCCGCTGACCGTTTCCATTCTCGCCCGTGCCCATGTCTATGCTCGTGTGCGGATCGTTACGTGTCAATTTTCAAGAGCTGCCGCGTAAATTGCGATCGCAGGTGTGTGCCAGCAGTTTTCTGACTCACCATCCTGTACATCAAGCTCGCGGTTTCTTTTTTTGCTCCACCGGTTACGTTGCCGTGCCACCCTCTAACGTCGCCTATCCGTTTCCTACGTTGACTATCGTCCCACTGTCTGGCAGCGCGATAAAGACAGAGTTAGGAAGTCGCTCGTCACGTTGGTCCGCCCGCGATTTGGAAAACCCGGACTGGCCGACCTTGAGAGTGCCGTTCTCCACGCGAGAGAAGGACAATCGTGATTGTCCTTTCTCTGTTCCTCTGGTCGATCCCTCTCTCTCTCTCTCTTTCTCTCTCTTTTCGCCTCCGTTCTCTTGTTCCTCCCTCCACTAACATTTTCTTCTTTCCATCCGTTGGCTCTCCTTACCTTGCCGGTCATTTTTAATACTCGCCGCGTTTGGCCTTTGTTTTCTGCATCTTTCTGCCATGTTTGTTTCTCCGGCGATCGCTTTCCTCCTTCGTTTCTCCTCTCTCTTCCCTCTCGGTTTAGTGCCCGGTTTATTCTTTCCCCTTCTGTCCTTCGATCTCTCCTCGTTTGCCCTTTGTCCTCTGCTTCTTTGTATCTCGCTCTCATGCCTTTCGTCGATCCTCATTCTTCCTCCGGAGATCCCTTATTTTTTTCTTCCGGTTCTCCGTTGTTTTCGACTCCTGTATTCTATCGTTATCTCCTTCGAATGTTGTTTGTTCCATTTCTACCGAGTTTAGTTTTTTGTGCACCTAATTGGGCCCGTTCTCGCCTCTCTTCCAGTCCGAAGGTTATTCTGCTTCTCGTGACGTTTGAGAGTTTGTTTTCGGTCTCGTTAACGATCGAAATCGCCGGCGACTATTTTGAGCAACGGTGACGGATCGTGAATTACAATTCCTCGCGTTCTCTCGCTTGTGCAACACTGTGATTGAAATCTCGAAAGGGAGAAAGTATGGGAGAGGGGGCGGACAGCTCCCATTTACCCGAGGAATTTCTTTTTTTTATTTTGTGTAGCGCGCGAGACCGTGCTCCGTTGATGTCTCAATGGGCAGCGCGCCTTCTGATGGCAATTTCATCAGATTGTTCCGTCGTGCGTGTTCTCGGACGTTCTTCCTTTATTGTTGCCTCCTGCGAGGCGTGTCTTTCACGATCAACGGTTGTTCCGCGAGATTAAAATCGGCTTTTCTACCCGGCCAACTCGTTAACCGGGCCTCTCCTCTCTCGATCGAGTGATCTAACGCTTTTAATCGTCCCTCCGTAAGACGTTTTATCGCCGGTTTTAACGAACCGGAGCCACAGAGCCGCGTGCTTTCTCGCGGAAGGGAAACATTACACTTATGCATGTACCTACGTGGAACGTGAGAGAAATTCTTCAATCGAGATGAAAAGCCGGAGAATTGAATTCGCAACGGCGAGCGACGCACACAACTTGAAATCATTCTAAAAGCAGTTAAGCGGCCGGCAGAACCTGTATAAAGATTAGACAGAGTTTCTTTTCCTTTATTCAACGAGGCATCGCGCGGCGCCTTTCTCTTTGCGCAACTGTTCCATTTCCAGACAACAAAAGCCACTCGAAGCTTCACGTATCGCCGAGAAAAAGGTTTAATAGGATTTGCTAATCAGATAAACGTCGAACTACATACGCTCGAATCAATTTATTTCCCTTCAACGAATCGTGTCTCCTAATAATTCGACGTTTCCCACAACTTTCCAAGAATTGTCTCGAACTATGTTTTCTAGGTTTTCCGCGTCGAGTATTTTTCTGATTCCCGTCGAGCAGGCAATAAATAGTTAACAGTGCACCCACCTGAGGATACTTATCACACTTCGCAACAAGCGTTTCGCGCGATACGTCGATCGTACGCTCTCCGCGCGCCGGTTTTTAGAGCGGCACGATAAATCGCCGCAGCATCAGGCAATTGCGCGTGTTCACCGCAAGAAAATACACGTTACTCAATCCTTTAATAAGTTATACGAGGCTTGCGGAGCCGAGCGAGAAACTGTTCCTCGTTTCGTCTAATCAAATACCATTTTATGATGTCGGATCCTATAAGAGGCCCCGGTGCACAACGGCTCCGAGCGCGACACCGATTTTACAAATACCGTTTTACGATTCTCATCGGTGAAACTCTCTCGCCGGTTCTCTCGCTAATTCTCTCGGCGAAAAAGAACCGAATTTATTATCGTCCGCGCTCCAGTTTCGATCTTCGCCAGCGATTTTACCTGGAAGAGTATAAATTGCGAGATGCAGCTGGTCACGTTCGGAGAGCTCCGACGGAAAACATTGTTAATTGAGAACGGTATCGTGCTTAATAAACGGGACGAGATGCCTTCTCCCGTGGCATGCTCGAATATGTAGGCAAGTAGATTTGGGTGGGTGTGCTTACATGGACACGTAGCGTCAAGTAAGTGGCGTGCAGTACTTAATAAGCCGCATGAATTACATTATTTTCTGGTACGCTGCACGGCCAAAACGCTCGCCAAGACCAACCACCGTGGCCGATGCATCTCTCCGCCGCGCCGCCAGAGAGAAAGAGAGAAGCGTTAATTCGTCGGCAGCCGCAGAGGAAAAAAGTGTAATCGAATTGCGGATCCTCGTACCAGAGCAATCTATTTAATCGGGTATTACGACATACTTAATTGGGATCGTACGTGCCCGCTAAGTGAATTGAAATAACAAACCCCGCCGACCGCGGAAAACGATTTCTAAGCAAACAGATTGTCGAATAGAAAAATATTCGAGCGCTGTCTTGCCGGTGACGACGTTATTATAAACTATGGCAAATATTTAATAAATACACAACAGTTAATAGTAGACAAATGTGTGACCGTTTACGTGTGCTCTCGTTTCAATGTCTCGAGAGCATCTGATCTCTTCTTTCTTCTTATCAACAACCTCGTTGTCTGGATACTATCGGTACGTTATATATTATCCATTAAAATTATTAACAAAAGAAATCAATTTTTATATTTTCTAAAGGAACAGATCGGTAAAGATTGATTTGTTTCCTGTGACTGGAAAGAGTTTGATTGAACGAAGCTTCGCGAACTCTTTGAATTCCTAGTAGAATGAGACTTTCATAACCAGACCGATGAAAATAGAATTTCTGTTTCTATTCTCGTAAGGATCGGAAAGTTAAACCGATCAAAACTTTGTGAACTATTATGTTTTAGTCCAAGTAGAATGAGTGGTTCCTGCTCGGACGAAAAGTTTGATCGATTGGAACGTCGCAAGCCTGTTACCTTTAAGATCAAGTAGAAAATTGGTTAGAGTAATTTAAAACTATAATTACTACTTTGTTCGTCGTTTACCAAGTGAATAAATTATATCGAGGCGCGTCCGTGTCGCGATAATTTGACAACGCGAAGAGGTGACGGCATCGATTCGATGGAGAAATAAAACGGCAGTAACGGCGGATAAATTTCGCGGAGCGTCGTGCAACGTTTAATAAGGTGTTTGAGTAACGTTGTGCCACGCGAATAAAGGTGCAGAGAGTCTCGAGCGAAAAAGGGACCGCCGCGACAGTGTTCCCCATTATATAAACCATGCTCGCGTCGTTAATTCCCTCGTGTTGCGAATTTAATAATTCCCCTTGAATAGTGTTTCGCCGTGCGAAACGTTCGTTACTTATCTGCGGAAAAGTGATTCGATAATCTTAAGCTCGATAGAGTGCGAAAACGTCGCGTATACAATAATAATTGCGACAGAATCGCTTGTAAATCGTGGAACTTAATGACGCCATTACGACGATACATACTGCGCGTTTGCAACGCTAACAATCGTTGTCGAAAAAGTCCGAGTGACGTTCGCAAGGCTGGCGAACAGTATATTCCCTGTACGATTTTCGCGACTTCTTGCGCAATATTATATTTTACAATGTTGCCGCGAGTGATTTGTTTAACTAGAGGTCCGACTTCCGTCGAAACCGAGTAGCGAGAAACGAAAGTTTAGCTCGACTTTCTCGAAATTCGTCCGCGACGAAAATTTCCATAAATATTCGCGGCCCAATTATCAGCCGCTCGTTACACGGTATATAGTAACTGGTTGTAATTGGCCTGCGGGGAGTTATGCGGAGACGCGTCGCTACATTTCTCGCGTCTAATTAACATAATCACGCTCGACGCGCGCAACTTGCTCGCCGATTGCACAATGGCGCCCGCGTCTTGCCATTCGCACAACGGGCACCGATCGAACCGTTATGACAGAACCTCATCGCGTCGACGCGATTGCGTCGCATACCTGCTACCGTGTCTTTTAAACGTTCGAAGAAATGTTCCGTTCCCCTCGGATTACGATAAAACGATCTATGAAAATCGGAAGTTTCCTATACTTTTTGCTCGTCGACTATGAAACGTGGCAGCGATCCGGACTCTGCTAAGTTGCCCGTTTTAATTGAGGATACTATGGGCAACGGTACAACAAACGAGACAAACAAGTACGCGTACACCGATCTCGAAACGCTGTCGTTGAATGAATACACGGAGCTTCCTGCATGCGAAACGACGACCAGGCGTTCGCCGTGCATAAGGACGACCGCCGGTCAGCGAGCGAACATACGTGATTAGACGACTGCGGATATTTATGCGAATTCCCGTTTTCGCCGATCGGCAGAGTTGCGGTTACGCTTGAAAAGTCAGGGACCGTATTTATGGTTCTAATTAATCCTTCAATCCATTGTGGATTAAGAGGCAAGGGGTAGCACGTGACATAACTAGCAACTAACTAGAATCTTACTAGATTTTGTATCGATACATGGGTTTGCGAACTGTCGTTTTTTTACCTTATACTATTTGACAGAAAAATACATCGGAATCTGCTTCGATTTCTGCTTCGAATCTGAATTCGATTTCTATAAAAACAGGTAACATGATGTTTTTTGTATCTCCGATTACGAATTTGAATTGAAAAATTTGATGGGGCAGTAAGGTTGATTCAAATATGGCAATATTTGTAATGGAGGTATGAGGCATTGATAAATAAAACTTTAATATACCTCTCGTTAAATTGCGTTTATTGAATTAGTCCAGTAATAAGTTAAAAATAATTTTCAATTTACGTCGTTGTCGTCATCTTCAGATGATAATAATATTATATTATTATTATTATCATAATAATTTAATCTCGCAGAATACCTACTCTGCATTACAAAAAATAGTGGTACGAACTAATCTGCAGCTAATTTTTTTTTCATTTGCAACATTGTAGTATAAAGTAGATGCTCGAACAAGTTTTAGAGCGCGATTTTGCACGATTCAAAACTTTTATTCTATATCTAAGAATCGGAAGTTTGGACTGCGACTGTTGCTCAGCTATAAAAATTCGACTTTTTTCGGATTATCCCCAATTGGTGACACTATTAGGGTAAAGAAATCAATAATTAAACATGCCTAGCTAAAAGTTGACTTTTTAGGTTTTGGCCACGTTTTCGGGCTTTGGAACCACTGTGGGTCGTGTAGAGGGGTTCGATATGGACGTTTTCGGCGAGAGGACGTAAAGTTTTCCCTCCGTCGTCGCTCGAGAGGGAAAAAAGACTATATGCGCGCATTCCCCCGGTGCACGTGGCACGTACACCTACCGAGTCGCGTTTTATATCTGCCGGTAACGTTCGCGGCATATTTTATACTCGCTGACTTATGTTTAATTCAGCGGAACACCGTGGCTCCGTAGCTCGCATACGGAGAGGATCGGCGAATGCGGGAAGATTGAGCGTAGATTGGCCGGGTCGAGGGAGCAAACGTCGTGAAAAAAAAGAACGGCCGGGGAACGGGTTAAAAATTGAAAACGCGGCAATAATTTATTTCGCTAACATCCAAGTGCGCCTTCCACGTCGACCCGTTCCACGCCTCGAGCATTTCGATGCGCGCGATCTCCTTCGGTTTCTCTTTCTTATTCTACCCCCCACTATACTCGCTCGCAACCCTTTCGTCCCTTCTCGAGCAGATAGCTCTTCAGAAAATCCTTTCTGCGCTCAGCATCTTTTCGCACAGTCGTCGCGCGTCGGAGCGAACTATTTGTACACAGCTGCCCATGTTCGCGACCGTCCGACATCGATGTTCGATAAACAAGGGAGAAAGCTGTTAAGGGTGGGGGGAAGGGATGTCACGATGTGCTCTCGAAAACGTCTGGCATTCAGAAAACTATGAGCGGATCGCGTGGGCGTCGCGGTTTTCTTCTCGTGGTCGTCCCACGTTTTGCCATCTGTCGTCACACCCGCGCTTTGCAGACCCCTAGTGGGTGGACTACACACTATTTACTATATCGTACGTCGCGAGTTCTGCTTCAAACAAGACCTTCTCTTTGACCGAATAACAAAGAAAAAGAATGGAGTTTAAATTTACTCTGGAATTAGACCGTCAACTCGATTTATCCCTAGAGGAAAGATTGAAAAGGAGAGGCATCCTTGGGAATGCTCGGTAAAACGGGGGGTGCTAAAGATAACTATCCAGTTTACGTTCGAAAGCGCAATGTAGGGCGTCCGCGATTCAAATTTCGAATAAAATCGAGAGTCACCGATCGAGGCAAGCACATCGAGCACCCTATTCCGGTGCCCGTCTGTAAAAAGCATATCAGCCGGGTGGAATAAGGCCGTGGCTGTCAGGCTCACGGCTCGCGCAACAATTCTCGGACAAAACCGCGAATAATACGGTCGGATAGCGTGCGTGTGCACTATGCAGAGACGTGTGCGCATATAATACTTATGTTAGCCGGGTACACGCGTGTACGCCCTTACGGGGCGAATTATCGTCGCGGCCGGGTATCGTAAACACGTGAACGTTATGTCTTTAGCAGCCTCGCAGGAAACATCGATCGGTGCCCTCGATTGCATCGTAGTCGGTGTAACGATAGTCTGGTCCTGGAGACATTCGCCTCCGCAGTGTCGATGCAATCGTAGACCGTTGGCTCTTGTTCTCCTCTAAGTACCGTGGACCCGGCCGCTGAACGAGAGCATTCTTGCGATAGCGTTAACCGCGTGCGCGATTTTACGATAGAAAATACGACGCCGAGCGTCCCTTTGAGGCATACCAAACAAGTTCACGACGCGCCGTACCCGGTTTCGTAAAAATCACGCTCCTCGAATACGGAAAATTTACGTCGCGGGAACTTCTCGATCGCTCCTCACCAACGGTCTTCCCGTCTTCGAACGAAAACCCCGACATTATAATTCAGTCGAATTTTCTTCGCAAACAAAATACTTTTAATCCTCGTTTGTCCCTCGTGTCAATTCGACACAATATTCCCGAAATAAGTTATACCGTTCTGTTATTTCTGTGTTAAATTTTCGGCATCATTTGATCGGCAGAGTTACGCTTGAAAAATCAGGGAGCGTATTTATGGTTCTAATTAATCTTTCAATCCATTGCGGATTAATGTGAAATCGCGTCAATTCAACACCGAAGGACACTTCAATTCGTGAAATGCGAGAGACATTTTATTCGTCTCTATCGAACAGTGAGAACAACTTTCCATATTTCTTGACGGCTGTTCGATGTC
Organism: Lasioglossum vierecki; assembly: GCA_028455595.1. NCBI lineage: Eukaryota > Metazoa > Arthropoda > Insecta > Hymenoptera > Halictidae > Lasioglossum > Lasioglossum vierecki. The sequence continues at coordinate 2,736,980 of CM052336.1, read as the reverse complement.
CTGAGCACGATTTCAACGAGAAACCGTACGGACAATGCTGCAAAGAAAACTAGAACGAGATAAATGGTACAAAGAGAAGCAGTGTGTATCGAGATAATAGAGGTCGCAACAAAGGTGCACAGGAAACGCGATATCGTTAATGATACACCCGTGGAATATTATATTTGCGGTTGCCATTCCCTTGCACAAAGTAGCAGTAAACGAAGAGAAAGGTACCTTAAGTGATCGATAAAAACATTTCCGCTGAAAGATTACGAGAGGAAGATAATAGGGTTCGTTCGTGGGACTGTGATATCGCTACGGGATCGGAAATTAATTACCTCGGACGGACATGCAAATATCCTCTTCCACATAGAATAGTTCTGTGTCGTTTCCTTTGCTCTAAATTTACTTGTTTAGGAGAATTCACGAACAAGATCACTGCGCATGGTGTGCTAAAGACATCCTGCGAATGGATCAATTTCTAAAATCTGGTTTAATAAATGTAATTTTGAACAATCTCTGATTTTTTGGTCTGAAAGTCCTAAAAAAGGTCTTAAATATTTCTCTTTCGAGATGTCGTTTAACAGCCGAAATAATCGTTTTAGACATCTCAGATATTGAGAAGATGATCGGGCGATGTATCAGCTGAAAATAAGTAGAAGTGCAGGGGGTTAATATAGAGATTTTTGGGGGGAAAATGTGCAGAGTCAACGAATGCGATCTCTCGGGGAAGTGGCACGATAAGCAGCGATACACGAAAGAAATCGAAAGGGGAACGCGAGAATTCGTGGCTAGGAAAGAGAAAGGGTTCCAGGAGGCGTTCTTGGAACGTGGTATGGATGGCATCCTGGCAGGATAATACTGTAGAGGCCGCATACGTGGACGAGTACACGACGCGACGATTGTGCTCGCGTACCCCGGTATTATAATGGATTCAAACTAAGGGTTTGTATTGAGATATCAGTATGTGGCCGGGCACCGGTAATGGCCTCCCGTTCTAAGAACCCGCCTCCTGTGTATCCAGAGCAGATAGGATATGCGCAGTACTCTCCCTCTTTCTCCATATGCAACGCCGAGCTATAACTATCTACAATATACGTAACCGTGTACCTGTAATCAGACTTCATCCCTCTTCTCTCCCACTACTTTGCACACGAGGGGGACGCGACGCTTTCGCTATCTCCGCCGCGCCGCTATGATCGAATACTTAACACATTGGCGTCCGGTGATTTTTGACACGCAACGCTTCGCAAATAGTATGTTATTTTCAAGAATCCGCTACAACTTTTCAGCCAATTAATATGTCCAGCTAAATTGAACCATTCATTTCGAAACAGAAGATAGAAGAATCTAAAAGCGGTATAAACGGACGCGTTAACACGCTCCCGATGGAAATGATTGCGAAATGTTCAACGATGTGCTCGATACAATTACAAATCGGTGCAATTATCGAGGCAATTATACGTGGGAAATAAACCGCGGATTAATAGGACTGTAACGAACGTGCGCGGTAACCTTTCGGGTTTACTCGGAGGCAAGGTAATTTATTTACTAGATAATATAGTCTGCTAGTGTTTCCAATATCGTCGAGCAATTTCGTTGAAGATCGTTCTCGACAGTGAGACTAGTCGTCGGTTGAATTTATAGGTTCGCGGCGTTACGGAGGAGGCTGTATCGCCGACAACAAATTGGAATTCGAGTGGATCGCAAACGTCTCGATCATCTCGATCCTAAATTGAGCCCGGCCCGACTCTCAAATAATAAGATCCTCGCAGCTCCAATAACACAATGCCACGATCGCATCGAGCTGCTCGGTGATTACAATACAATGGAAAACCGGGATCGTTCCGCGGTCCCGGTTTCGAGACGCGTATGACAACATTCAACAGTCTGAAAAAAGAAATTTCAAGAACTTCGCTCGGAGCAGAAATTGTAGGTGTTGCGGGAGGTCATGGTAATGGTCGGCAGGAGGGGAATCCAGCGGATTAAAGCAGATTCGGATCGAGGATTCTTATTGAGATATCAGCGGATGACGCCGGTAATGGTGGGCCCTTGGAGCCCTTCTCGGAACCCTTTGGCGTCGTCGGAGAGCACGAGAGAGCGCCCTTCTCGCTTCTGATAGTCGTTCCGGAGCGGATCGGCCTGCATCGGTCTCTATTGCGGCGTCATAACTTACAAACTTGCATTCATGAACGAAACGGTGAGAGGGAGAACGTGCCGTCGTAAATTCTCCTACGGACCCGTGTGTGTACGCGAACGCGCGGAATCAAAACGCGATACTATAACTTCTCTCGACCGGCGGCGGTCTCCTTTTCTCCCCCCTCTCTCTCTCTCTCTCTCTCTTGATCTCTCTTGATCTCTCCAGTATCCGCGCGTATGACGTGCGTAATCCAGCGTTCCCGACAGACGTGTTTGATAAATATGAGACGAAATCGTGGTACAGGCGCGAACCGTTCCCATGATGCACTAAATCTCGCCAGGCGGAAGGCAACGACGCTCCGTGAATTAGACTCGACCGACTAACGAGCCGACTTCGATCTGAATTTATTAATCTCTCGCGTGTACAAGTCGTGTGAATCGATACGTCGCCGTCCTCGACGACTCCCGAGGTTGCGCAAGTTTTCCACGGGGAGATCTTGGTGGCAAATTGTGCCAGATCTGTTTCTCCGCTACGGGCGATCGTTAAACATACAACTATAAATACAGTATGATCTTGAACAATTTTCGAAATCTTGTTGGCAAAAGTATCTGTTAAATTATGAATGACGATGAATAAAGAAAGCCTTTTGGAAGAGAGACTTGAAACACTATATTCTCACTTACTACTGGATAAACTATATGTATATCTTGGTGTTATATTCGTGCACTAGGAATTCTCGAGATTATTTAATTTCATATCAAATATGACAATCGGAATCAAATCTGTATCAAGAAAATTTAATCTAACCTAACCAAAAATTAATATCTCTCTCACACCTGACAGATGATAGTTTTTCGAAAAGAGCGAAGAGGTTTGAAGCGACCGGTGTTGTTTTCAGAAGACACGTGTGCGCCCGCGAATTTTGCAACGTCATTAAAAACCGAGATCGAGGCGAGCGGAGCGCAGCGCGCCGGGTCGAAAAAAAAGAAAGAAAAATGAAAAAAGAAGCGGAAAACAGTCACGAGCGGACGAGGCATCGAGTATCGTAAATCACTATCGACCTATTCTATTCAAATGAAACTCGTGTTCTCCCTCTGTGCAACGTCTTTTGCCTGATCCCCTCCCCGCGAGCCCGTTATTTCTTTCTTTGTCCGTGGAACGTATCGAGGGATTTTGTTTTACTTAGAATTCCACCGTTAACGAAAGTATTAGGGGCTTATCTGGTATTCCGAGCCGGCCGATTAAATTTGCGATTAAATTGAGGCCATTTGTATTCATTAAGAGGGACACGCTGAACTATGTCGGGACGCTGCTAATGAAATCGCATGATCCCTTACCGGTCTCTCGCGACGGAGCACAATGCGTACGAATTCTGTACTCGACAATTCGTACTCGTAAGAAACTTATCTTCTACCGAGAGATCGTTAATCGACAGCTTGCATCTTAAAAGTTTTCCCGAGCCCATAATATTAATTCCATTGAGAAATTTCAATCGCTTTCGCAGCTAATAAGGCCAATATTAAACACATTTGCGTCATCAGCCCGGCCTTTGCTACATGTTTATCATCCCGATAACCAGAAACAAGTTCCCCGCGAGTAAAAAGTCGTGTTGCAAGTCGAAAACGTTTCAGTATCATTTCATTACTTACATTTTGGACTTTACATGTTACCCGCATTCGTTTCCGACAGAAATATAATGTAATAAATGTACTGTTAATTATTTTTAATTTAAATAAATGTTTGAAAGGTGTACTCCTCCCCCAACGTCACAATACTATAAAATCTGTATTAATGGAGCTTCGATATCAGGAGTATCATTAATAGCCTGATACAATTCTAATTCAGTTGGTCCGTTTAATCTGTCTCAAAGTTTGAAATAATTGATTGGTGTTGATAGCGCGGGAAGAGAAAAAACGGCTGCAAAACGCAGCGAACGGAAAACATTAATTTCGCAATTAGGAGAAATCGGCAAGAAGAACTTTCTATCTAATCGGAAACACTCGGTGGTTCGACGCGATTCGAATGTCGTCGGTGCGATGCCCGGAAATGCGTTTCGCGTGCACCTCGTGCACTCCGTGTACTCGGTGCAGTTGGTGCACCGCCTCCGCCGGTCGATCGGTCGAGCGTGAGGCCCGATGCAACAGAGAGAAAAAAAAAGGGACGAACAAAAAGCTTTGAAAACCCGTCCGTTAAACGTGCGTAAAGGCTGGCCCGTATGTAGGCGACTCGCGGACAAGAGTATCAAGCGGCCTAACGGTAAAGCTGCGTACCGAAGAAACTCGATTGCTGCACGACTGCCTGCGCACTGCGTATACCGGGGACACGCATTCACAAGCGTACACGTGTGTACAAGCGTGCACGCTTGTACAAACGCACCAGCATTCGCAGTCGACACATATCAGCGCCACCGTAGAAAATCCAAACGGGTAGAAAATGCTAATTATCGAGTGCATTAAATTTCCGCGATAGCGCCAATACCGTCGCAAATATTCTCAATTCGCGGAAAGCAACGCCCGAGTTGCCGCGGTAACTGTAAAACCGGCTTTCTTTTTCCTCCGATCGATTTTCGCGGGCTTCCAGAGCGATCCCTCGATCGATTCGATGGAACAATTCGACCGTAAACATTTTACATTCAATATATATGTTACTTCTGTTACATACGCACACCGGTTCTTCGATCGACGTTACATATCGATTAAATTTTTGAAGATATTGGTGGCTATCCAACAATAGTACACGTATAAAAGAGCTTTTTAATAGAGAGCCTCCAATCGGCCTCACAAATCATCATCATTATGATGACATTTTATCAGAAACCAACGTATATATCCTCTGTATACAATCCCTAATATTTTTCCATAAAATCACACTTAATATAGAACTAACTGTACCCCGTTATCATTTACTATAATTTAATTCAACGTTAAATAATAATGTTAATCCTGGAGCATTGTATGCATGGAGTCAACTAGATTCATACTCAAGAACGACTGGTTATTTTTCATTATGTTTATTAAGGTATCAATTTATATAATGTAATGTACAAAAAGAAAACAAGCTGATAAACATTTAAAAAATAAAAGAGAAAAAACGTTAGATATCGATCGTGACTTTCAATGGTGTAATCCGCGGACACTGTGCGTTCAGAATTCAATTAGACGAACAAATTGTGCAATCAGTACGTTACACGGAACAAAGTAAGAATAAGCTGACTATTATACATATATAAAAAGCCAGGCAATTACGTAAAGCGATTTGCAGGTAATAAAGTAATTAAGCGAGACAAGTTGCGACTGTAAACTTCCGCGGTGATTATACACGATAATGAGAGTAACGAGTGTAATTACAAAATTGACGACGACTGTAATACCGTGGCAGGAATGTCACGTTTTCTCGTTGCTGGCTAGCGGAGGCGTCATCGCGCGGGGATCTTGAAAATTCATCGAACATCTGGGAAATGATATTTTTCCTCCTTTTTTGTTCGAGGGAAACGTGCCAGCGAACGATGACGCGTGGAATTGCTAACACTCGAAAAAGCGGGCAACAGGAATAACCGTTGCACGAGTCGCATGATTAACAAGCCGTTAATGTTTGCAGTTTCACGTCTAACTCGAAAATGCATGTGCATTCACAGGCATATAAAAGTAGAACGAGGGGAAAGCCAATTACCGCAAGCATTTCTTTCGCACAGACGCGCCGGGGATCTTCGTTAGACTGCCGACAGCACCGTGAAAATTAATCAACGATTCCGAATGATAGCAACTTTAATGAACGTCAAGACAGCTGAAATATTAGATCGATATTTCAAAGAATTATTTTACAAAAATCAACTTCCACTTACGATCGACGGAGAAAATTTCTATCTCGTATAAAAATCCACAGATTACACGTAACTGTTAGAATTTTGCAATTTTAACAGCGGCGAACATGCGCGAGGCTTCGTTAAATTTGAAAAAAGAAAGAAGAAACTTCACGATTTTAGTACGGCCGTAAAACACGCGTTTAGCAGCGGTTCGTCCGTACTTAGCATCTAAATCACGAGCCCGTTTACATTGTGCAGGTCTTAATAATTCTAATTGGCGATTCTTCGCGGCGCGAGCGTGCGAATCGGCCGTTTACACGCGCCGCGTACGCACACTCTCGCCAGAGATAACTGTGCATCGGTGGAAACGCGGACGATCCTTCCTTAAAAGCGGACTTATCTAAAACGTGTAAAAAAAAGAGGAACCTTGTAAGCATCGTTCACGATCACGCAACATTCCTTCCTCGAAATTAATATCGTAGGTGACAACTTTGTCATCGTTAAGCTGCGGAGAAACTTCCTTCGCGCCGAGGAAATTCACAGGACCCTCGAACCAAACGGGAATTTACTTCCTCTGTCAACGGAATTTATTGCAATTACCAGTAATCGTTGTATCCTCGGCTGAGAGCTCTGTCAAAAATATCCAGTCGCCTGTGATAAAGTCTCTCTCGCTCGACAATCACTAATCGTGCATCAATTTTGAAGAACAGCGGTCAAAGGTATTTTTTTACTTGTAATAATTCCACTAAATTTCTAGTAAAATATTGTTTACTTTATCCAATACTAGCTAACCCGACAAACGTGATCCTGTCCAAATTTCAATAAATTTGTTTGTGATCCTTTTGTGAATTTGTGAAAAGCTATTGGTATTTATTAATGTCAAGCTGCTCTACTTGTACCGTTTCAAATATTATGATTTTTGCAGTTTTTCTGAATTTTCCGACTTTCCTTCGTAATTGTCTTGAACTTTTTCCAAGACCATAACGAACAATGCAAAAAACAGAATTAATCATATTCGTCGTTCGAATCGTGAGTTTATAGAAAAATCCCAAAGAAAAAAGCACTTCCAATTTTTTTACTCTAAAAACTTGATTCGGATTACAACAAACATTTAAAAAACAAAATTAGCCAAATTGGTCTAGCCGTTCTTACGTGATGTGACCAACGGAAATCATTTCATTTTTATTATATAGATGTTGGTATCTAATCAATTACTAAACATTCACCTGTATCAATTTCATATTCGTATAAAGAGAAAAATTAATATAGAATGGAATAATTAATTATCGAGTTAAAATAGTTCCGAGTGCAGAGGGTTAAATTATTGTACATATAAAAATCTCTAACAGTCTAACAATCATTTGCTGCTAGTCTGTGGAGGTCCAGGAATTAGAGAAGAAAGGAACAATGGAGAACAATGCGACGAATGAACTTCCACAGAAACTGGAGTGTCGCTTGTTCAGCAGCAAAAAATTCAAGTTCACCGTGCACTCGATGGATTAGACGGGAACATGTCTTGCCAATTATTTTAGCAATTACCTCGACTGTTTCCAGGGAGACTGGTGTTCGCGACAAGCTGGGGTCGATGGTACAATAGCAATTTCCGTCAACGTTACCCGCTTCGCACCGGCTAGCGTCCTAATCGCGACTAATTTGATTTCAACGGCGATAACGCGGTCTGGTTGCAACGGTTGGCTCGCGCGCGCCGCAAAAATGCAACGGCTCGCATTGTGAGCGATACGGGGACTGAACCGCGTCTTTGTCCGCGGATAAAAATAAGCGGGGCGCTCGTTACCAGTGGAGGATATTTATCGGTGCTGTTATTATCTCAATTTGACCGTTTCGCGAATTGAAATTCCGCGGTGATAATGTACCCTCGTTTCGCAGAGAGACGCGAGACGACGAGACGCGCGACGACAACGCGCGCGGTCCCCTGAACGCTTTCTCGCGGACGAAATCGGACGATCACGAAGACTAATGAGCCTGACACGTAAATAATTATGCACAATAAAACACTGTTACCTCTCCGCGAAAGGAAAGAACGACCCGTTTTCGGATCGTTGCTATCTGAATTGCGTCGAGAAACTCTCGCGGTTTATTGTTCGACGGAATAGCGACCCCGGCCTTTAACGAATGAATAAATTCCATTTATTTTTCGCGGTTCGTTCCGGCTGCTCGAACACTCCGATAGACTCGACTCGCAGATTACTCCAAGAATTTATGCAGGTTTAAATTCAATATTATTGTTTATTCGATCGGTTGATATAGAAAATAATTTCTCTTGTATGCGAGCCGAGGTGTTCGGTTAATAAACATGTCGGGAGGAGAAAAAAAAGGCGAACGCGACACGTTCTAATGTTTCGAAACGGCGAGCAAAAAGAAAATGGCGGAGGCGGCGCTAGAATTTGACCGAAGGGAAACTTTCTTCCATCGGAACGGTACTCGCTCGGGAAAAACCGTTTTAATGAAAGCGGCGTGCTGTAATAGAGCAGTAAAACCACGGCAGACCGTGGCAACTACGAAAACGGTATACAGAATCTGCATTAAGGATAATGCGATGGGTTAGCAACTGGAACGACGGATATTGCCCTGCAACGCTGCTAACTTTCGATACGTATCTATTAGCGATATCAATCTATCTGCGAAATCAACCTCTTCGGATGCCGAGATTCCCGTTGTTTCATGTAAATGAAAACAATATTGCCCACGATATTCTTTAGAAAGTCTTCTAACGTCCTCTCGCTTTTCGTTTTCTGTCGACTCGAGCAAAAACACCGGCCGTTTTTCGGCGGTTGGAAAGTATGGTGTAGCAGGGACCGCGAACGAATCTCTGTTTTCCAATCACGTACGATAATACCGAGCTAAACGGTGCTCGTCGATTATGTAGCGGCGTTCGACTATATAATAATGCGTGCATTAGTATTCCGACCGAACCTGAGAAACGATTCTTTCAAGCAATGGAAACACGACCAGTCCAAAAGGAAAAGGAAAACCGTTCCTCGTTTTCAGCCTGCACAGCCAACTATGAATAGAGCGACGCTCTTTTTATCCATTCAGAGAGCACGACAAAGTAGACTTCAATTACTAAATTATTCGAAAAAGGTTCCCATGGATGCCCCAAGCCTCGAACACCATGGGAACCTCTCACCTGTTGTTCTACGATTTCATCAACTTTTTCGAAAAATCTCCCAACATTTCAATTATGGACAAACTCGATTTTCAACGAAGCGTGCTCTCAATTTTTTAAAGTCATTTTTACAGGAATGTCTTGGCAAGAGCAATAGATTATAAACTATGACGGCTGGAATATTTTAGAGCGAGGCATGAAAATCGGGAGAAAAATTTCGCGGATCTCGGACACCGTCCGAAGAGCCTAATGGATCCGGAGAGGCTCGGGGTTCTCTCTCGAGCGTGTCTCAGCTAAAATTGATGATGCTATCCCGTCGGCAGGACTCGCAACACGTTGCACTGGCCGCTTATTGTTTCACGCGTGCACTTTTGCATCGTTCCGTCTTCCTCATCCGGATGCGCGAGAAACGGTCGCTTGGATCGCGGAATCCGGTCGCACTTGGACACGTCTTACGTTCGAACGTCACAGAACATTAACCGTGAGTGGCCACTCGCTGATTCTCGCGAGCTAGTATGCGTCTCGCTATTTACCTCTGTGCTTTCTAAAGATGATATGCAGCGGTGGATGCACACGCGTCGGACGTCCCGCAACAAGAAAAAAAAAGAATACCCCAGGCGTTTCTAGTGATTCGCTCGACACGATTCTCCGTCGAGTAAAAGTGCGAGATCGACTCGTACCGGATGATGATCGTCGCTATTATCCGCAGACTCTTTCTGCCGTCGAATCAATTGCAATCGGACCGAGAAACAGACTTGTGCTGATTTAACAAGTATTATTATTATTTATTATAAACGGGCTGAAGCCCAATTTTACACGTGAGAGAGATACAGACTACTCGTATAATCCTGCGTAGTTGCATTTTCAATTTTAGTAATGAATTACTGAAAAAATCAATCCAATTATAAATTTTGCATGACTTTTCAATAATGCGATTCATTGGATTAATTAGTCCATAAGTCGATTTTGCTTTAAGTGTTTAAAAACCCGCTCCTCTTGTTCTCAATTCACGTTCCGGTGCGGAATAATTGATTTGCGCAAGTAGAGAGGAACAATCAATATGATTATTAATTAAATTAAGGTGGGAGCCTTGAGGTACACCTGATGGAACATGTATCGGGGATGAAGTATACATTCGCAAAGTATGAATTGAATTATATTGCAATTGCATTATATAATTCGAACCTCTCGCTTAATTGAATTGCTAATTACGCGAATCACGAGAGTAATCGAAATCCAATGTAATTGCAATAAAATTTCATTGAAATACAATATAATATAAATTAGTCGATGCGCGCATTACTCGGTTAATGTGAAAAATATCTCTCATTTTTATCGGTGTTTCTTCCGTTTCGCATTCGCAGACAATTCGATTGTATGCTTATTTTTACGTGTTAAAATTCATTTAAAACTTGCTGACAATTGAATACTGCGACTAATTCCATCAATGAAAAACGTGGTAAAAAGTATGTAGATTGAATTTATTTATAATACGCCGGAATGACGAAACGACACGTTTGCGGAGCGTGGAATATCGCGTGAAAGGAACAATACACGACATCGGCTGTGATCGCTCTGGCATGGATCGATCGGCGTGGATCGAATTAGCGGGAAAAATCTGTTGGATCGGAGTTCGCAGGACGAGTGGACGCGTGCGCGATCGTTCCGCTCGGGTCAATTGTCTGGGGGAATTCCAGTGCAATCGCGAAAGATGAAAAGGTGTTGTGTGCGCAGCAAACGAGGTGAAAGTAAGAGGCGGGCGCGCAAGTCTATATTCAAACAATGAAACCTTGAGTGTATCGCTGAGCGCTGCGCGGTTCGAGCGCTGCAAAGGCCACGTGGTGGTTCGCTCTTATCGAATCGATTCCTACGATTCCTGAATCAATAACGCGATTACTCGGACGATCGTGAAACGAATCAATTATCCGGGCGAATGAATGAACGAGATTCGCGCGCGATTACGAAAATAAGATTCAGAGCTATTTAGATCCTGTTCTATGACGAAAATAGCAGCAGCTAAGTGGGAAATACTCGCCGCTTTCTAATTCTGGGGTTTTCCAGGGTTATACATAAGTATGCTGTTATTTCCTCTGTAGATTTACGTAATTCTATGTAACGCGAAGCGAGAAAGTTTAGGGGAACGTTTTCATTTATCGATGAAGTATTATTGGCATGGGGAGATGGTTTATTGATTTCTACCAATGAGAAAGAGATTCGAAATAAAAGGTTATGGATGTTAGTCGTGTTTCGAAACGGGCATAGCCTCTTTAAAGTGGTCTAAGTGGCCGACTCGCGCGAGGACTCTGCTCGCAATCGCGTGTTCGAGTAACAGAGGTCTACGCGTTCCCGTAGAACCTCCAACGGAGAGCCATTCAGTAGTCGGGGTCAATGAAAAATCCTCGAGGGTTCTCCCTCGGAAGGAAAGTACTACTCTCCAACTATTTTACAGGATCCGGAAATCAATTTTTTCGTACTTCTACGTCGAGTATACGAAATTTCCTCATTGTCTTGGATTCCCTTCACGAATTAAGTAGAATCACCGTTAAATTTCAGTTTTACTGGTTCAGATGCTTTACGAGCTAGACCAGCTATTCGGTGAAGAGATTATAAGTAGTTTCTGGAACACGAGAGACAACTTTGTTGAATTGCTTTGATTTCGGCGAGTTTTTATGGTGTTCTGGTCGGCGGTGAACGCGTTAAGGCCGCCGGAGAAGAAGAGGACGCGATCCTGTTGAGCGACAAGACAAAGAATCTCAGCTCGTAATGGCTGCTGTAAATTTCGCGTTGCCGAGGCCGAAACGGAACGACAGATGGACGAATGGACGCGGGACAGAATGTGCGAAGGGACTTTCGAAAGATTGAAGAACGAGACGAGTCGACAGGAGAGACACCTGGTAACCTTTCTTCTCGAGTCAGATGAGGAAGCGACGATAGCACGACTATCTGCTCGGCAAGAACCGTTTTGCAATGCGATCGATGGACTGTGGTCTCTATTTCAGAACTCGCTTCGAGCAAAACTTATTTTTAATCTAGTCAATTGTTTTTTTTTCACCTGTCAAACCGGCGTTTTTCACCGGACGATTTTTATTTTTGATTATTCGACCGCGCGGACACGTGTCAACGAACACGAAGACGCTAATGTAAATTAGATCCATGTGATCGAGGATCGCGGCCAGTTCTCGCTGGCTGAACGAATAACAGCTCGCTCCGTTCGCTCGACAGCCATAACTTTTCACAGCAATTGGTGTCGTATGAATGGTATGGAACTCACTGTACCTTTCATACATCCTTACCATCTCAATGACAGCATTCTCTCCTCAATAAATGAGGTAAAGGATTTAGGAATTCATTTCTCCTCTACCTTAAACTTTTCCAACCATATTTATCATATTGTTAATTCCGCCTCTCGAACACTTGGTTTCATACTTCGTTTTTCCACTGATTTTCATTCAATCCGCACACTTAGATTGCTATATATTACCCTCGTCCGTTCGCTATTAGAATATTCATCAATTATATGGTGCAGCATAAATTTCTCAGGTTTGGTTCATATAAGCTCAATAATCCAATGTCATTCTCTGATCATGATTACTCCGCAATAATAACTACGATGAACCTAGAACCATTATCTGCAAAGAGGAATAATCATATTGATTGTTCCTCACTACTTGCGGGTTTTCAAACACTTAAAGCAAAATCGACTTATGGACTAATTAATCCAATGAATCGTATTATTGAAAATCATGCACTATTTATAATCGCATTAATTTTTTCAATAATTCATTACTAAAATTTAAAATGCAACTACGCAGGATTATATGATAATACCATATCGATTGTACTAGTATCAAAATTTTCTTTTCTGTACACATCCCTTCTTTGTCATTATACTTATACGAGTAGTCTGTATCTTTCTCATACGTAAAATAGGGCTTCAGCCCGTTTATAATGAATAATAATTTTTCAAGATGGAATGCATCGTCGAACGTCTATGCGAGCGAGGCTATTTCGATTTCACACGGAACTCGTGAGAACTGGCGTGCTTTTCGCGTCCCTTCGTAGCGGGCGCAGCTTTCTTCCATCCTTTTTCCGTTGGTTTTTCTCTCCGCAGTGTCTCTCGCAATCGATCAGCGTTACTTTCTCGATAGGAGCGCGATAACGATCGAGGAAGGGGCGATCGACCTTTGAAGTTGCCTTTCGAAAATCGGCCGGCTCCAGCCTTGCCGAAGCAGCCTCGACCTCGCGCGATTTAACCGTAGTAAACGTACGATTATTACGATTTGCGTCAATACCGACCACCCGCGTGTGTATACGCACACCGGTCGCTGATTATTGCCCCCGATTTCGGCCTCTAGATCGATCCTAGATCGTAGATCGCGGCTCGACACGCGAACCAACAATGCTACAGCGTCGTCGCTTTTGCCACGCCACGCCGCTCGACTCGAGTCACCGTTTCACGTTGCGCAAACTACCACCAACGGATTTTCAGGCCTTTCTATCGATATTTAAAGATGCCATTGATATATTCGCCGGTACGTTAGTCTCCGGATACTAATCGATCCCCAGTCAAGCCGACGCGCTGGATCAACAGTGTGTGTTTCCATCGATCCGACCGATTCGATGAGTCACGAATTTCGCAACCGAGCACGCTCGCTCGAAATGCCCGGATTACCAGGAAAATTGTTATGCGAACCGGTAGACTGGCTCTATGCAAATCGTGAAATATGTCTCGACTATTTATACGGCGTAGAAATTAAACCGAAACTGGTTTCTGTAAATATAGACTCTGACAAATGGGAAAGAAGAACGTGGATATTCACCTCTTGTGTCCGAGATACAATTGTGAATCGATAAGAAAATTAATCGAATAATCAGCTTGACGATAGCGTGCGCAAAGTGTTGGCCAATTGTTATGGTCCCGAGTGTTCTACGGTGGTAGCGAGCCCAGAAAGAGGATCAACGGAGTCGCGGCGAGATTTCTCAAATAATAAAACATTTCACGAGAGGCCCGGTCGACCTTGCGGCATAAAAATTCGACGGCACCGGTATGCGATGGGTGCCGCGACGCAGGGTAGGAACGTCTCGGGCTCATGCTCTGAATTCCTCGGATCTAAGAATCTCCGGTGGCGAAAGAAGGCCCGAAAACTGCCGTATGTAAATAATCGGCATTGTTCCGCGGCTCGTTGCAATGATTGTCGGTGTTTATCGTGGCCTCGGTTGACGCCGCGGTAAATCCGCGTGCGGGTTTTTCGAAGTGAAAAGTTCGCCGGAGAACAAAGGGGGGTGGAGACACACCTGAGTAAAACACTCGGCGAATGGTTTTGTCGGCTCGGTGCGCGCGTACCCGGCCATTTTTTTCGCCGGCATAATACAGCGAATTCTTTGGGTCCTTGCCGGGGCCCCCCGGAGCAGCAGCGTACCCGCGGGTAAAGGGGGACGCGAAACAACCGGGTAAAAGGGCAACAGCGGAACCCGGTACGCTGCCGCTGCTGCTCCGTTCCAGGAAAGTCGGGAAGGTCGGACCCGCGGCCGCGGTTCTGTCTCGTTTTCTAGCAGAAACAATTGAAACAATGAATTGCGCCGAAGAATTTAATCTGATCCGATTGCACGTTGCACGTACGCCGTCTAATTAAATTCAGGGACGCCGCGCGCCACGCCGCGCCACTCTCCTCTCTTGTGTACTCGACGAAACTGTATCGTCTCGAGAATATACCCTTTTGCTCTTCGTGCCCGCAGTGACACAATAGTTGCTCGACCGTGTCTAGCTTTTAGCACGCGCATTTTTCCACCTCCCACTCGGACACGACCAATCTCGGCCGTTTAGCAAATCCTTCCCGCGTCCAAGCTTCTATTCCACACTTCTGCGATTGTTCCGTTTATACTCGTTGATCTTGATCAAAAGTGGTCGCAAGCGTTTCAAACAAATTTAAGCAATTGCTGCTTATCGCAGGATGTATGGACGAAAGAGAACGTGGGGGCTAGAGCAATCGATCAGCGTGCCCGAAAATGTTGCACAAGACTAGACTGGGATCGTCGTAACCGAGCAGATCGGAATGTCTTTCGAGTCAAATTCGATCCTGTATGTGTAACCCGTTCGAGGCCAGTCGAATCCATCAATACGTCAACGATGACTGGATCAATATCGCAGCCTCGCAGTTCGCTTTCAACTAGTTGTTACAACGGCTGTAAACTCTCCGCGGTAGTGTTGTAACATAAACATCCGAAAAGGTTGGTCGCGAGTCCCTGATCTTTTATTATCTCGTGAAACGTCCGAGCGTCGGGTGAAACGGTGAACGGAGGAGCAGGCCGATCGACGCGCAAGGGACAAGAAGGAACAAGGAAAACCGCAATGAAGGAAAAGGCGAAAGAAAGGGAAGTGGACACACAACCCGCAAAAGTGGTGTCGTGTTGTGTGTCGTGCCGTGGAAACGAGCCTGCCGCAATTACTACGAGAGGCTGCTATCCTCGGTCCAGGAACGAACGACCAACCACGCCCTCGCTAATGCGAGACCGGACAGGATTTCGAATTGCCTCGGCAAGGACATCAACTATATACAACGGCTCGACACAAAGACCGGCTAGCGAGATTTTTTAATTACACCCTGTTTACGCGGTCAGCCGCGAGAGCATGCCTGCGCTATCCGTGTCCACGTAGCTGCGTCTCTGACAATCGGATTTATGATGCGCGAGAAGCTTCTGTCTTTGCGCCAACCCCCCTCTCCTCCCTCACAGTCAGAAACTACTAACTTCATTCTTCCCGCAGGAATGCAAGAGCGACGGACCTCTGGAAGATCCTAACTTGCATTCTTGCGGGAAGAACCAAGTTAGCGGTTTCTGACTTGTTGATTTTTTCACTTCTTCAAGAGCGACGAAACTCTAAAACAGGACAAATTTCTTTTGGAAAGGTCTTAAGATCGTAAAATTTTTGGATCCCACGGAGATCACCAATTCCAGATTTCACCGACAATAACTTTGGCCGACAACAGAATTTGATCGACAACGTTTTTAGAGTCGCTGTCGATCAAATTCGTCGACTGTCAAAATCGTTGTAGGCCAAATCTGGAGTCGATGAAAACCGTGTGTCGGTGATTTCCATGGAATCTAAAATTTTTAGGCTTGGTGGGCTATAGAGCGAAAAAAATCCAGGGGTTACAAATATTTTTAAATAAAAATTGATATTTTTACATAAGTTTTTCATTTCACGTAATTTGATTTATATTTAATTTGTTCCATGTAAAGAACAATATTAACCTCGCGGATCGGGTTGAAACCTCGCAGAACCGCGAACCGTAGTTTGCCAACCCCCGCTCTAGAAGATCTTAACTTCAAGATCATTTCCTGTACAACACGCGCTTAGCGGATCATTGAAAAATATAAAAGGACGTCCGGCGGAGAACAAGAATCAAGAAAATGATTCGAAGAAGCCTAGGCTCGCGTAATTGGAATCTCCACACTGGAATTTACATATTAATTTACAATTCTCCGGGATCGATTGAATTTCCGATGGCTATCGAGCGGCCGTGCGTCAAGTAATTAATTTTTAAGAGCATGATTTCACCAAGGGACAGGTTACATTGTTATTCGCGGGATTTCCGAGGTAAGCGATGCTAATGACGGATCGAGTACAATCGTAGAATAGTATGCAGGATGGACTGGTTAATGAGTTCGGGGATATAGAGGACTATTCGAACCATAGAAGCTGGAGTAGTAGCTCGAGGGACGGCCACGTCTAAAATAAAAGGAAGGCTGTACGCGCGAACCGAAGGTCGCAAGTAACGGGCGCGTAGTAGCGAAATTTTAGATAGATCTAATATGCGAATATGGTAATGTAAAATTCATGTCGCCGAACCATATAGAGCTCTTTCATGAATACACAAGTATATTACAGGACATACGCATTAAGCGCTAGACGACGACGACGACGATTACAACGGCGACTGAGAAACAAAAAAAAATTTACGAGCCACGTTCCCAAACGATTTCCATACGATCTAATTGTTCGCTCGTTCGCAAATGAAAAGAAAACCGGTGTGTCGGTGTTTTTCTTCTTTTTTTTTAACGGCTGCCAATAAAATCGCGGACCAACGAGAGTGTGTCAGGTTCGCGGAAACGGTTTTTATTGCGAGCCGATGCAAAAGTTGCCAGGCGTGGGACTGCCATTATTTTTCGTTCCGGGCGAGGTATATAAATAAGCCGTGAAAGCGAAATTCTCGACGATTATCTGCTGCGGCCGTTCGCAAAAACCGTTGACAAGCAACAAATAATTTTAGTGTTCTGCATCGAGCGGAGAGTTCATCGCGTCGAGGGAACACGACGATAAAAATGAACGAATCAATTAATCGTTCCTCCGTATCATTTCTCACGCAGCGTTACCGTTTTTTTTCTTTTTCTTGTAAGAGATAAAGCTTATATACGGCTTGGAAATAATCCGAGAGGCCATCGGGACGCTATTAAACGCGTCGAAGACGTTCTACGAACTTCGACGTGAAATTTATTGCTTCGGAAAATTGTACGTAAACACTGGCGAGGTCTACTAGATAAAGTATAAACTATTAGTCACCATTGGATTATGGTTTTTTCGATTAACGGCACAGCTATCGGGTGAAATACGAGCGGCGACGCGGCGGATTTCGAGAATGTAGAAAAAGCAGATTTTATTGGAAAATTTTCCATTGCCTAGCAGCCGAGCGAATTTCTCGTGGCTGACCACTACAGAGTTCAGTGGTAGTAGATTCGAAAGTTAGCCTTCCTCCGCGACCATCTGACTGTTTGCGTCTTTCTACGACAGGGCCGTATCTACTTGGCAAATCGGGACGATGCGCTCTTCAGCGAAATTAACACTTGAATCGACTCGAAATCATTTCATATTATTCTACTTCTGTTGTAATACTTTAATGTAGCAACGAGAAGTATTTCGAATGAAACATATTGCGGAATTACATCACGATCCAATTAGATAATAGATGAAACTCGGTTGCGAAAGTCGACGAAAAGTGAACAGGAGAGCTCTTTAAACGATTTCTAAATATTTTTCAAGAAACGTAGAAAGTTTCCGATGGCGAAATATATTTTCTACGGAATTGATTAACTGTAAAACCGCTGTTACGCGATGCGTACGATATCGACGCTTTCGCGATCAATGAAATCGTCAAAAATGTTGCACCGTTTTTCGTGTATAATTTTTAACTTGGCGCGCAACGATAATACAATTCGAACTTCGCGCGCAACTGAAATTGGAGGTGCGCGCGACGTTCGAGCACGGACACTTCTCGCGCCAGCGGATTCGAACGTTCCGCAAGGGAAGATTTTCAAAATCCTAAACGATTTCGAGAAGCACCGATCAACGTAACGTTACTTTCTAATGGCTGGGTTTCGTCAAGTTTTGTCTGCACTCCTATGCAATTGATCAATTGGGAAGTGTAACAATATATCATTCGGATAAGGTATCTCGTAATTCACGGTGATCGGCGTTCTCGTCGCGTTTATCTCCGGCAGCATCGAGCACGATTAATTTATTAAATAGACGTGACGTGGTCCGATAGGCATAAGCAAACAAAAACCGAGGTATGTAATAAAACAGTTAGCACACGTCGTAACCGTCTCGTCGGCTCTTCAGCGTCAAAAGAATGCAACGTACACACGCGCACACACCTCGCACACTCCGGAGAGACACGTTTAACCACATTTGATTCCCCGCGGCAAACAAAAACAACCGACTCACCGTTTCCACCATATCGAAGCCTCCTCCGTACACCATCTCGCCTCTTCCCCAGTGATTTCCTCAACTATTTTTCACTAGCGACAGTTCGGAACTGGTCTCGATGCCGGTCGAGCTCTCGAACGGAGCTCTCGATCCTCCAACGCGCCGGAAACGCGCGGACCACGATCCCGTTTGTTCGTCTTGGTTCGGCTTTGTGTGTTCCTCGTCGGATTCGTTCGGCCGATCACCTGTCGTGTCTTCCCAGCAGCCGCGGTCCGAATCTCTCATCCGTCTCGGCTGAGTCTTCTCTCTTTCTCTCCCGCTCTCTCCTTCTCTCAGTTGTATCGCGCGTGTCTTTCGAACCTCCCACGACTTTTCGAGGCTTTCGTGTGCCGCGTGCGACTGACTGGACCGACTGGCCGAGCGCTAAGCGCGCCCGAACCAACTTCGAATTCGAGTCCGCCGAGCCTGCCCGAACACCGCCGAACTCCTCCGAACGCGAACTCGACCTACTATCTCGCGCCGAGCGCAGAACGCAGAGCACCTTCCTCGCAGAACTTCCGACTATCTTTTTCGCAGCACTGACAGCCTCCCACCTTCCTCACTGCCAAGATACAACACACTATTGCTCCTGCCGACCTTACGCACCAACAATTATCTTTAATATCTTCCTCTTCCTGCTCGTTCGCATCCGATATCCGCGCAACTCTCCGCTGACTTCCAGAAAGACCGCGCCGCTGTGAAAGTACAGGCTCCGCACGCTCGCTTCGCACATTCGCGTTTCCAAGGTTCCGTTAAGTCACATACCACCGGCCAGATTTTTACCGAAACCCGCGAAACGATCGAGTACTCGGGCTAACGAAAAACGAGGAACGTGGTCCTTCCGACGATTATGGCGATTTAGAGGCGCGTCTCGTATCCCGACTCACCTTTGTATGACTGGCCGTGGCGGGACGAGCTCGTTCAAGCCGTCGACGCGACCTACTAACGATCACGCGCATGCGTACCGACACGCGCGTTTTTACCGATGATACCGAACACCTTTCGATCGTGGGTAAAAGCGCTATTTCAATTACTACGGGAAATGTAACTATTACTGCGATTGTACATTTTACTACGGTTCACTACCATTTACCAATCAGATTCGAATACGCAAGTCAATATTTTGCTCTGAATCAATTTGCACAACTCGATTTGTACGCTTTCAGACATAATTCGTTACACAATACTTCAATCCCTTGCCGTATTTTAACAAGCCAGACTCGCGATGAAGATTCGAGCAAAGTCTAACAAATATGAATGTTGATGTTGAATACGAATTCAGACGCAAAAATGTATCTGTTGAAAAAGATCCATACAGGGATTAAAACATTGAAATGAAATATCACATTTTCAGCGATAAAGGTGTTGTTAATCACTGCAACTATAAAACAAATATTGCGGCAAGCAGTTAATGAATAACAAAAACAATTTTGAAAGGCAACCAAGGGAATCTTCGTTTAGTCATACATTGAACAAAAGTGAAATACATGGAAACAATTGTGGACGCATTGAAAAGAATTGATGTCCCCGGTTTCGAAAATGGCATTTTATTTGGCGGACACTTTCGGAAGAAAACAAACACTGTTTGCCCTCCTTCTTTCTCCTTCTTATAATATAATCGCGTTTAGACCCGATAACAAGCGCCCCTTTTTTCACTTTTAACGAGGCCGCATTTAGCTCCGGACGATAATGCCGGGTCATTTGCAAAGCACATTCGTAATCTGTAATTTTGTATCGTGAAATACCGTTTAGCGTTTCAGCGTCTTGTCTCTGATAATTGCTGCGCGTTTTTTTATACGATTGCATGCGTGCACGCATGTGTTTACTGAAAGAATAATTACACAGCTTGAATAGGTTGAATTTTCTTTCCCCCTGTTCAAGGGTTTTGCTTAACGTTCGAATCTTTCTTTGAATTTAATAAAATTCTTTTCGTTCTTGTATCGAGAATATCAGTGGCGTAATCGACGGACTGAGAACATAGTAAAGATAGAGAAACAGACGCACAAGATAAGAAATCGAGCTATAAAAACGTGGTAAAATCGGATAATTATTCAGCGGACGATAGAACAGCTATTTGGCGAGGCGTCAAAGCTATGAAGCCGAACAATAACGATACTAATGGAGCCAGCTATCGCGCTGCATAAGTGTCTACACAGTCGTAACGATAACCGAACGATCGGATTAAGCTTCGGGAGACGGCGAGAACAGGGAAATCGAGAGATATCATTGTCGAGAAGCGAAAAGTAACCGATGAAATGCTTTGTTACGGCATTCTTCACGCGCGGGATGCAGCGTAGAATCCGCTACCAGCCTTGATCCGACAGTAAATAACGCGGTACACCCGTGTAGCGGGCTCCTTGGAAACGCACTCTAACGATCCGCGCGAGAGCACGCAGGTATTTGCGTGGGCGATTAGTCGGCGATTAGATCCGCGACACGCTTTATGGAGGAAAAGTGGACACAATGGCCCTTTCTAACTTATGGCAGTGCAGGACGATGGCGCCGTGTGCTCGAACGATTGTGAAACGGATTCCAGGCCAGACTTTTCCGCCTGCACCGCCCGACGTGACGCAAAACTTTCAGGAAATTGCCCTCTCCCTGCAGCCACGCAATTCACGGGCCCTTTTCGTCAATCAAAACAGTTTCACTTGATTCCCTAAAATTTATTTGGTAAGTAGCCACGACGCTGACGTTGCGATTAAACATTTTGCCATCGTGTATTTGACTCGTAAAAAGGTGAATGTTTACTGGAAAACTTTTTTTTTTTATAACAAGAAGAACAGGAGCGTCGAGGGGCGTTGGTGAGAGCCCTTTCTTCGATTCACTCACCAACGCCATATTCTCGAGTACGGCCACTCATGTTCTTGGCATTAATTTTAGTGGAAAACCTGTACATAAGAATTTCGAGCACAAGTCGAAGATCGTTCCGCAATGGAATCAGAAGAGGGAACATGTGCATGGAATCTTTGGTCGGGGCTCGCCTACGGAGCGTGTATCTTGCGACAAGAAGTTGGAAGGGAGCGTTTGTATCACAATTAAGCCGTAGCCGCCCGTAAAAACCGCTAATCGTTCAACTGTCTTCGCAACTATGAATTAAATTATAATTGTGCCATGCATCCGTAATTTGCCGCTCGACAACGGAAACGATCAATCATGTGGCAACAATCGCGTTGAGTTTTTGCAGCCACGTGCGTCAAACCGTCGACATTTTTCAATCTCCCGCGTTCGGAGCAACACACGTGGCATGGCGTAGAGTGGCCGATGCCTGTTGCGCGTAAAACGGAATCGTTTTACACGCGTCTCTTTCGAGAAAGGTGATTTTTGTCCCCCCACCCGAACGTTTGTTTCCTCTCCTGTGCTACCGTCAGTTACGTCAGAAACTCTCGGAATTCTTGCGCAATGAATCCGTGCATGACGTTGCGTAGGACACCACCAAGAATCCTGAAGCATGTCGTCCGAGTGATCCACGCGCGATTCACAGCAGATCCTTCGCGCGTCACTGCATTCTCGGTGATGTTAACACTTTGCCTACCGAAAGCCTGTTAATAGGATTTTCAATAATTTATCTCTTCGCTGCATAGTGTATCATATTTGATTCAGTTGACAAATCAGTATACTAATAATGTAGACACATCTTACTATGTTTATTTTTCGGAAATATTTTTCCCTTAAATTAGAACACAAAAGCTGACCTTCTTTCAATTTTTTCATTTCAAGTAATAAAAAAATTATGCAGTGAAGGGTAAAATGAAACTATTGGATAACGTTATTAAGTAAACTAATAATGTTGACACATCTTACTATGTTTATTTTTCGGAAATATTTTTCCCTTAAATTAGAACACAAAAGATGACTTTGGTCCAGTTGGATAACATTATTGAGGGTGGCTTAACAATGAAAATTGCTGTTGCTGTTGAAGGTTCAGTTAAAAATTGTTAAGCCTTCTACCGTAGATTTTTCGAAATTATGCAATATAATTACTGGACGGTAACGTGTTAAGTATCGAAAGCAGGTAATTTGTGCGGATTGGTAGCACCGGTATCGAACACGACAGGATTTTGGTCTGCCGAAAAATTCTTATGCAAATAGAGGCA
The DNA here is from genome assembly GCA_028455595.1 of Lasioglossum vierecki. Taxonomy (NCBI): domain Eukaryota; kingdom Metazoa; phylum Arthropoda; class Insecta; order Hymenoptera; family Halictidae; genus Lasioglossum; species Lasioglossum vierecki. The sequence continues at coordinate 2,714,093 of CM052336.1, read as the reverse complement.
ACGAATGAACGAGCAGAGATGATAAATTTTACTGCTCTATTGATCTATCGATTTGAATGGCTCTTATTGGCCAATAAAAACACTTCGCGCGCTGTTATAGAACCGTTCACGGGCTAACGATCAGACATAGCAGTCGCGCACGCAGTTTACGTGGCCGTGCATGAATCGGCCGTTCCTCGTTGCGAAAGCTCATATCCGGCTGGGAGATCGAAACGCTTGCGCGTTCGGAAAAATCAATTTACGTCGGTCTAACGTGGGGCGAACGAAATCGTTACGGAGCCCATGGGGAACCACCGTGGACAATGTATCGGAAGAATATTCCACGGACGTGGAATAAAAAGTGAAGAACTGTGGGAGTTGTCGTAACGGGAGTTGCTCGACAGGACTGGCCAGACTTGCGTCACGGGAACGGAAATCGGGGGAGGTTCGCCGAGTGAAAGTCGCAAGCCGATCTGTTTTGCGCATTTCTTTTTCGCGGGAAGCGGAGATCGTGTGACAAACGCAGAATCCCGTGGCAAAATAAAAGCGTTCGACCGCGGGGCCGTGACGTCGGTCGTTCGCCGTATTAACGTCGTTCAGCTGTGAGAAAGCGCGGTGAAGGAAATAAGAAAGAGGATTTATGTCGAGAAGAAAAGAACTGCGGCTCGTCCGTGTGCGTACGAGAGAGCGGCTGTTCAAGTGCAAGGGCACCGAACGCCCTTTTCGCAATCTGCGACATATTCGTGGCGGATGTGCGCCGCCAACAGAACTCCAGACCGTGCTTCCTCCTCTTTTTGGGCAGAGTTGCGTGCAGCTGTTGACGACCGCCTGAAACAATTGAACCAAAGATATCTGAAATTACAATCAAAGCCGCCGCGCGACAAATTGATTGCCCAAAGCGATTTGTAGAGCACAGGGAGGAAAGCAAACAAGATCGCTTTTCCTTTCTTGAAAATTGATCGGTCGCCGGGATCTGAACCGTCGATCTAATGGTATCCAATTATCATGATGCCATCGGGGGCACACCGGGGACAGAAACAATTTACGGCCGCCATTATCGAAGAATTTTCACATGTTTCCGTCCGGTTGAAAGAAAATCATTATTTCATCCACGATGAAACATTATCTTCCGGCAATCGAGCAATAATTGTCCACCGTAACCGACTCGGTCCCGAAGATATCCCATTGTTCGAGGGATCTCGGCTTGAGATACCAGAGATTTTTCATCGTGCCGCGTCTTCGTAACGTTCGCGTATTGCGACCACCCCGTGGTATCTTGCATGAGGTCTCCGGAGCATCTTTAGGCTTCGTACACACCCGACGCAGCCGTGCGCTTCTTCTCCGCAGCGTTAAACCACTCCTACAGTAAAATTCCAAACCCTCGTAGAATCCCCGCGAATCTTCGGAGTAACAACCCCCACAGCTTAGGCTCGTGGGGAACGCTGGGCGATCCGGTGCGTCCACTAGATGACGCATAGATATTGGTTTCGCACCTGCACGCGATGACGCACGGAATGGTAAAACGAATGCGCCCGCTTTTACCGGTTTGCACGGGACGGCCGATAAAATCGAGTCCGCGAACTCGAACGCGAACGACACACGTTCGGCATGTTGAAAAATAATATTACAAGGCGTGGAGGCATGGGACAATGTAATTACAATTCAGCAGATAATACCAGCCATTATCTGGCATATTCACGGCACACGATGCAGTTCGCGAAAGGTTACGACACGGCATTGCAATTCGTATCGTAACCTTTCAGAGGTACTGTCGCAACCTTTTAGAATACGCGCTCCCTTCCACCCTCACCCCGATCACCCCACCACCTCCTCCCATCGGCGTCGACAGTTTAGCATACAAATTAATACCCTCGGCGTTTTTACGCGACCCCTCTCCCCTTGATTTATAGAATGATACTCCATAAGCTGTCACAGACGGTATCCACCGGGAGAGCGCAGCGTCTCTCGTTCGTTTCGATTTTCTTTCTGTACCCCACGCTCGGTGATTAATGAGGATCGCAACGCGAGGCGCCGGAAAAAATACCGAGCGATGCCGGTGCAGAAAATGCACGCGGAATTCGCTCTCGGACACTGGGACTCGGCGCGTTGTCGTCGGTGCCGGTCTCCGGTGATCTCGTAGACCTGGAAACAAGAAAGAAGTGTCAACTCGAAAAATTAGCCAGAAACTTGCCTCGGCGTTGTACGATATGAACGCAACTAGTGCCGGCTGCACAGTCGTAAAGCCTCTTTTTAATACCTGTTCTGTTTAATTAACCGAAGAAAGGCTCTCGAGTAAGAGACAAGCGTGAGCAGCGTTTTGAAGTAGGTGCGATGTCGGCTATAAAAATTGAAACGCGACCTCCTCTGAATCAAGATGCGTTCACCTTGGTATCGTGCAACGTTAGTCCGAGGTGTTTCATTGAACTCTTAGCTGCGTGTATGCTAACGATGCAAATGAGTTAATACGCAAAGCGCAATGCATCCAGAAGAGTTTCTGTGTGGCGGACAGAGTGACCGGGTACGAAATGATTGTTGTGAGTCGATCTTAAAGCGATCGGCGCTTATTGAAGAGCAACCTGAGTAGGGGGTAGAGAAAAAAAGGTAGGAGGAGATCTGTAAGAACCAGAAGAAGAGGTGAAGGTGGAGGAGGAAGAAGAGGTCGAGGAGGAGTGAGTGGAGGAGGAGGAGGAGGAAGAGACGGAGGAGGTGAAGGAGGCGGAGGTGGAGGAAGAAGGTGAAAACGAAACGAAGAGAAAGAGAAAGAGAGGAGTGACCAGCTCCTCTTCGGGGTTCTCTTACCGTGCGTAAATATAGGGCACACCACGTAGCCGAGTGCACCGTGGAGGGTGACCTCGATGACCCTTGGTACCCGAGGCAACCGTAAGATGAAGAGGAGGCTGAAGAAGCGGGAGAAGAAGGGGGAGGAAAAACGAACGGGAGAGAAACAAGTCGCCGAGCTGGCGAACGGAGGAAAAAGGAAGGCCAAGCAGGGGAAGCTCGACCGAGTCGCGAAGCGAGAAAAGGACGCCGCGAGAACGAACGAGGAGAAAAAGAACCACCGGCTAGAGGGGGAGGAGGTGGGCTACGCTAAAGAGACGTACGTTCCCACACGAACCCCCCAAGATGCGTCCTGGCATCGTCGGGCCTGAGCCCCCCGATGCCCAGAAGCTGATAAAAACAGCTACAAAACTGCCTACCGGTGTTTTCTGCCTTTTGCTCCTACATTACTCCCACCATGCCCCACCCCCTCGCCTTCCTTCGCCACCTTACTCTCTTCTCCTTCACCACCTCCTCCTCCTCCTCCTTCGGATCCTCTCTTTCTCGCCTTTCGATGAAACGTCCGACGAGAGGAGAGAGAGCCTTCCTTCCGAGCTTGCGGACCGAGTTATGCGAGCCACTCTAAATTGACTCGTTTTCGACGGACCCGCCGATGCTAATTCCTCGCTCCTCACCTTCGACCATCCTGCCTCCAGTTCCCAAATTTTCAAATATTCGAGAGCGAACCACGCTACGTACGTGCTTTTTAAACACCCTCTTGTCAAATTATCTGAAATGCCTAAGAAACGAAGGGACCAGTTTGAACCGCAAAGAGCTAGGTTCGGAAAACATTGGTAAAAATCCACGCATGAAAGCGAGTTTGAAAACGTCCAGCTAGTTCACCCATTTTTTTGCCGCGAACCGTTTTTCGATGAATTGCGACAAGTTTCCCGGCGGCGGTGGAGGGACTTGCATGGCGCGGCAACGTGTTTCAATAAACAATGAACTGTCAATGAAGGCAATAAGTGGCCGGGTAACTGCTAATCAGCCCGGCGGAGACCACGGTCGTCGATCAACAGGGAAACGATTTATCGTTTCATTGATTGGAGGGGTAATTTTCACGAGAGCCCGCCAGCCGCGCAGCGGGAGGAGAAACAAACACGCGGAGGCCGGTGCGGTGTATATTCACGGTTCGATTCCCCACGTGTGCAATCGGCTTGCATTGTCGCGATTGCGACACCGATCTATCGTGGGAATGCGCGAGCAAAACCACGATGGCTAAACGGCAACGGCGGCGATTTCTTTGCGCGCGCGATTCCAGAGATGACAGGGGCTGACTCACATCGCGAGCCGTGTGTTGCTACATTTTCAATGATTCAATACAGAAAGGATTCGGTGGTAATAGCGGACCGCAAATTGGATCGCTCCGCCGATAGAGCAATCCGATCGCCGGATAATTAAGGACGTCCTTGTCCGGATCCATTTATCCTATCCACGGGAACGGTATCGATCGTCTAGGATCCTCTTTTGCGCGCGAATCGGTACACAACAGGGCACACACCGGCGACTCTTCTTTATTCGATGTTGCGCGATCGGATTCGATCAGATGCGTCAGATAAGTACAACGAAGAAACGCCGCGCGGCCTGTGAGAACGAGCCGATACTCTTCTTTCTTTATGCATCACGAATCGTGCCGGTGACGTCGACAACTTCCAAGTCACGGCATCGGTGTGAAAGACAATCATCGCTGAGGAAATCACGAGAACTCGACGCGCAGTCGTTTTCAAAACAGAGACGCGGGAAATGGGTCGCAAAATTGATATTGTTCCCAAGCGAAATGATTGATCAATAAATCTAGCGTATTGTGTACATACATATGCAGTTTACGTTTGTTTTGAAAACTGCAGGAAGAAAGAACAACGGAAGATGGATGGAGCAGGCGTAGAGACTAGTCGAGAAATAAATTGTGCTCGAAGAGATGCGGAAAATTCCCGGAGAGTCAAGTGGTCTCCAGCTTCCTCTTGATCTTTGCGTCCGGAGATCTCGTCGATCGATGGTATCGCGTTGCGATGGATCGTGGAAGTGCGTCGGACTCGATAATGCCTTGTCCACTTAGCGATTCAACCAATAAATTAAATATCGTCGGTGCAGCGCGCGCGCGGTGCGGTACTTTGATAGGAATTTGGGAGAAAAATAAAAAAATTCGTTTGGCGTAGCAATAATTTATACTTTTTTCCAAACGAAATTTTAAGGAGAGTCATTTTAATTTTATTAAATTTAAAGTTTTAAGAGGCAGGTTCAGGTAAGCTGAAAAATAGAAATTTTGAAATTTCAGTCACATTAGTTGTTCTCTAAGCTACCTTATCTGATAAAATTCTTTTTCCTGATACCATGAAAGTAAGTGACGCTTTTAATGAATAAACTGCTTGATATAGAATTTTCTATTGATAAACATGGTAATTTAGATAGTTTATAACATAGTTTAAACATAGAGTCCAGTAGATATTGGACAATGAATTTTTAAAAAAAATTTTTCCACAGTGTACCGCACTGCGCGCCGAGGTGGTACACGTACGCAGATTGGTACGCATCTCGCATTCTCAATGACCGCCATTAGCTGTAATTATCCGAGAGGAGAATAAAAAAGAAAGAAGGCTCACGGAGGCATCGCGAGCACGCGTGGGTGTTCCAGTCTTACAATCGGTCCGTGCGTACACGCTTCTTCGTCTTCTTCTTCCTTATCCGTCTCTGTTGCTCTTCTCCTCCAGCTCGTACACTTTTTCTTCCATCACCTCTTTCGGTTTCGCCTCCTCCTGCTCCACGGCACCATAGAGCATGACCGGGCTCAGGTACGCTTGCTCTCCGTTAATTTATTTAAATTACCGGAGTACCAAGTGGCATGTGGTACCAAACGATCCGAGCCGGTATTGTCGGTGAGCTCTCTTGTTATTTATCGGCGCGAAATTCCGTTTCAGGGATTTTCGTGGCCGGCCTGACCGGCGAGACCTGTACCAACCTCCCCCTTACTCCTTCGCGTGACAGCACACGGCATAAGGTGCGTGGTTCTACGGTGTAAACGAGCCACCGATAACGGTGGCAGCGGAAACTTCAATGTCGGCCACACGATGTCCAAGCTTTCTTTGTTTTCAGTAAGCAATCCCTTCCTTCTCGACACGCACCTTCAACAAAAATACGTATCCCTTTCTCAAACACAAGCAACAGATTAACGAAAAATGTTTAGCGGCGACTCGCTTGAACAGACGATCCAATAAATTATGTCGCTACCGGTCGAAAAACATGTTCGAAGTTTCACCAAAAACGATTCCGAGCTTCCAAAAATAACTTTTCGAACGGGCCGACTAAGAATAGGCAAAAAAGCAACGCGAAAATTAATTAAGCGGCTGCCCACGAGGATTAGTTAGATTAATTAATTTTTTTCTGCGCCGGTTCGCAGGACGAAGCAACCTGTTTCAAATTGAACCGCTACTCTTCTCACGCTATACTTATCTTGGCTAAGAGAATTTTCTTGCTGGTATTTCTTGATTATATACTGCATCGGACGGAAGGATTATTTATTGTTTCTGCCGGTGCACGCGAGAGAAGAAGGTCCCCGTCACTTTCTACTGCGGAGTGCTCGCATCCTATCCTAGTCAACTGTCCCTAATGACTGTTAAATACGTCATAGCGTGTGATTAATATTCTAGACCGACCCTCGGCGTGCTGGTCTCGCAATGAAGGGGGACAACGCAGCACAAAAAAACGAAACTATGAAGCGCGCGAAATTTATCCCCGTTATCTCTCGCATTCCTTAGTCTAACCGTATCACGTTATTCAATAGCAAAGCACGCAAAAGCTACTGTACACAAAACTGAATTAGTTGGAAATTTCAGTAAAAAAAGAATGCAATCGAACGAATCGTACAAATTTCCAAGCCGTGGGAGCAACAATCTAGACCGAGTGTCACAATGAGCTATTCATAATCGCGAAACGAGTTTATTTTCACACTCTGATTATGCCTGGTTGTCGGTTGTTGTATCTAGAACTATTTTGAATAACAATTTCCATCCCGGTTCGATAAAATGTGTCGCCGTGGAAAAAATCCTGGCGAACATGCGTCACAAAGGCGGGGAATAAAATGGTTGAGGCTATAAAAATCGGAAACTAGTTTCGCGTTGGTTCGATCCACGTGACGATCGGGAATTGATTCTCGACAAAGAAGAAGAAAACAATAGTCTCGTGGACCTGCTGATCCCAATAAGTTTATTTCTCGTTTATAAATAGCGGCGCGCAGACCGCGTCGGCGCACGAAATCGGAAACGAACGAGGAACAGGGCCGAGGAAGCATTATTCCCGGTGAGCGTGTGTCTGTTCGACGATCGTCATTGATGAGCGGCGGCTGCTCGCGAAGCTCCGGTCGTTTAATCTCGCCGCGTTTTCAACGGGCGACAACAATTCCACGTTCGACTATACAATACGCTATATCACTAAATCCCCGAAGAACAGGAAGAGCAAAAACACCGTCGACGTTTTTCAACCCTTAGCTCGTACTCGTTAAGTCGCCGAGCTTATTACATGGCGCTATCATTATTACCGAGCTACCATCCTGCGCGGATGAAAGACAAACAAGACTCCAAGGACCCTTGCGCGTTGTACACACCTCCGGCTTTATTATATAAAAAAAAGGAAAAAAAAGAACGCGGCGCACCGACAATCGAGGTGCGCGCTTCACTGTACACATTACACTCTCCGTTAACGCTTCCCAGTCGAATCGACACCCTCGCGCGTTTCTCTTTTTCTTTCTCACACCTCTATCTGTTTTTCTCTTCTCCTCTTGCACGCTAACTCGCTCACACGCACGCACACACCGTCCCATTCTCGCGGCCATTCAGAGACATCTTAGAGACTAACCAGCTTTCTCAGCAACGTCGATAAATGGTTCGTCGTCGAATCGATCCTTGCGAGTGGTCCCCGCGTCACGCGTCGAGTCCTCGGTTTCACACGGAACGCACGCGAATCGTCACCGCTTCGATTAATTACCTTAATTGCGACGATCGTTACAAATGTCTCAGCCGGTACCTGGCTCGGCCAATCCGCTCCCGCGAGCCCCGGTACCCCCGAAACATTTGCAAAGCGTCGATCACCGATCGATCCTCGAAACGCCGGAAGGACCTCGCCCTCCAAACACGGAGCCTGATTAACACATTCGCCTTTGCTCGTTCAGAGAAAACATCAACAACACGTCGAAACGGCGAAGTAAATAGCTGGAGTTCCGTCGATGTATCCACAGACTCGATGTTCTTCGATGAATCGTGTAATAACAATCGCTCCTCGATTTCCTGTAGCCTTGCTGCGATATTACACAGCTGTAGAAACACCTTTCGTCTGCACGATGTAAAGTGGAAGTCTCCGTGTTTCAAGGATCGAGGATCGAATCTCGCTTAAAACCTAAGCTACAATCTACGTTGATAAAAAGAATGTCCGTAATCGAATAAGTCACCCAACAAGTTAGAGCACAAAACTAGTACACGCAATACTACGATCTATACAGAAAAAAGAAAGACGTTTCGGAAAGCTGCTCTCCGAGCAAACGCGGAACGTCTCGTTGAAGGTTCGATAGAAATCACCGAGCTGGATCCTCCGAAGCGAAAAGCATGCTCGCACCGGTTTTAATCAGGTTCGCAAGGTCGTCGCTTACTCTACGGATTATATATTAATTCTCTCTCCCTGTTGTCTGGGTTATCCCACCGCTTCGGACACGATTCTAGTTCCGTTTCTGACTAAGGACTGTAACTGTTGCGCCGCGCCCTGAAACGAGAATTCAAATTCAATAATAAAGTATTAGCTTGTTATCTGTACCCATTCGTGTTCATCATCTTAAACGAATCACGAGATACGAAATACGAAAACAAAACAGATGGTGTTAATATTGATGAAATATTTTCAACAACTTTTTTCTACAACATATGCGAAGATGAAGGTTATCGGTGCTGGGTGCTCTTTGTGGTGATGTTTGCGAAGAAAGTTCGCGAAGAATTCGGATAGTTCGTAATGGAAGTGGTGTGCAGAATGTGGACGGGTTTGTGCGTCACTTTGCGGCAATAATCGGGCCGATTAGGCGATAGGCGATGTTTATTGTATTGACAAATGGTGTCGTAACCGCGTCTCCCTGTTACGCCTCCATTATCGTATCGGCGAACGGTGCGAGAGAGGCGAGAGAGGCGTTATAACGAGCAATTAATGGGCAGTAGAATAACTTACACTTATCGCGGCACCGAGTAGCTGACTGAACGCTCTGGTAGCGCCGAATAACGCGCCACTTCCAGAATTATCGCCAACGGCGGCTGACTGCCCCGGGAAACCGTAATTGGAGAAGGAACTGAAAAGAGGGGGTGGATACGTGGAGCTCGGCGACCACGTTGTCGTGCGTATCCTTGGTCTTGAGGTTGGTGTCACCGTCTTTTTCGTGGTGTCCGTAGGTCGAGTTGCAGACGCCTGCTCTGTCGCAACTGTCGTTGACACGGTAGTCGCCGATGCGGTCGGAGCTATGCTGACGCCCTGACCGATGCTCTGTGTTACAGGACCAGCAATTATTTTCTTTCGGACCCGATCCCGATCTCTCCTCTACACTCTACACGTCCCTCCCAACACTCGAGCGAGTTCTCCTCATCCTTGAGCAGACTATCGTGTTCAGCACACTGCTCTTTGCCAAATCTATTAGCTTCTTGCTTACCGAGTGTCCGATTTTTTTACTTTATAATGTATTCTATCTAGAGATTTCAAGTTTCTTGATTGTATTACGGTAAAAATAAGATATTCCTTCGCATTTTTCATTTACAAGATTGTTATCTTCTAGCGCTTTGTACTACTGAAAAACCCATCTTTTTTGGGAAAACGTGGTTCTAGTGGTCTAGCATGAAAATTTACAAAGCTCGAAATTTTAAAAATCCAGTGCATTTCAAGCGCTTCGAGACTAAGCCTTTGAAGAATCCAATAGGTGGAGCTAATCAGATTGCGACATATGTGCATCGATGTAATTATACTTTTTTACTATCTCGTTATCTTCGTGACACGATGAAGTACGATCGACTTCCATTTGCCGTTTTCGAGGCCTACATATTTCGTCACGAGAACGCGTGGGAGGCTTCTAAGGGCGATTAACTGTTCGAAGCTATGGTACTCACGGCTAACAATAGTTGCTCTCTAATCTTGGTCGCAGGAGTCGGCGGTTCTATGCCTTGGGCCTTCAGCAACGCTGCCAACAAGGCAGAGTCGCTGATTTCGTTCGACGGCGCCGCGGTTGTCGTCGTGAAAGCTCGTCCGCTTAATATTGCTCTCAGGAACGATTCGTCATCCTGCTTCGGGGCTGATGGCTTCTTCGAGGCGCTAGCTTTGTTGTCTGAAACGAGAGAAACGGACGTCAGACACGGAATAACGAAATATCATTTGAAATATTATTTACTACTGTTCCACCAAATAAGAGTATCCTCGATCTTCAATCGTTTTTCTCTATGTAATGATTAGACAGTGAATCTTTATGCATTTATAGAAAAATTGAGATAGTGAAACTCAAAATTGTTGCAAATATTTCTCATCTATTGCACAATCATTAACACTTCGTTGCAAATCTGGTATGTACATCGTAAGAATGTGTTCTCTTATTATGTTTCTTCCTCTGAAAATGTTGTTCTAATTTTCTTTTAATATTTTTCCCTTCAATAAAACACAAAAACCGACCTTCTTTCAATTTCTACAACCCAATTAACACAATCGTGCAGTGCAGAGTTAAGGGAAGAAGTAATATTCAATTTAGTTTCTATTTCTTGCACTCGATACAGACATTTTTCTTTCGCTTGAAGATCCGCAATCTAGTAATCAGTTCTTCGGATCTACTTGCCGTTTTGAACAGCGCGCAGCAGCTCCACCAGGAACTTGGCGTCCTCCTCGGGCGAGAACGTGGAGGTCTCTTTGACAGATCTCGGTTTCGGACTGGTTGCCACTGACAACTTGGTCGTGGATATCGAGCTGGGTATGGTTACCGATTTCGCTTCCGTAAAGATCGAATTAGGCGTGCTCACTTCGATCTTCGAAATATCCACGCTCCTCAACGTCGTAGGAGTCGCTGTTTCTACAGTCTGCGGCTTCTGCGTGGTTGGAACCGGCTTTGGAGTGATACTGACCGATTGTGCGAATTCTATAGTCTTCGGTGGTTTCGATTTCACAGGTCTCGGAGTGGTGGAAGGTCCGAACAAACCACCGCCGAACAACGCTTGCCACAAACTCGCACCCAGACCAAACGGTGCTTGAGTAGTTGTCTTAGGTCGGGGAGTAGTCGCTGCTGTCTTTGCTGCGATAGTCACCGGAGCCTTCGTTGTGCTTATCAGATTCGCCGTTGCTTTGTTTAATTCTGCAGCCGACTTTACGGTTGTGGACGAAATGGGTCCTCTCGTTGTTTGATCGAATAAATTGTTATTTAGCGGTGTATCCTTCTGGGGCTGTTCTTGGGTCGGTACTGGCTTCCATGTTGGTGTCCCTGCTGTCGACGAAGGCAATAGGTCGATCACTATAGGTCCCGGAGAGGATTTCAGCAAAGAGGCAACCGAATTCGGAGAAGCGTTCTCGACTTTGATGGCTTTCGGCGCTCGGGTCGGTCCCGGATTGTTCAGAGCCAGCGACAGGATCTGGAACCGAGGTGGAGAATCTCTCTACAAAGAATCCACTGCAAGGAACGCAACTTAAAGGCCGACCACCGATTTCCCATGAAACTTTGAAAAATATGGATATTTTTGGCAAACTAGAAATATGTAAAACGTGTGAAAGATCGTGCGTCCCGTTAGAGGGAATACCCTGTATGTAAACGTTTGCTTATTTTGGTCAGCCAGCGAAGAAGCGTACATGTCTATTTTACGGAGGCTGTTCGGAAGAGCGACAGGCCACTTTCACGAACACGGTGAAAGAGAAAGACTCGGGCGAGGTTATCGTTGCTGCATCGACGTTACGCAAATTAACTTCTATCAACGTAAGCGTCGGCGAAAGATGACGAATCAGACAGCCGTTGCGTAGAACACAGAAGGCCGTCGGCAAGGTTGTTCCAGTCCATTCACCGTGACTGGCCGATCGCATGATCCCGATCCTCGTAGATCCGTTATTATATCTTTTCAAGAAGGGCGTGACCAATGGTAACGCACCGAATTTTTCTAGGTTTTCCCGTAGGCCGCGAACCGAACGGAGAACGAGTCGGCTGACAAACGTCATCGGATCTTGTTACACTAACACCAAGTCAAACGATGTCGATTGCACAATTACACGAAGCAGTGAAAGGGGCTCTCTGACGACGATCGAGCCGATTCGTTGCGTCTAGTTTCCGCGACTGGAGAACAACAATCGCATCCATTGTCCCGACCGATCTCCAACGTTAATTATCGCGCATAGAATACCGACTATCACATTTTTCCATGGGAATTGCTAAATCGATAATAAGTATTGTTATTTAATCAACCGCTTACCTTGTTCGCCAACAACTGCTCGACTTGCGTAAGAGTCTTCGGGGTGGTGCTGCTTCTGGTGTTACTCTGCAACTGCGTGAATCATCGCGACGTGTCATCGATTACAAATGTTCCAGCTCAATCGCATTTAAGTAAATTCCTTCTTTAGCACTTTGAGTGCTAACCTAGCAGCCTCGGGAATCCCATAAAACGTTCCAACTTACGGAGCTCTCATTTTGTTAGGTTACAATTTCATTATTTCAGATTGTTAAGAGTTGAAATGAAAATTCCGATGCAGGCATCATTCTCCCATTTTGTGGAGACGTGGCACTCAAAGTGTTAAGTAGCAAATTTAATTATTTCAGACTTTTCGGAGTTGAAATGAAAATTTCAGGCATCATTACTCACCAAGGAATTGAGGAAGGCCAGGTCATCGAACGTTGAGCCAAATGTGTTTTGCTGTTGCACGTTCGGCAACAAGTTGGTCTGAAGGTTGAAAGGTGGAGTCACAAAATTGGAATTAGGTGTGCCGGTAGGGGCAGGTGTTATTGTCACTCGAGGGATAGTATTGGTTACTGGCTGGAACGTGATAGTGGGTAGTGGTCTTGTTGTTGTTGGAGCCATTGTAGTCGTTGTTGTTGTGGTAGTCGTGGTTGTCGTGGTGGTTGGCGGTGTTGTAGGCCTGGGAGTAGTTGTAGGAAGGGCTGACGTCGTTGTAGCAGCGGTACCAGTTGGCATCGTTGTCGTTGACATGCGAGCTGGCGCCAGAGTAGAAGACACGAAGTTAGCTATCGCGCTCCTAAATGGCGTGAAGATTTCAACGAAGGGATTGACAGGACGTGCAGGCAGCGAATCTGACGAGTCGTCCTGAAAGATCAACAATTCATTATTATTATTACAATTCATTTTAGTAAAGCTACTTACTTAACACTGTGCACTGGGATTTTATTTTAACTCGAAAATTAAACATTTCTTTCGACCTAGTGTATTTCCATTCTCTATGCTTTTTAAATTTTGTGAATATGAGGTTGATATATGAAGTAGCTCATTCAATATTTGAACATTTAGCAATTGATTAGATATCAACATATCTAATAATGTAAACAATATTTTAAATAATGGTGCTGACCAGCATGTTGGAAGCGACGGAAGCTGTTATCACCGGCGAGGAGGTGGTGATACCCAAAATCTGATCCAACGGATCCCTCCATGGGAATCCAGGGGGAGCCGTGACTCGTCCACTGGGTTCATTGTTGAGGAGATTGTTGAACGATGGTACCGCGACCGAGGGACCTTGGTTCTTAGCAGTCTGAATCACATAAATGTTTTACAAGAATATATTCCAAGAATATAATCCTAACTAATCCTTTTTTAAGACTCTCAGGGTTCTGACGTTGAAACATGAATTTAATAACTGGTAGGAGAGGTTTACTTACAGCTACTGAATTGATATTTACACTGACAACGCGCGGGTTCGCAGTGGAAGCCTGGTCGGTCCAATAGTTGACGAACTTGTCCTGAAAGATAGGAAATTGTTTCTCTCTGATTCTCTCTGTGCGTATGTGTTTCTTTTTTCGTGGTTCTTTTCGAGAGATACGACGGAGCGCTGAAAGAATCAGCCGCAGCGTCGTTGTAAATCATGCTCTGTCTCTCTTGGTTTCTTACCTGTCCGATGTACACGGAGCTGCGTTGACCTCCGGCCTCTTTCGTCCTGGTGGCCTCGTCCCTCTCTCGATCTTGGACGATACGACCGCCCTGCGAATCGGTCGGCGGTCGACCGGTACTTACTATCGGCGTCAGCCGACCAGCATTCGCAGACATTGCGCTCGACGTTGTCCCCATTTGCGTATTCAATGGGGTATTGCCCTAAACAGTACGAAATCATTCGAATTTCTTTAATCCGATCGACATGCGTCTTCCATACAGCTCCGTTTCCAGTTGCACAGTGAAACCTCCATCTTTCCACCATTTTCCAATATATTTTCTATGGTTTCTCTCGATTGTTTGTTCAAACTTTTCAATGGCTACCCGAGCGCGATCGTGGTCGATTAAAAATAGAAAATGTTCGATCGCTGATGCAACCGTTTAACACGAGATATCCGAGTCGCGGAGAAGACACGCGGTACATTGAATATTAAATTGTGGGAAAACGGGGAACAATCGATCAGAGTTTCACTGTGCCTCGACGGGTCACGAGAGATCTATCATTGGGCCCGGAGGTTGAACGACGATGACGGATCGATGGAATCCTGTTTTCAAGAGTTTATCGAATACCACTTCTGTCAGCGCATACGTCATTTCTCAGATTCGCTTTCGCTCGAAATAATTTCCACGAGAAAAAGTTCAGTGCATTCTCGATGTGCATGTTGGTGTATGTATAAACTCGAAAAGTGCAGCACACATACTATTTACAAACTTGAAATTATGTACAGTGAACATATATATATACAATTTTTCGATCGAGTCGTTGGCATTTGATAAATTCTTTCGAATCGCGACCGCGTGAAAACTGAGTGAGAAAGAACGAAAAAAAAAATAAATTCGAAAAGAAAGATTATGAAAAGAGACGGTCTCAAACATGTCGCGACGGTTTCTACAGAATTTTACACAAGACAATTAATCGTCACGACATCGGAAAATTAGTTTATTACTCGACCAAAAAGTGCTACTTCAACGAAACCAAAGCGTTAAACAAGGTGCGAATGGTCTGTGCCGTTTCCGAAGTGAACAACGTGCCCTGGACAAAAACAGGCTAATAAAAAAAAACAATTTTTCAACTTAATATTCATCGTGTTCATTGATATCTATCCTGTAGTGAAAATATAGAGTTTCTCATTCCCTGTAAAACAGGAATTGGAACTGAAAAATGTATACAGAAATACACCCTTGAGCAAATCAATTTCAACATTTTACACATAATAAAATATTTTTAAAATATTTTTACGAACTCTCCAATGTATGAAATCGGTGTGGAGGTATGTATATTCATTGTAGCCATGTTTTAATTAATTTTTATTCTATATCTATAATGTCAATTAATTCGAAACATTCGTAATGGGTGAAATTGATTTGCATAAGGTGTGGAAATTAAATCTGAATTGCAAAACCTACAATCAATATTTTCGATCTCTAGATAAATTCTCATTATAGCTATGTTTTAATTAATTTACATTCTATAGCTATTATTTCAATTAATTCGAAACATTCTTAATGGGTGAGATTGATTTGAATAAGGTGTGGAAATTAAATCTGGATTGCACAAGCTACAATCAATATTTTCGATCTGTAGATAAATTCCAGATAAATTCTAAAACTTGACGACTAGACCCTTGAGGCAGTGCAGGGTATGGTTTTCATGGGACGTAGTTTCACTTAGGAACGACACAGAGAGAGAACCAAAGTGAAAAACCCGAGAGCAAGAAAACGGTTCGTTCTCGGGAACGAATTTCTCTCGGACGGCTAACGATCGTTGATGAACAGGTGGAATAAGAGATACCATTTCGTTGGCGGTCGGTACACTAGCAGGAGGGGTACCAAGAGGGCCCGTGAGATCGGGTCCACCTCCATCGGGGCCGACGATCGCGTTACCAGTAAGGCCAAGATCAACGGTGCCAGGGCTTTGGACGTTTCCCATCGGCTCAGGTCTACGGTTATTACTGTACACCGGGCCTTGATACCGATTGTAAGCGCCTTGGTTAGCCTGGTTATAATACGGTCTGGGTGGTGGCCTGTTAGTGGTAGTGGAAGTGCTAAGTGAGAACACAACCTCGACCGGGTTCCTAGGTGGATCCGGTATGATCGTCCCGTTCGGGAACTTCCGGACCAGACTGCCATCCGGGAAGATACCGAATATCACGTACGGGCTGTCCACATTCCTGGCATCGATCAGGTTGTCCTCCGGCCGTTTCCGAACGATCGTTTTGTTCGGATAGATCCCGTAGATCAAGTAATCTCGCAGCGGAGCCCTGGTAGTCGAACTCGGACTGAAACGTGGCGCGGGTGTCATTCGACTGGCCCCGAACCGTCTCAAATACGGCACGGTGGGACTCGCCGCTGGCATGGCTCCTCCGGACAATTCGCTTATTCTAGCGCCGATCGCAACGCTACCGTTCCCAGGAGCACCGTTCGCGATCCCGTTCGTACTTCCAGCTGGAGTCGCCGTGGTTCCTGGCGTTGCCTCCGTCGACAGGAGGTTCTCGTTTATGTCGACGGTGGTGACAGTCGCCTCGGTCATCGGCGTCACAGTGAAGACCTCCGTTCTGCCGGGCATCGTCGTCGTTGTTCTAGATTCTGTCGTTGTCGATGTCTCTGTCGTGCTCGTCACTGTCGAAGCCGATGCGGTTGTAACGGTGGAAGAAGGAGATGAAGAAGAAGAGGATTCAGGAGATGATAACACTGAGAAGGTGGTCGTGGGTGTGATCTCGGTTGTTTGGCCGATTCCCGAACCTGCCGTCCCTTGGGCGGTTGCTGATGTCGTATCCTGGAAACGGGCAACAGTTGGAGTTTCGTTCTCGAGGCTTGGGGTCGTTTGGGACAAGTTTGTCGTTTGTTCGGGTGTATTAGTGGTGACCTCAGTCGAGGCCATCGTGGTGGATGTTAGTGGTGTCTGTTGTTGGTTAGTAGTAGTAGTAGTAGTAGTAGCCTCAGCGACATCCATCGGATTAACATTGAGCGGGGTCGTCGACATAGCGTCAGCCACCGTGGTTTGTTCGGTGCTCGACTCGGGGGACGTCGACGGTGTAGCCGGAGTACTGGTAACCGTATTTACACGGGACAGGATAGTTTCGGGAACCGTAACCGTGGCAGTTATCTCGGGTTGGTTAGTGTTAGCGTCTACACCAGGCGGCTGGGTCGTCGAGGACCCGGTTAATGGTGTTACACTCTCCGTGGAAGCTACTTCCGTGACCGGTCCGGGTGGAGTTTGAGTCTCTGTCGTCGCGATCGAACCGGACCGCGTCGTCGAGTCGTACGCGTTCGTTGTTAGTTCTATGCCCGTCGCGTCGGAGGTGACCGTTGGCTGTGCGGTTGACTCGATTATGTTCTCCGCACGGGATCCTAACGTTTGGTTCGTCGGCACGGTCTCCGCTTCGTTGTCGGGTTCGTTACTCGACAGGGTGGTCGTGGGCAAGTCCGAGGAACTCTCTGCGGGCAAAGCGGTCGTGGATTCCGCGGGATCCACTTCGTTCTGGGAAGGGTCAACCGATAGAGTGGTTAATTCTGGCGTGACGGTGGTTGTCGTCGATTCGGGGATCTCTGTCGAATTATCCGGGGCTATCGACGTCGGTTCTGCGGCTTGAGCAGTGTCGTTCTGAACGAACTGTCCGGTTTCGTTCGTGTGCTCCGAGAGGAGTGTCTTGGCAATGGACATTAATTCGGTTAGTAGCGTGTCGGAGGTGGACGAAACCACCTGGGTGGTTGTTTCCGGCGAGCCGGAATCGTCTGACACGGTTGTTTGGGGGTCTTGTGTCGTTGTTGTTGGATTTGGCGTGGTCACCGGGTCGGTTTGATCCTGCGCGCCGGCTGCCTGGGTATTTACTGAACCTACTGTCGTCGACGGCTCTGGCGGTCCGGTAACTTGGGTGGTGGTCGACTCGTTGTCCCTCAGCTGGGCCAAAACCTCGAGACTGTTCTTCCTGCTTCCCGAATCCAGTATCACGTTCGATATCTCCGTTGCCGGGGGTATCGTGGTAGTGGCGTCTTGCGGAGGAACCGTGGTCGTGTTCAGAGTCGCTTGCAGACGGGACAAGATATCCTGCGCGAAGTCTATCAGCCTGTTTCGAATCGTAGTGACCGCGATCGTCGCAGTGGTAGTCTCCACGTCGATCAAGTTATTGGAATCTGCCTCTGTGGTGCTGGTGTCTGTCGTGCTAGCTTGAGTGGAAGTCGTCTCTGACAATTGTATGGTGTTGGTCTCCGGGTTCTCTGAAGGGGTGCTTACGACTGTGGTGCTTTCAGTTGTGGTCGTTGCAATTGTGGTGCTTGAAACTGTGGCGGTTTCGGTGGTAGAAGGGGATTCTGTTGGAAGGGTGGTTGGTACCCTGCCGTAGAGCTCTGTGCTGGGACTCTGGGCCAGGTACGCGGCAGTAGTGGGACCGCCGAGTGGTCTGGAACTAGCAATGTTCCCTAGAATCCTGGCTAACACTCTATCGCTCAATGGGGTTGCAGCTGACGAGAGTTCCATGGTCGTCGAGGACAACTCGGTAGTGGGTTGCTCGGATTGCGTAGACATTGTGGATGATTCTGTACTGATGGGAACCTGTTCTGTGGTGGAGGATGGCTCTGTGTTTGTTTGATCGGTACTGGAGGAAGGTACCGTGCTCGTGGAGGCTTGTTCGGTACTGGAGGGCGGTTCCGAGGCCGTGGAGGATTGCTCGGTCGTCGAGAGGCTTTCAGGGGCTGCTGTGGTAGCCGCGGGAGTGGTGGAACTCGTCGCCTCCTCGCCTAATCTCGGGGACAGGGTGCTATCCCGAATTGTGGTCGTGTCTGGGGTCTGCGGACCGGTGGTGGTGGTCGATACCGCGGGACTTGTGGTGTCATTGTTAGGAATATTTCCGGTGGCGTTATCGACAGGCTCGTTAGCGACTCTAACGTTTATCTGGGGGACCCCGTTAACTTGTACTGGCTGCTGCACACCCTGTAACTGTTCGTCCCTGATGCTAGCAGACTCCAGTGCCTGATAGAGGGTCAAGAATCGCGGTTCCCCGGGGCTTGAGACTTCGACAGGCGGTGCCGAACCGGAGTTCTAGAATCAGAAATTTAGTGCGTGCTGGTGGGTGCTGTACATGACACGGTGCCGGGTGGCCTCGGGACTCGGAGCTTATTCTATGTACAGTTTCGGAATCCTCGGTGCTTCGGTGTATTTACACGGCTGGACAATGGACTAGAGTACACGGTGTTCGTTCTCGGATAGTTCTGTCGAAGATTTAATAACGGTTAATCATGTGAATATGTTACAGAGGACGTGGTCGCCCAGTTGCGCTGATCTGTATCAATTGGTAATGGTGTGCGAGACCGGGACGGGATCTTGAAACTTTCGGGATTCCTTACTAAAAAAAACAATATTAATTCATCCCGTCCCGAGGCATCCAGTTTCGGGATTTCCTGGGTTCTCGCGCATCACTATCAATTGTAGCGATAGCTCGGAGAAAACTCGTCTATCGAATGAGCATACACCATCTCTTGGCAGCGATATGAACTACGTAAAGAAGAGGAAAACCGAGACTGCTTTAATGTGCACCGAGCAACACAGGTGCGAGCTAGAAACTCGTTCTTCGAGCAGGGGCTCGTTGATACTGGCAATAGAGACTGGTCGCCCGCTCACTTTGATTTTTTTTTCGGCTTAATCGGAATTTCTCACAGCTGTTGATTCTCTCTCATAGAGGTCTCCAGCGATGCGTGTTTTATCGGAATGTTAGAACTCGACTCGAACACTCTGCTTCGAAATTCTTTGAAAATTTATTTAACGCAATTTCTACGTTTATTCGAATTGCAGGAGAAAGAATCGTTGACTATTCAGTTTGCGGAAGAAGTCGAGAAACGATCGACAAAGGTACATTCGCGATCCTGAGTCAAGTTTCGTTGTTTCTTCGCCGGATGAAAACGATCCCGATCCGCCCACGTCTCCCGGATGACTTTAAGGTAGTTTTAATGGACACGCATTATGCAGCATCCACTTACTTTCACTCGTAACCGTGTGGAACACCGTGAAACGATCACGAAATTGTACCTATGCAATCGGAATGCGACTCCGCTAGAAAGCGAGGTCTACCGTTACGAAAAATTCGAACGAACATATTAATTCGTTCCTCTGGGCCACAGTCACGTAACATTTATTAAACGCACACAAGTTCGCGGACAGTAATAACCGGAGAAAAAGAAATTCTGATTAATGAACTCGAGCTACAACAAACGAGCGAATACTTTTATGAATCACCGTCTCGTCTGACCTTAACCGTCGAAACTACTTATCGTCTGAAAAATTGCCAAGAGAGTCGGCGAATGCTCCTCAATGCGAGTTTTCTCTCTTTCTTTTCCTTTTTCTCAAATATCCAGTCAATGTTAAGTCACTGCTGCAACGTAGAATAGTTATGGACGCGTTTAGAGAAGAACGAACAACTGCGTGTCGCGTGCGATCCAGAAAGCAGTACATTTATTACCAAAGTAATATATATATATATGTATAATATTGTATAATACAGTATATTGTTTATGTTGATAGTGACAACGTAAGTGCCTGTACATATTAGTATAAGGAAACCCAAGATCAAGATACCACGGATCACGAACTAGACGTTAATTACAGATTATTAGTTACGGTTTGTCTTTTTTTTATTGATTTTTTGCTTTATTGAACGTAAAATTCTACTGTATTAGATGTCCGAGAATTATTCACAATGGAAAAAGTTTGTTGTGTGATCGGTACCCGATGTTGATATTATTAGTCATATACATAATTCCTGCGAAATTAATCGTTGTTAAAAACTGTTGAAAAAAGAAAAGATTGTAAGATAAGAATACGTAAGACTATTCGTAGTAATAATTCTTCGGGAAACGATGAATTCCTAGAGTAATCGATAAAAAGAGACATTGATAAATGATTAATAGCTTGTATGGCGGTGTGTAATAGGAATGACTCGTTCAACGCAAATTATTTGTGTCTATATCAATAGAATCGAGATTTCCTGACGTGGTTGTGATGACACCAATGCGATCGGTCCAAGATGGAGGCGCGACCGCTTCGATCTCCTCGGATCTCTTCGTGGTGAAAACCTTTGAAGCACACAAAAACGACCAGACTGACTCACTGTTAGTTTCGACTTTCTTCTGCCACGTAACCTTACCTCTGCAATTAGCGACATCGTCCGTTTCTTTCACGCGTGGCGTTTCGTAATTATTAATAACGCTACTCGTTTCGTCGACGATCTGATTTTTCTAATTCTCGTTCCGCGTGTAGCGTTTTTACCGATATACCAATGCTCGCCAATTTAAAGTTGCAAAAGCTAAATCAGCTGTAATATTTTACCAGTGTTCACCAATTTAAAGTTGCAAAAGGTAAATCAGTTGTAATTTTTTTTACCAATGCCAATGTCGGTAGAATAACCGGTCGCGGATTTTTTTATACTATAACAATTACAAAAGATAAATCGGTTACGGTAAAGTATATTTTCATCCCGTTGATCTATCTGGATCACTGTGAAAGATATACCGAACTGAAAACAATTTAGCAGACGAACTATTCTCTTACGTTCGAATTGACAATTTTCCTGGAATCGTAAATGGGCAAGATATTTCGAATAAATCGTAGGTTCGATTGATCAAAGATGAAATAATCAGAGATTCAAATGGCCTTACCTCTACAGGGGTAACTGGAGTAGTAGACGAACTGGTGATCGATGGCACAGTGGGTTGATACACGTTGTTCTGCTTCCTGACAAATAATTCAGCACCCTTGTATCTCGCACTGAATCGCGGTGGCGATCCGCTAGGCGTGATCCTGGGTCCTGAATTCTGTTAACAATCCACAAGAAAAATGTCAGCACAATCCGACGATCCCCATCATTTCACTCGAACAACTTTCTCGGAGGAAATATTATTACCAGACTGCGGATCTTTACGCAAAGTAAGAATTGTTAGCTACATGGTCATCAGATTATTGATATACTATGGGGTTAATGTTAATGTTGCAGACAGTGAGGATTAAAACTCCATTAGGTTACGTTATTGAAAATGGTGATACAAAAATGATCGAAATGCTTTTAAATAATGGAATTGATATAACAGGAGATTTTTACTTCGCTGCGTATTGCTGTTGAGAAAGGAAGTCTGAAATTTGCTGAAGACCTATTGAGGTATTATAATGATGTTAACATATTCATCAATTTATACTTTGTAAGCATTGTTAGCCAGGCATGTTCACTCTTAAAAATTTTTCGATAATTTTCAATTTCATCTTCTCAATTCTGCTGTAAATGCACAAAGACCCGCAGTCCAATTACTACTATTGGAATGTTAATCGTCTACCTGTCCTCTTTTAAGTCACCCTACTCGTTTGAATCGCATTCTCATGCACGTTTACGTTTATGCAGTTATTTAAATGGCGCGAGCCGCGTGCTTCACCTCGCATTCAACACGTGAAGTGTTAATCACATTGTTTTTTTTTACGGGCCACCAACAGAACTACAAATGTTAAACTGCGGATTGTTTGATGTACTTCGAAGTATTCTTCGCATCGTATAAAGATCCGCAGTCTAATCGTTGTATTATTCAAACGAATAGTTTACTTAACAACTTCCTTACAATATTCCACCGAAAAATCAAATGTCAAAGAAAATCGATGTTCAAGGGTCTCGGAAAAAATTCTGAAGACCAACATCGCAAAGATAAGGGGGTAGTTTTGAAATATCGAAGAAGAGGAGGGTAACGTCGAGTAAAAAAATGAATTACCGCGTAGTTAACGTTACTGTAGGCGCTGGAGAAGACCGGAGACTTGTTACCAAGGGAGTTGAGTAGCGGAGCGACGGTGCTTCTGAGTTGTTCGAGCAGCGAGGCGTTGTTCGCGGTGATAAACGCGGTTCTGGTGGGGTTGAAGATGTTCGTGTTGCCGCTGTCTCCGTTGCTGCTGTCGGTAATGCCAGTATCGTTCACCTGTTGAGTATCGTTTGCTATCATCAGGTTAAGCTGCGGTTCCTGCGATACCGGTGGAGCCGGCGTCGTGGAAGTCCTCAACGTTGGCGTATACTTTGGTGAACGCGGAGTGATGGCGACTCCTGTGGTTTCAATCTTGGTGGTAGACTCAACGACGGTAGTTGGTACGTCAGAATGCCTTCTGTAGGTAGCAGTTCTGGGCCTGAACTCGAGCTTCTTGGTATGGTTGACTGGCCCTTCTGTGCTGGTCCCTTTGACTTTGCTCTCGGTAGTCTTCACAGCTGCCTTCTTCCTGGAGTATCTACTGGTAGCAACTGGCAACTTTGTCGTTGCTTGATACTCGGTCTTCTCAACCGTGCTCCTGTCCTTCCCCCCTTTGCTGTACCTGGGCCTGAATGTGGGCTTGGTAGCGGTCTCGATGTATTTCGACTTCTTCGAGATCGTCTCTTCTTTATCCTCCTCCGATGGTCGTCGTCTGGAGGCTAGTTTAGAAGTCTTGTTAGATGCAGTCGAATCGGAAATCGGTTCAGGTGTCGCTTGGTCCTGGGTCTTTCTATTACGAGCCTGATAAGAGTATCCTTTCTTCGGTTTGAAGGTGGTGACGGAATCGTTGGATCTTGCCGGGTGCTTCGCGTGCTTCTGGATCGTTGTGCCTTCTTCTTTGGGCCGTTTGCTGCCTCGGTTGGATAAACGAACCTTGATCGGGTCCAAGGTGGTAGCTGCTGTTGTTTCCTCCGTGGCGACGGTGGCGACGAAAGGTTTGGTGGTCTCTTCCACCCTCTCCTCGACCGAGATCGAGGTAACCATTCTCTCAGCTATGATCTTTCCTTTCTTGGTGCCGGTCGGTCTCGAAGGGATCTTCGCGGGATCCTCGGGATACTTTCTTGGTCTGGAGAGTTTCGAGGACTTGTCGTCTTCCTGCGAGCTCTCCGTGGAACCTCTGCGACCCGGTAGACTAGGCTTGGGAAACTCGGGCACCTTGCTCGTCTCGTCGGTCGGTTTCGGTATCGGTTTCGGTTTGCTGAAAGAGGAGGAGGCCGTGGTTGCGTCGAGATCATTCTCCTCGATGTTCAACTCTGGCTTCACTAACCTCCTAGCCAGGTCCAGCTTGAGCCTCGATCTCTCGGCGAACAGTGCCGTGGTCGAGGCCGATTTCTTCACCTGAAAGGGTCGTTGAAAGTGCTCCGTTTTAAGATAGTCGGGACCAACCGGCGAGACTAAAGCCGGCTCCGCAAGCTCGAGCAGCGGGGAGGGCTCTGTTAGTGTGCCACGGTCTCGACGAGATCTCCGTCGACGGGAGTAGACGTTCTCAAGGTCGCTCGCTAAGCTTACCACGCGACGAGTCGCAATTAACGATCGTACACTGACCACGGGGAAGAGGAGAAGGCAAAACGTCGCGACGGGGCTTTCCTACATGAAGAAGAGAAGCCTGAGGAACCGCAGAAACGAGACGATCCAGGCTGCCATTTGGCTCGTAACGAGCTCGAGCCACGATTTCACGGAACTGGACAACAACTGAAAGGTTTAATAATTCACTGTTGTTATACATCTCTGGCCGGGAAGAGGATCGCGCGGCGGTGCGGAAGAATCGTTGCACGAGAGGCCGAAGTGAACGATACATCAACGATAGAGGAGACAGTGACATAGAAAACTAATCGACGTGACAAGCCCGAGGCTGCCGAAGCGTTCTCTATTTAATCATACTACAATGGTTGCGTCTACTATGCTCCTCCCAGCGTACTGGGAGTACAACAACAACAAAAAAAAAGACCGTAGATTTTCAGTCGGTATTTAAAAAAGCGTCGATCAAGCGATTAGCTGCGGTGAACGGGTGAGATAATTTAGTTTCGTTACGGAGACAGGCTGTGAACGTCTTTCTTCCTTTTTCTGTTTCCACACCGATTGGAAACCTGTTTACTGTTTACGGACTTCACGTGGCGTGGCTGTTGTGTTTTCGTTACTCTATGTGGAATCTGCGGAGACCCTAAACGATCGAAAGTTGTGCTAAATTTCAGTACCCCTATGTTTTTTTTTCATTAACGAGCCGTTGCGATAGACAGACAACGTAAGAAGCCGCCACTCGTAATGTTAATTGAAGAGGAGCGTATCCTTTCGAAGAAATCGATATCCCTGCAATTACAAAGCGGAAGACCGTTTAGTTTTACGTAATTTGGACCCGAGATAAGGTCTTTGATCGTCCTACAAGACCCATGATCGGCTTCTCTCGCGAAAAATCACCTTTCATTTCCTTTCCCTTCCGTCTTGGAAACTCTCGTCACGAACGTTACAACTATCGACAAACCTCTGTCATTTGAGAATGATACGCATTTGATCTCACGTACCATATTAAACATCTGATTCCACCGAATGATCTCCTCTCAACTCTTTGCGTTCCAAGAATTTCAATCGTTACTGCGTTTATGTGGGATCTGCTGGCAATCTTTTCGCAATTGCTGGCTTTTTAAGATGAGATCATTTCCGCGTCACCCTATAGAGACCCCAATATATTTGTATATTTAAGCATACAAATAAAATAAATATATAAGTAAATATATGAAAAAAATAAATTTATATAAATAAATAAACATACAAATAAATCTAGCCGTGCAAAGAATAAATTTTTTCAAAGACGCTTTAATCGCTGCGATTGTAAAGAAAATGATACGGCAAGGGGTTAATGACTTTGTTACGCTAAAAACAACATCTCAATATTCTGAAATGTTTCTAATCTTTTGCTGTTTTATATTTTACCCAACCAATTTCTTTGTCGGTAAATAAAGGTCCGCAGACTAATTATTAGCGTAAGTGCATCCCTTCCATTTATAGGATATTGTGGAGGCTGCGAGCTCGAAGAACGGCCGAGAGAGGGATCAATCAAAACAGTTTACTTGCAGGTAGGTCAAACCAGCCTTCACTTTCTCCGCGGCGATCTGCCGAAACAAAAGCAATCGAAAGAAAATCGAAAACCAGTTTACCGGACTCTCGCACACGCGAGAAACTGGGAGAGAGAGGGATAAGAGAGAGAGAGAGCACGGTAAACGTAACTGGGCCTCCTTGGTAAGTGAAAGACGACGGATTATAAACAGTTTCGATTTATAGGATGAACAAGGTCGATCGAAATTTCTCCTCGAAGATTTCCTAGCGGCTTATCCTGTTTCAGACCTTGAGAGAACTCCTCGTCGAGGATTCGTCGGCTCCTCAAGTTAGGATATCGTTCTGTCCAGTCTTGTTTGGAAGTAGACGATATCATCGATGCATGCTGAACACCACGATGACGTTTCAGGATTTGTCCAGAATCATCCGAAACGGGATCGACAATCCACCACAACCACCAGAAATTAAAATAAATAAAAAAAAGCCCTTTCCAATGACCGTCATTTCTCTTTAATTGTTAATCGCGCATCATTTTCCAGTCTCGAATGGTCGTCAATGATGCTGCCAAGCAACGCATTCATGGTACCTTATCCTTCACCCACACGTTCCTGAACGTACCATCTTCGATAACTCTGATTAGGTTCCACAACACACAAACGTAACGGAACAAGGACTCTTCTCCAATGAATGTTCTTTGACTGGCATTTGAGAGATAATGGTTGGCTCTATAGTGCTGATAGATGAAATGATCAATATCAATTTTCTGTTTCACAGAGAATCGAGGAATGCTTTGATATCAAAGTGTCTCGAGTGTCTTCTCAAAGTGTATCGAACGTATGAGATTAATGAGTTTGAAAGTATCGACGAAGATTCGCGAGAAAGCTCGCAAGCGCGTTCGAGAATGGTGATAAGCTGTTGGGAGCCGATCGTTCGTGTAAACGTCGGTTTCACAAAGGAAAGCTGAATGGAAGCTCAGTCAAGAACGCAACCGGACAAAGGAGGGGCGGAGACAGAAGCGTACACGCGATAATACAGAAAATGATAATTTGCAGGTGAGCCTTACGCGTCTCAATCCTCTGGCATTTATCAACGTTAGAGGATGCTCTAGAAAACTTTGATCCGTGAAAAATCGATTTCCTGCGGCTGAAGTATCGAGGTCGTCGGACTCGATCAGCCTCGAGTTGGTCCTCGATCGTCTACCGAAGACACTCGTCTGTGGATCCTACACGAATTCGTTATCGATCTTCAACAAGTTCGTCGGTTTTCTCCTACCCGCTAATTACATTCCACAGTCTTTCCAACATATTTTGTTTCGTCAGAATTTGTCGGACATAATGCTTATACGTGTCGGTTGTGTTTGTTATAAGTGTGCATGCTGATTAAACTGTTCTCGATGTTAGATATTCACCGTTATTGTACGTTCGTATTACCAAATTCGATCAATAGTTGCGCGAGGTGTGTCAGTGTGGTTATGTCCGTGCTGAAGTATTCGTGTTTCTAAACGTAAACCAGAAAATATCGTTCAACTAGAGTAGAAGCATAGAAATGTTACGACCAATTAAACAGTGATTAAGAGAGACTTGTTCGGATGCTGTTAGCTGAGCAGAATGATCGCTGTGGACTCTTACCTCCAATGATGGTCTAGGGACGGTTTTCGGAGCTGTTGATTTCATATTCGTGATCTTCTGAAAGCATACTTCTCGGTTAACGTAATCCAAACAATCTACCGATCGACCACGTCGATCGACAGCTATGGATCCAGCATTCAGCTCATCAACAATCGAACCAATTTAAGCGGGCTGTCTCGCGTAAACGAAGATTCTGATATTCTTCCAAGTATAGTAGCTTCTACATGGCGAAGCTTCTTTTAACAACTTCCTCGTCAAACAACCGCGTCTGCTTTTACAATTATAACTAGACTGAGATCTTTATGAAAAATAAAAGGCGCATAGATTTCAAGACACAAGAGTCCAATAAAAACTTTATACTTCTTTTGATTACTTAAATCTTTTTAATACCTCCACTGTCTTAAATTGTACGTACCCATTTTCGTTCTAAAAGCATAAATTCCGCAATCTTTTATAACATTTCAACTGTAATAGTTTTTAATGCGAAACGCTGCTTATTTTTCGGAAGGAAAAACAAATCGATTGTTGACTGTGTTTACGCGAGACAATCCCCTCAAGCGCAATTAAGAGCCGAAGGAACTCACCAGCTGCGAGAGCCTGGCTTTAAAATCGGGCGGATAATTATCGCTCTCCTCAGACTCCGCGGAGGACTTGCCGAACCCGAAGGACTTGTTTCCTCTTCTGGGGCTCTTGGTGGTCGAGCCGTCCACTGCAGTGCTCACCTCGGTGCTCGACTGCGGCTTCTTGAAAGCTCTCCTCGTTGAACTTTCTATCGTCGTTATGATTTCGGTGCTCGTCGACTGTTCGCTCGACGGGACCACTTCGTTCGTCTGATCCCTGACGGAAGGAACTACTGTCCTGGGAGCTACCTCGGAGCCGTTGGCGTTGCTTGGTCGTCGCCTAAGAGTCCATCCTGGGTTTCCATGTGACTGAGAGTCGTTCCTTGGTGCAGTTGGTCTTCTAGTGTCGTTGGTACCTGGTGGTGCTTCGGTGGAAGGTTTGCGACCCCTGAATCCTAGGCCGTGGTTGAAGAAATCTTCTTTCGGCTGCGCTCTTCCTTGACCAGGTCTGGCTCTTCCTCTATTTCGGCCTTCGGTAGTCGAAGAAGACCTTGGTGTCGTTGTCAACGTCCTTGGACTCGCGGTAGTCGAAGTTGAAGGACTTGGTGTGGTGCTAGAGGGAGACTGAGATGATTCCGAGTCGGTGGAGGTGGTCAGGACCTCGGTGACCACTGTCGTCTCTGGCGAAGCTGTTGACGTGATGTCTGTTCCAAAGATGCAATTAGAAGGAATTAGTAATGTCATCATAAGTGGAACAAGCTGTGTAGAAAGGATTGCAGTCTACCGATCAGCTCAAGGGACTTTCAATAAGAGCGATAGAAGTTTGGATTGAAGTAAAACGAAAGATTTAACAACAAGTCCAACAAATTCAAACTTTTTTTTCACGTTTCGATTCTCACTATGCTATTCCGATAGAGTTTAAACATGTTTAAACAATTATAATGTATTCCTATTGCACATCATTGGATTCCGGAAAGTCTAGAGAATCTTCTGATGTAAAGAACAATAGAATATCTTTTATAATAACATCGCAATATTTGTTCAAAGTCGAAAAATACGTTTTCTTTTTTCAAAGAATCAGAATCAGCACGAAAAAATAGTACTCGCATAAGTTCTATCGCTCTTATTGAAAGACCCTTTATTTACCCGAAGCAACCGGTGTGGTAGCGTTCACCCTGGACCTGTTCCTTCCCCTGCGTCCATCTTGGTCCTGTCCACGGTGCTCCACAGATCTGGTCGTGCCCTCCGAGACTCTAGCTCTTCTCTCAGTAAAGTTCCTCTCTCCAGTCGCCTTTCGTTTAGCATCGTAAGTCGACGGTGTCACTGCGTTCTCGAAATTCCTGTTCCTCGATCTAGCTTTCTCCTTTTTCGCTTCCGGTCCCCTAGACCGATCCCTGGAGATCGTGTTCTTCTTCCAGGCAGCGTTCTGCTCGCCAGCTTCAGTGGTCCCGAGATCATTAAACTTGGAAGGTCCTCTCCTAGAACTCCTGGAAGTTGGAGCAACGGAATCTGAAGTGGTAGATCTTCCACGGCCCTTGGGTCTCTCCGTTCCTCTTCTAGAACCCGCTCTAGACTCTTTAGTATCCGATCTTTTCCCAATTTGTGGGATTGTCGTAGTCGGCTGAGAAGCAGCGCCAAAAACTGCGCTGGATTCGCTGTTGGGACTCGCTGTACTGTCTACCGTCAGAGGAACATCGACTCTGACGCTTTCGGACTCGGAGAGAATAGCATCCTGGGTCTTGCGAGTGATCGAGTTGCTCTCCTTGTTGCTCAGCTTTGATCTACCCGATCTGGTACCTCTCTCGATCCGTTCAGTGGTCGATCTTCTGCTCTCCGATCTTCGCAACGAGGCTGTACTTGTTTCAGCGTTCTCAGCGTCCTTGTTGGTAAATCTCCTGGAAGCTGGTATCTGAGTCTTGAAGTCCCTCGACGCGAAAGTCGTCTGGATCTTCCTCCCCGTTCTGGATCTCGATGATTCCGTGGTCGCTGTGAAGACAGAAGGTCCGCTGTTGTCTATCAATCTCTCAGTGACTTCGTAGTGAGCTGTCCTGGTGGATGGTCTTTTAGTTGAGTCCCTCAGAGGATTCGAAGTGACGCTCTGCTCCTCTTTCACGCTCGTTACCTCGCTGTTCTCGGTCGAATATCGTTTCCCGCTTCTCCTGTTGATCACCGGCTCTCCTTTTCTGACTTCGTCGATGCTCTTCGACAAATTCCTCCTGGAGCTGTTCGTCGCGTCACCGGACACATTTCTCTCAGCCGTCTTCGATCGGAAGTTGGAGCGTTTGCTGGACTCGTATCTCGTCTCGGTGTTGCTCGTTCCATCGTCGTGTCTCTCCTGCAAAGGTGTCCTCGACTGTGGTGACCTGTCCCGCGACGATTTCGATCTCGCGAATGGCAGGCTGGTGGTCGCCTCTTCCGGAGATCTAGCGTTGAACCTCAGAGCCCCACGATCCCTAGTGGTCAGCGTTTTCTGATCGTCGACCTGGAATTTGCAGACATCATCGTGAGACTTCATTTTATCGAGCGCTATCGGGTTTATAGATCCGCCGGACCTTGAGGAACAATACAAGGTTCGAAGGACGAACATTTACATTCGCGACAAAAAATTGGGAAAAGGATATATAAAGTATTCTCGATCAGATGATCCAATTGATTTCACGGATTTCGAGCACTGCTCAAGGCGATCTGGAGCACCGCTGATTAAACGATTAAAACTGTATTCAGAACGTTCTGCATGCTGCAGACGTCGCTCACACATTCAAATGTATTCAAATGTATGCGAAATCCGCTCGTCCATCGTTCAGATTCCATTAACGAACATTGGAGACAGTGAGCGAGCGGATTAGTCATCTGTTTCCTAATCGTTCGATATCCCCACAGATTTTTGCAATATCTAGGACGCCGGTCAACACTTTGCACTCGGCTGTTCCTCGGAGTTTTATAATTGAACACAGGTAACAAAAAACATTTTATATTTGTGGTCACTTATGTGGTCACTATGAGCTCTGAAAAAGTCATTTCCCTCGGTGTTGAGTCGCTGAAAGAAGCATCACCGAGTTCTGGCGTGGCAGGTTAATTAATGCAAGGGGCACAACTTGAGATGCATCCGAACGCAACAATTCTCGTTACCCAGTTCCATAATGCTCGGATAAAGGGACCAATCGATATTCCTTTCGCAAGCAAGCCGTCGTTATGAAGACATCCGACACTATCCTTCGAGAAACACCTGCGACATTAGCAAGGAGAGGCCCGATCAACCGTTGATGGAATGTAATTGGAGCAAGAACGTAGGGATCTCGCGAAGAAAGTCCCATCACGTAACGAACTACGTGTGTCTGCGCAAAACGATCAAACGAATTCTTACCGGGAACGGTGCAACGATGCACTTCTGCAGCGGCATGGATTATTTCTAACAAGCCAACAGGTGATTACAACGTCGATCATAGAGAACGAGTAAATAAGCGTGTCTCGTATTTTTCGTATCGCAGGAAACACAGATCGCGTGCACCGCAAAAAGATGATCGACTTTCTCTCGATCCCGATCAAAGAGACGAACTACAAATTAATCCCTACAGCACGATCGTTGAAATTAGAGAAAAATACTGATCGGACGATTATTCGTCGATTCGATGAAGATCTATAGTCATCCTGAATCATTCTCCTTCCGTGTCCAACGGCGATAAACGCTATTCAAATGATCCCTCGATTTAGCTGATCAATAGTCGATGACTCTGTCGAAAGGCGAGCTGATTAATCTGTCGATTCGTGTCGAATTGATGGTTTTACGGAAAATTTCGTCATTCCCTGCCCGAAGCGAAATTTCTCTCGTTTCTCGAGCCATCTAGTTGATCTAGAAAATGTCCTTTTGCTTCAATCGTGTTTGCTGATATTAGTCTAATGAAATTCTAATCAATCTTTAAGCTTTCGATCGTTACGCCCCGAGCACATTTTCATTGAAGAAGCAATAAAGTAAAATTGCAACACTCCGGGCACGTCAAAAACGCAGTAGTTTCTGAAAAAATGGAAACTTTCACAGGACAAGAACTCGCGCAGCATAGTTCCGAGTAGTTGAACATAATTTTCCAGATCCTGACGGTCACTATAATTTTCCGGCATGTTTGCCAACGCTACCGAGAACTTCGAGCGAGCCATCAGTGCCAGTACTTTTGTCAATTACTTTCAATTACCACAGGACAAACAGGAACGAATGCTTCGAAAATTTAACATCGAGGCAGCTTTTCGCCGTTTTCCCTCCGTTTTCAACAGAGATAATGTACGCCATCAGGAAAATACGATTTTCGCTGTTTACATTAGAACCTTGCATATCGCTTTGCTACACGCGAAGGAGAAACTAACGGTGTCGTTGTCGAAGAACGATTGTATAACAAAGCGATAATACTACCACCAACAGAAACGGGGATTAGTAACGTATCTGTAGATAAGCGTCGAGTAGCACGACTTAATTCACCAAGCCGGACGCAATTAAGTTGGTCGGTGCGAGATCCGACGAGTAATTACAAGTAATAAAACATGATCGAAATTCTCAGCGATTGAAGACTCCAAAGACACGTGCCTTGGAATCTTGGAAAGAAACGGAATCGTTATATAATTGACTAAATAAAACAGAAACGCCGTGGAAAATTGATTCAGCTATGTATTCGCAAAACCAACATTGCTTTCTCACCGCCCCGTTCCACCTGAGCAGCGAACGGACGGAATGGCAGCCTAATTTTCATTAAAATGCCGCTCATTCAGGCAACTGCAACTCGATATCAATATCTAGATACGCACTTCTCGTTCGCTTTCAAAATTTCTGGATAATTGTAGATCGGCTTACATTCCAGCCGTACAAATACGAAGAGCTCTTGAACGTCACGGAAAATTTCGATTGTTTCGAGGGGCATTCCCAGTAGGTTTGATGAAACGTTCGAGCCGCGAGGACAGTTTACGAGGTAAACGTTGTCGGCGGGGAGAGCGTTAAAAGGCTCAATTGCGGCTAATGAATAAGAAAAGTTCCGCTGGTACGCGAAATTGCTGGGAGTGGGTCAGAAGTGGCGTATCCATCAGGGAATTGTACAAATTAGCCGAAAGGCTCGATTTCCTTCGGCACGGTTCGCCGTTCCAGTTATCCTTTATCCTTATCTGCCTGAGAGACACACATAGAATCGACGCTGAAAGTAAAAGTCGGTGTTTCACGTCACGTTACCTAGTCAACCATGCAGCCGAAGTCGAGCGAGTCAGCCATAAGCGAGCTGTGTAGCCGAACCGAGCTAACTACCGAACGAATACCGCTGGAAAATAACGTCTCCGCGTCGCACCGCGGCGTTTCCCAAGACTAGCTCTGATTTTTTGCGAGACTTTTGCAGCCGGCCAGTTTGACAGCCGTTCGAAAGCGCTGCTATCAAAGCGCTGATGTGTTTTTCGTCGCCAAAGACCGTTAACAAGGAAGAATCGTGGGAAGCACCGTCCATGACTTCGATCGACCGTGTCGAGCAGTTTTCTATCCGGAATCAACGATGCTATACACGTATCTTCCAGAAAATCGTCAAACTTCCTCAAGATACGCTCTGCGAGATACGCGTTTCCCTCGAAACCGTCCCGCAGTGCTGCGATTCGAGTTGCTAGCTGGACAAAACCTTCTTTATTACTGATGCAAACTGTGCAGATATCGTCCAGTTCATTAGCATTGATCGCAACTCTGTGCGTTGCCGCCGGTTTGTCGCGTGCGACAAGCCAATTGCAATAGTTCGATTTCATGCATCACTTCGTTACCACCACGTTTAACGCCGAGTGAATTAAATAAAGATTAAGCTAGCGAATGATCGAAATAATCGCGACGGAAGGGATGTCCGCGCAACCGCGGTGTGGTCAGTTGAAGATCGACGAGGCGAGTCAATCATCGTCTCCGGCTAATGAATATTGCCGTTGAGTGATCGCCGATCTCCCACGCAGCGATCGCGTCCGAGCGGATCGTTTCGAAACGTCGGGAAACAGTTTTCTCTATTTGGCAGCGTTTGCTCGGATCTGCTCGGACTGCGGCCGCGATCTCGATCGCTCTCTCTCGCTCTCGAAAAATTGCATCTGGCTGGTAACAGTGAAAGGTTAATACAATACCTTGCACCAGGATTGTTATCAGAACCATCGGTTCGCCGAGAAGTTATCAAGTGGCGAACGCTGCAGCAGCGTGTGCAATCGCAGTTACGTTCACCTCGATCCCGAAACACAGAACTGTATTCGAGTCTCCAAGGTCGGGATACAAAAATTCTGCACGCTTCTACGGCTACGCCCTTGCAACCGCTCACAATTAAAAGACACCGTGGCCTTCTCTGGAATTGTTCGAAGGACTTTCGCCTTGATGGCACGGCTCGCACGCGAGAGGAATCGAGATAATGAGTCCCGTAACCTATCTCGAAGTGTGTGATATTTGGAAAAGTAAATACTCGGTAAACACGGTTTCTATGATATTTATGCAATTGCTATCCTAAAACAGAAATGATGTACCAATGAACGGTGAACAGGACGATTAAGGGAAATTGCAGACAATCGTATCCTCATTACCGAGCGAAGCCATCATAAAATTAGATAATCTTCCGTCATTATTCATGGCTGGCACGTCTCGTGTCATTAGACCACACGAAAATTGTCCGACAACAATAAATGTTGAGGACATCGAATAAATTAACCTGGCTCTACGTGTTTCGTACGGGGTTGCAGGGTTCGATGGATGCACGCAAGAATAAAGATCGTTGCGGCACTCCTGCCTCTCCCGTGCAATTACAAATCGCCGGTTTATCCAAGTAATTGGAAGACACGAACCGGAATCTTCGATTGGGCTATCGCCGGTGCTAATTTTCAGCACATCTCCTGTAATTACGGGCATGCAACACAATGTGTAACAATTCCACAACACGAAATGGCAACTCAATTTGGGCCAGCAGGGGGTTTCGACAGAACGCAAATTTTGCTCGAGACCATCTCGGCATCAACTAAACACTTGCTAGTAAAAAATTTCTAAAGTTCATCTTTCTATAATATCATCGATGAAATATTTAATGCTAATGGCTTGTATTTTCTGCGATTTATAACTCGACAACCTTTGCGACGACAGCTAATTGCTCGCGATTACTAAATCAAATTGCACAGACACGGATTAACAAACTTGCGCGCGTATGCATCTACGTTGCAAGAAAATTTATTACCAGCACGCGGACTTTATATATTTATGACCGATACGAATAGCTGCAATTTGAAACAGCACGTTTGTGCGTTACTATCGACCTACTAAAATGATTCAACAAAGAAACGTTTCTCGCAACAGCCGCAGGACATTCGCGGGAAAATGATCGCCGGTCTAGTTATTGCCAAATAATTCGCGAATTAGCGAAGAAGCGTGATCCACGCTGACAAAGACGGTGAGAGTTAGTTTTCGAAGGTGGACCGCTTCGGCAACCTCGTTTACACCCGGCCGCCATATTGTCCTTGTATTTCGACAGGGTTCCTACTTCTGAATTCACGGTGTACTTTTACTCCGACTTCCGACATCGGTGAATCCGCGGACGATTATCTATTTATCGCGACTGCGAAACAGTCTGCTCGATCAACGATTATCGGTCGATCCCGACGATCTCGATCCCCATCACAAGAACTGATTAGAGACTGTGAATAATTCATCGGGTTATTAGCGATTTTCCTTGTCTCGCTCGACCGGGAGTGATTTCGCTTAAACAGGGATCAGCAATTTTGCGAATGATAGCGTGAGGAATTACGGATCCTTGATCGTAACGATCGATCGAATTCTGGGGACCTCGGTGACCTAGTTTCATCCTTCTGCAGGATGCAATCTGCTACTCTTCGGAAGAACCCACGGCTGTATTTTTATGTATCTGTCATCATTGCTTCTGGTACTTTATTAGCGAAAAATGTGTCTTTTTTTAACTTGCGGAACATATTTCTTTTTCATTGTATATTACTTTGCGGAATATTCCACATATGTGATTATACAATCTCGGACGGCCAAAGTACACAGTGGACTGAATCGCAACATTTTTAAAATTAATCCTATTAATCCAATTAATCCTATTTATTTTATTTATTTATGTTTTCACTATAAGATCCTAAAAACTTTCATCGTCTAATAATAAGTGAAATTTTTTTAAATACGAATTTATCAGTTATCTTATAACGCATTGTTTTAAACTAAATTATGTCAATGTAATTTTTACGACTACTGGCACAGATAAAAAATGTAAAAATGGTGAAGAAAATTATTGTTCGACTCCTTCTGACGTCTCCAAGAAACTCGATCGGTTGGGCCGAATTTTGTAAAAGTTCTACGTTTTTAAAAGGTGTATTAATACTTAGTACACCTTTATTAAAATATATATTGTTTCTCTCTGGATCGGTTTCTTCCATGAAATCGTTTTGGATCGATATGGAAGGTGTCGCAATTTTTGCCGTCCATTAAGAGAGAACCACGAGTGAATTTTTTATCGACACCACATGTCTGTCAATAGCCGAGATAAGTGGGGCAACGCGACATGACAGCCAGAAAACACAGTACAATTGAACACAGGATGTCGTAAACGAAGAATCGATCTCATAAAGAATTATATCAGGCTTATGAGCGAGTTACGCAAAACCGATTGCTAAATTTCACAGTTTGTTATCGGAAAGGATTTCACGAGCGCCAAATTTTGACACCGAAAAAGAACTGGTTCGCGAATCGCAGGGTGTGGTCCAGGACGGTCAGGTTATACGATCTACGAGGTCCTTTCACACCGGTTCCCCCGCATCTGCATTTTGTAACATCATGTTTTTGGCGGTTGCCACCTACTTAATCGGAACGCGACACCACGCCTCCGAATATCTCTTAAAAAATATGTCACGTATTCAATTAACTCCATTCGCATAAATTGTCAATGTAAATCCTACGAATGAAACCTGAAATCTATATGCAGAACAATTCTAAACGCGAGAGGAAAGAGTTTGACCGCCATAAAATATTTCACGCTCTCGTCCTCCTTCGCTGGCCAATTAAATTCACTTTCTTCAATCAGGAAGAAACATTGCCAAACAAAGTTTTAGAAGCGAGAGAACAATTTTTATTCATTCTTTCGCGTCTTTCCATTTCAATAACCATGCAAATCAACTTTCGTTTCACCTCCACTGGAATCGGAATCATTTTTTTTGTTTTTTTGAGCCAGGACTTTCTTCCGAAGGATGCTTCGGATTTCGAACGAAAGTCGACTTCGAGAAATTCGTGAGGACCAAGTTCTCCGTGTG
Source organism: Lasioglossum vierecki (assembly GCA_028455595.1). Taxonomy (NCBI): domain Eukaryota; kingdom Metazoa; phylum Arthropoda; class Insecta; order Hymenoptera; family Halictidae; genus Lasioglossum; species Lasioglossum vierecki. The sequence continues at coordinate 2,676,887 of CM052336.1, read as the reverse complement.
AACGGCGAATTAAAATTCTCACGCAACGATGAAAGAGAAATTGTTGGAAATTAAGCGATCCTCGGGTCTAACGTGGCGCCGAGGCTGGTTCTAGGTATCGGGGTCTTCGAACTTGGGGCGCATCGACATTTATGCAACGCGAATACCAGCCGCAACAACCTGCAGGATCGCTAAACATGTTCCGGACAGTCATCCGACTAACAACGCCGGGCACGCAATGTGCAATTGACTGTTACAATGACACGCATAATAAATGTAGACCGAGAGCCGAAGCCCTCCGGGTACTTATGTTACACTTGTTCTACTTTCGTGCGCTCTCCGCTTAAATTTCTAAACTTAATGATTTCTCTTTGTATACGGGTCGCCTTCCTCTTTCACGTGAAAGTCGTTAAAATTTCGTCTTCGACTACGATAAGCATTATTGCATAAAATGTGTCGTTAATTCCTTCGATATGTATACTGTATTTTACGAATACAGCATTTTACAAGGATTTTATGCATTTATGACAAAAATGATCAGAAGAATTTACGTATATCCACATACTAATTGAGATTGTTGACGAAAGAAAGATGTGACCATTGATCGTTGAAATTGATGAAGAATTTGCGAAATTACGACTTCAGGAATAAAGGATTGACCGAGTTCGGACTGGAGACAAAATTGATAGGAGACTGTGTTGCCGTACGTTTAATCGAGCAGACGGCGACCTTTAAGACAATTTCGAACCGCAAAACCGAGCTCGTCAACTTTCTACGCCGCCTCGGGCAAGAAAGGGACCCTTCGTTGTCTACCGGTGTGCATAACGCGCGATTCGCGCGTGCATGATCGCCCATACCCTTCCGAGCGCGCATGATCAATTATTCCATCTTTAATAATTTTCAAAACTTTCCAACTATCTTCCGAATCGGTATACATGTTGTATCTCTGATAACTCCAATTGCCAAGCCAACAACACTAGGACTCGATAATACTGAGCAACCCTTGGACCCTTTCGCTTCCACGTCATTTTTTCCACAATGGATCTTTCCCACTCCTTACCACATTTTCCTTCGCAATAAAATATACAGGGTGTCCCAAAATTCGTGTACTTCCCGGAAATGGGAGGTTCCTTGGGTCATTTGAAACGACATTTTCCTTTACAAAAATGACGTCGGCGGCTTTGTTTAGAAGTTATTAACGAAAAACATTGACCAATTAGAGCGCGGCTACAGCGGATTGATTCTGGCTCGGCCAATGGCGCCGCCACGCTAAGCGGGACCTGTCGCTGAGTCGGACTCCGTTCGCTATAGCCGCGCTCTGATTGGTCCGTGTTTTTCGTTAATAACTCCTAAACAAAGCCGCCGGCGTCATTTTTGTAAAGGAAAATGTCGCTTCAAATGACCCAAGGAACCTCCTATTTCCGGGAAGTACACGAATTTTGGGACACCCTGTATATAGCAGCTCACTGAAACCAAAAAAGTATATTTATTAAATAAAAGTTCTTTGCGATTTATAAAAGTATTGTACTCGATTTCGAAAACACGGTCTCCAACATACAGGTAGAATGTTCATTTTCTAATTGAGGAAGTCGGTCGCGCAAATAGAAATAAACAGATTGTCACTGCAAACTGTAACGATTTCGCTCGAATCCGATTAGCGGGTGTGTTGCATTAGTACTGTAATACATGGAATGCGGTGAAAAGAAAAAGAGTAGTATGCAAGCGACCGATAAGAATCGAGTGGGTACACAGAAATAGAGTGTAACTGGTTGCGTGAAATTCGAGATAATCCTGACTGAAATTTACGTGCGTTTTGTTCGTGTTGAACGAAAAGTTACGCAGGAACGCGGAAGGACGATTATCTTCCACAATGAACACACTTTTCTCCGAGTTACGATGCACCGGATTAGTAAGCCACGAAATGGTCGGAGATGACGATTACGCGTAATATGCAAACAACTATGACAAAGGACCGTCGATTTATACATTTTGCCCGAGCATCTGAAATATTTCACGGAGTCGGTGCGACAAAAGTGAATTTGAATCGCGAGAAAGCAACAATTGCGATGTTAGTTGGATCATTTTACCGATGGTTCCACGAACGGAATGAAGCGTGCAGGAACGATAAGCGCAGCGAAGGATGCACGGGATCTAATTGCAGAGAGAGTGAGGAAATTGAAGCCTGTCAACGATAGCAGAGGCGTAGGTGACGCTCGAGCGGAGATCGAAGTGAGCAAAGAAAAAAGGAACGGAGGTAAGGCGAATTTCAGGAAGTCAGCTGAAGTAAACGATGCAGAAGAGGCGCTTTCTCCGATGGAAAACCTGATTTAGATTACGTTTATGCACACGCTTGTGCAAGGTGCAAGACGTACACACGCGCCGCGCCGTGCCGTGTCGGCCAATAACCGTGCTCGCACCGGTGCATAGTGTATAGAGTATACGAATGCGCTTCTCCATGCTAGGAGATCTGGCCAGCGCATCGCTCCACGCCGGACAAACGATCACATGATGTAAAAGAATTAGGAGTCCGTGGTATGGAGTGCACATCCATTTATTGCAGCATATCACACACGATTTATAACACATATATAATTATTAATTATAATAAAGAGTAGATAATAACTGAGATCTATCAATGTACATATATAGAAAAAATTTACGATCAGCTGCGTTAAAGTTGATACACGTGAATTCGAGAAACATTGCAACTGGGTCACCGTCGTTGAACCTTATCCATTGCATACTATATAGAAATATATACACTACTAAGTTTTGGAAAAGGATTCCGCTAATAAATAACAGAAATTAAGTTGCCTGAAAAATCGCAACGGGTCGTTGAACAAAATTGTGTAAGACCTTCTTTTCGACAATGGTAAAGGTTGTCTTTTATTTTCCCTTGAAAAAACCAAATGACTTACCGAATGCTCCAATAAATTACAAACTTTCGTGCGTAATTTTGTTAATTGTTCTTGCAACGACTTATGGGCGCGTTACGTTCGTTCATTTTTCTTAAATTACTTTAATGAAAATCGGAATCGATGTGCCGCTGATTTTTCCGGAGGCGGAAGGCAGCGCTGCACAATGCGTGAAAGTCCGACTCGGCTGTTTGCAATTGTTTACAATTGCCAGTGACAATCGGAAGCGCGGCCGTAAACCGGCAAACCACACAATATCTCGCTTCAACGCGTTAATGGCGACCACTCGAGCGACAGTGATGAAACGAAATGTACGTAACGCGTCGGGTCAATGCAATCGAACATACTCGGTTGAACCTGTACTGGAACGGCGACTTTGTAAAAGAGAACGTGCACTCTTGGTTTCCGTATTTGGCCTTTAGCATCGGCAATGAAGTTGCGTTTTCAACGTTGTGCAATTTCCGCGTGGCCATTTTATTCTTCCGATTCGATGGCAGTGAAGCTGCTTTAGAAAAACACTACGATCCCGAATAATCAAAATTATTGGCTTCACTCGTTCGATCGTCCGACATCGATCAAGGTTAAAAATTTCAACTAACGCGAGATCGATTGAACATGCAGAGTCAGGTGTTTTCTAAGCGAGTCATCTGAGTTGCAACGAGATTGCAGAATCATCCTGCAGAAAGTAGAATCATCTGAATGAAGTTTCTCACCCACTAACCTACTTCACCTACTCGGACAAGTATGCGCAAAAGAAACATCCGAATAAAAAAGAATCTACACCGTGATTTTCTTATGCAACCGGCACGCGCAATACCAACATAATCCGCCGAGAAATGCATCGCGAATACATCGTAACGATGCATTAAGCTCGTTACGCTCGGCAACATTGTTCGCACAGCCGCGTTCGTTAATGTAACTTAAATAATGATCAACTTAATACTCCGTTGTCATGCTCGAACGTATTCGACCGAACAGGAACTAACCGACGAACATTTCTTCAGTCAGTTTTTCAAATAAACAATAGACTGGTGAATGAATGCGTGTCGTAAAAAGAAAATGCCTTCTCTTCGAATAACTTCATTCAGAGTACGCGCGACGCTTAACGATACTTCGAGGGATTAACAAACCCTTTTAAACTGCGTAACGACCCAGATTATATAACAGAGAAAATTCTTTGACGGGTAATTAGCCAGCCAAATGACCTAAGGCGACCGAAATCTATTGGGCCATCGATACACTTTGGCTACTCTCGGTTTAAGATCGGTATTGCACTCTGAAACTTTGCTGAGGCTCGGTAAATGCTTTCTGGTGGATTGACACCGAGAAATAATTAATTTGTAAATTCCGAACGTATTCCAGATTTTCCTTCTTCGATTAAGAAGACCGAATCTGTTAAATCATTCATAGAATTTTACTAAGGATCTATAAAATCGTTTTTCGGTGGACCAACGCGCAGAAATAATTAATTTTCCAATTCCTAACGTGCTCCAGATTTTTTTAATGAAAAATAAAAATTGTCTGCATCGATTGCAAGAAACAGGATATATTTTTAATAATTTTTATCAACTTCGAATTTCGTCTACTCAATTTTACGTGAATATAATTTAAGTTAAGGGTGTATTAAAGTTTTTCGGTGGACCAACGGGTATGGACGTTATTTCTAAATTCCTAACGCGCTCCAGATCTTTCTTCTGCGTCTGCAAGAGACGTAATCGATCACGGATACGGGTGCCCTGATGAGACCGATAACGACAGCGCTTACCTACGCTGGTAAGAGTAGACGACCTTGCACCGTGCACCTTATTCCGCAAGACGATCTACAGACGTGCACGGACCGATGCTCGAGACGCGCGCCTGCTAATGTCCACTTTAATTATATGCATTTGCCCGAGACGCCTAATAACGGGATGTTGCGAAGCTTCGTTAGCCTCGCAAAAACCGTTCCAGATTAATAACCGAGATTCTCCGTTGCGCAACCCTCGTAGGCCAGTTATCATTGGCGGTGGGTCGCGTTTATATTCCCAAGGTTCGGATCAAATTCTTATTCGATTGTGCAACAGGCTGTCGTTTGCTGAGCCGATCGCTCATCCGGCCACGAACAGTCCTTTAAATCCGCAATACCATAAAACCTTATTTCCTTCCCTGGATAAAATTGCGCAACCGAATAAGAAATCAAGTTCGCACAACATTTTGCGCGCAATCTTAATTTAGCTCGCCGCGAGTCATCATTATAAGGCGCGTGCCCCTAATTGTTTGACTTTCATTATTCAAGGACTCGCGGCAACGGCTAACAAAGGCTAACCGTTTTCCGTGTATTCAGCTCGTTTAGGATCCCATAACAAATACACCTCTTTCGCATTCTAGATGTATCGCTATACCATCGGCGAACGGTACGCTGCAGAATTTTTGCGTTTTTGCTGAGAGCAACCGCGAGACGCGCTCTGAATTACGGCGTTTAAATTACAGTAGCGCTTCGATTAATCTGGGATCCGGTTACTGCTAGATTAGTAGATTAATAGATAAAACAGTATCTGTCTATCTATGTAAATCTATCTTATCTAAATTAACTCTCATCCGTCCCTCATTTCGGGAACCGAATCTGTCTCTCCGTCTTTAATGATAGTTTAAACATATTTAAACATTCATAATGTATTACTATCGGATATCACTGCATTCAGGAAAGTCTAAACAAATCTTTTGTTGCAAAGAACAATACAATATCTATTATGATAACATCACAATAATTGTTTAAAGTTGAAAAATAGGTTTTTTTTCAAAAACTGTGCTTGTAGGAAAACAATTAAGGCCAGATTCTGAATCAGCGAAAAAAAATCTATAAGATCCACCCAACAGATGTATGAAAACATTTTTACTGTTGGACAGTGATATTAATCAAATAACATTCTCTTGTTGGACAGAAGAGGTTGAAGAATTTTCAGTTTCGCCGAGTTTGGTTCGGGACCGAAAAGAAAACAAACTCGAAAGCGTGTCGCAAGCAATCGAGAGCCGAGGATAACGGATGTTCTGCAGTATTAAAGCAGCATCGTCGTTGACGAAATAAAATCCGCTGACCCCATCCTGCCGCTCCTGCTTTTCGCGTTGCGATCGGCTTACGCAAAGCTGAGCAAGGAATACGAGATGCCGTAACACGGGAAGCAACGCCTGTAATAGATGTGTAATTTAGATTGAGGATCGCGGATGATGTGCATTAACTTTCGACGAGATCGGCCGACCTTTCCCATCGCTGCTCGAACACTGACCAACCAACTAGCACACAACCCGTGTACCACCAGAACAACTATTCATATTTCGAGACACCTACCAGTAATAGCGTCGACGCTAAGAACCACTCGATGCTTCAAGTAATCCTCCTTCTCAGTTCGAGCATCGAGCTATCCAAAGTCCGATACATTTTACAGCGCCTGTCTACTTTCTATCTTTGCACTGGTCCTTCACTTTTCGATCGGACACTTCGTTTTAAGATGCAACATTACGAAACGCTTTTGACAACCGGTTGCTTCACTCTACATTTAACAAACCCGTCCATTTATTCACGCTGAACCTATCAGCGCCGACCTAATCACCGTTTTAAAGATTCTATTTTATCATTTTTCGACTCGTAAAGATCTCTCTACGCGAATAAACCCGTCACGACTCGAGCACGTGTCGAAATATAAATCGCCTAAAGTCTCGAATAAATTTAATCTCGTTGGTCGCGTTAACATTAACTTCTAAGCAAATATTTGTTTTCCACTGAAGTATTTATTTTAAATTTATCTACGTTGGTGTAATGTGAAGAACTATGCACCCAGTTATGTAGAAAGTGGAGTAATTGAAGATTAACTTACTGTTAATATTTTATGCTAGGGTAAACTCTGCCCTGAACAATTAATTCGATTGCTTTGGGAACTATTATGGCAGCCAGAGAAGAATGGTCAAGATGGAGATGAAAGAATTGTTAGGGCTCTATGTATGTTCTCTGTGCAACAAATAAATTGAAAATGATCTTGGACAGGTTTATAGCGTTTTTACGACAGTCTCCGATATAAAACTGCATAATCATGTCCGGTTGCACCCCCGACACGGTTCGATCGTTGTCCCGCGCCCATCTAGGATTCCGCCGCGACTTGTCCGTCGTCAGTCATCGGAAAATATCTGGAGCAGCTGGGAAACCGTGAAATTTATGACTACCCGTTATATTATTTGTTACGGGAGACCGCTGTGCGACTCGGTACAACGGCGCACGACTAGGCGTGGTCCACGCGTACCTACAGTCTCTTTCCTTCTTCCTTTCTTTCGTTTCTCTCCGTGTGTCTCTCGACTATCTACTATCTACTATCCACTACTAGGCACTTGAAAATACGATACACTTGCGGACAGGATCGAACGTAAAGCCGTGTTCGCGCTTATTACGCCGATGAATACTGATTTCGTGCGGTATACATGGTAGGCCGACTCGTACCATAAAACAAAGCTTATAGGCATATCCAGGAGAATTTTCAATTCAATTTCTATCGAAGATTGGATTTTAATAGAACCCCGAGGAATTTATATGCGCTTAAGTGATTTCGATAAAGATACGCTCCTTCATTCAGGAGAAAATCGTGTAGAATTTTAACGTGTTATCGGCGCAACGGTTCGATCATTTGAAACTTAAAAAGCAATTTTACAAATTAATTAAACTTTCAACGTTTCGATAGATTATTCCTATCATTCTCAAGAAAGATTTCAAAAAACTGCGTCTGAAACATTTATAAATATAAAGACTGTTATATACGATCACAATTTTCATCGAATGGATTAAAATGAAATTTTAAAAGGCTGTTCTTTTAGGATTTAAACAATATTTTTAAATATTCCCCTTCGACCCTCCGAGCAATGGTGACACGTATAAGGAAAAGTTGTTCTGAATGATAACCTTGACAAGATATTGCAAGGTCATCAACAATCGGTGAGGAGGCCCTCAAAGTAAATAATCACCGCGATCCCTACTCCCCGCACTCCCTACTTCACTACGCGTTCCCACTCCGATTATATATTCTTGAAAATGGTTGTAAACAAAACCGAAACGTCGAAATAAAAGTTATATAAATTTGTAAAACAGCTTAGTTAGTTTCATAGGATCGAACCTGTGCGCCGTAATCTTCAATTTATTTATAGTCACTAATATCTAAAAATATTATTTTCTTCTTTTTAGTAAATTCTAATATAAGCGTGGTGTTTAAAAAGATTTTTTATATATATATTTTTATTTTTATTGGTACGCAGGCGGCGACGATAAAAATAAGGTTGCGGACAGAGAGTGAATTGAATTCTTTGATTTTGTGCACGATTTTTATTGTTAGTTTTACTTAAACGTCGAATATGTACGTTTCTTGAAATGGTCGGGTAACTGCGGTGCGTGGCCTTTGAGCGGGAAACAGCGGAGCGACACGCGACAGAAATGCATTTGCCGTAACTGTTCGATTCCAGTTACTTCTATTTACGATCAAAACTTTCGAATCGCCGACACGTGGCTCGATCCCGACGCTTATGACTTGCTGAATATGAAAGGATCCTCCGGATTTTTGCAGAAACGAACACGTTTCGATAACCTTTCCGGCTCGCGCGAGATCCTCATCCCGATTGAATTACCGATGCCGTCGAGAAATCGATTTGCCAGTTGGACAACGTCCGTCAATGTTCCCAACAGTTTCTCTCTGTCGATTTTGCACTCATATCCAATTACAGGCTAACAATTCCAAATGGATTTGGCTCGCTCAAAAGTTGAAATTTAATACAGGGTGAGTCGCGAATCATGACTCACCCTGTGCATCCCTATTTGAGTATCTATTCGGCGGAAGGGAATTCGAGCAGGACAGGAATCGAGATAGATTCCCATTGTAATCGATCATCGTGGAATAAAATCGTGACAGCTACAAATATCATACTTGCTTCGTACACTGGAATTATTCTACTTTCTATGTTCTCTTTAGAGTGATCGCACGAACGCTACGGCAAAAGCAACAATAAAGAAATTGTGCGAAATGCGGTGGAAATAATTATCGGCTAAATCGTCCGGTGATTTCGAGATCTGAATTTGATCACTGGAAAATGCCAACGTGATGTCGCCCATAAACAACCACGAAATTGCTGTCGAGTGATCAGATGCGAAGATATCTTAGTCCAAGGATAAGCGAAAAACATTTGCCAGCATCATTAACACTGATTTCATGGAAAGTTGTTCGGATCAGGACACTTTCTACGTAGAAATGGACGATGAGCGTCGTGTTCCTGTCTCTCGCGTAGCGATTCCTTTTTTTTTTATTATTACGTTACCGCTTCTTGCGCTTGTCGTCCATTAACTCGTGCGCATAATTACAGATTTTTTGCGATGAAATTTATAATTCTACAGCAGAGTTGAGCATTAATCGATTAAAATTGTCATCATGATGGATCGATTAATGTCGAAAAATCAACGATTGTTTCAATCGATTGATGAAGTTAATCGTCAATCGTTGATCAAACGAAAAAATCATCGAAAAATCGGAGACTGATTTAATCAATTGATGAAGTTAACCACCATCGCAAGTAACGGATGATGGATGATATCCAAGTTTTACTGTAACTCATTATTTTGTATTTTGTTTTAATTATCTTGCCACAGCAAGTAAGTGTTCTTAATTTTTGTTTAATACATGTTTCCACAGCTGTGTTGCAAATTCTCTATTTGTTTCTAGTTTTTTATAAACGTATTAATTTTTCAGATGCAAAAACGTATCTCTTGAAAATGATCTTGAAAATGAAATCACAAGTTTAATTTGTATCGCAATTAACGATTCAAGTAGAAATTTAGTCGTCAATCGGCGATTCATTTTTTGCCCAATTCTGTTCTACAGTAATAAATCTTGAAAATTGTCTCTACGGTAATTTCAGATCATACTTGACATGATCGATCGATGAAAAATCTATCTGAAACCAACGGACGACAATGTGAATTTTGAAATTTTTTTTCTTCGCGAAGCTCGTCGTCGCCGTGGGTCACTTGTAGCAACCGCATCCTTCCTCGATCGTTAATTAAGCGTGCGGAGAGGCCCGATTACAGAAACAATTCAAATTATACGGATTAATCCGTTCCAGTAGCTCGGCAGCCTTCACGGAGAGGAAAGAAAGAAACGTTTGCGCTGCCACTATGTAAAATGCAACGAGATGTCCTTGACACGTAATTGATGCACTCGCGAACGGTGCTTTGCGTGGGGAATAAAAAATGCAATCGAGATTTCGTCGATTGCATTCCTGCCGGAGCGTTTTAGGATCCCGTGAAATGATCGTAGAAAGTCTCTGGACTTCGCTCGAAAGAGAGTGAATTATGTTCGTCGGTAATCTGCGTATACTGGAGAACATCGTTAGTCGATTAAGTCGTAAGTAATTTTTCTTTTTTTTTAACCGATGCGCGAAGTCTTCCTGGTTATTTCACGACTCGACGAGGATTGTCACTTACCTGAGTACTTCGCTCCCGAAGACCTTCGGTTGCGACGAAGAGCAGCACCACCAATGCCACCACCGTGCACCACGAAAATCTCCGCACCATTCTGCGCAAAAAAAATTCTCTACGAATTAAGATGAAACTTTCTAATCTGCGGATCTCGATGCAAAAAATAAAAATTGTCTGCATCGATTGCAATGAATAGAAATTAAATTGAAAGTTGTCTATTCCCTTAATGATAGTAATAGAGATATGGCATCTTAAGATGCCAGTAAAAATGACCATAGGTTATTCAAAATAGTTTTTTCAATATAACTAACCTCATCTGTATTCTATGAATTAAAAAAGCTTCCCTGTCGTATGAGAGAACAATTTTATGTGACCAATGTAAAAACGATTATATAGATTAAAAATGATCTGGGTTTGAAGGAATGTTCTGATTTTGGAATTAAACTTTCTTCGAGTACAAAGGGTTGCAAAATGTTCCAACAACTTTTCATTTCATCTACTCAATTTTGCTGTAAATCCATAAAGATCCGCAGTTTGGTTCAGCTGCTGAACGAATGAAAGCGAATAGTAATTCATTTCACTGCAGGAAGCGTTGCTTTCGATGTTTAAGTCCAATGATTCCGTTGTCAGCTCGAAAGTAATTAGGGACGCGGGTGTACATATTCGCGACGAGGTGAAACGATTGGAGGGTTAATGATTTCCGTTCGGGCCACGCGGTATACGGTGACAAAACGTAATGTATGCGCGTGCGAAAGTCGAACGTTACCTCGGCGAGGTTGAAATTCACTTTTACTCGTGTAATTGTTGGTCTAGTAACGGTGCCGAAGCAATTCCTCGGAAGAGCACGTCGAACGCACCGCGGGGAACGTTTATATGAGATCATACTTTCGCCGGTGTAGCTGCGCGGCAGCGGTGCTCTGTATAATATAATTAAAAGCCCTCGTAATTTCCGCGCTGGATAACAGAGAAGCCTTCTCTCGAAATGGTCCCTTGATATTTAATTATCCGGCGCGGCGCGTTGTCTCATTCGAACACCGTAGCTATTTTTACGTCGCCAAGGATGAATACGAGATTATCCTCCTTTGTCGCTATATCAAAATCATCGATCCGACCTTATTTTTATCTTACTATGTTGTGTCAGGACGCGTTCATCCCTCTCTCGTAACGTGTAAAAATAACAAGAGCTCTAATGCTGACGTTTAATAATAACAACGCCAGCTTACGCCGTTCACACCGCTGTTACTTCGCGGCACGTCGTTCTCAATGTCGCAATCCCGCAGGATACCGCGTCACTTCTTGCTCCCGCATTTTCTAAATTGACGATGCGAATCCCGTAAATTATTGTGGGACTATAAACACGTGCAAGATAATCTATATCGATGTTGTACCGATACTAACTACTCGACCTACTAGTGTAGAGGCTGATGAGCTTTCTCCAAGATATCTTTGTAATGTCTTAAGGAGTCTTTTTATGATCATGTTATCAAAGTTCTACAAAATAAAATTTCGTTTTGTAATTTCAACATTTCTCTGATTTTAATTACAGATATATATGCAGACAGGTCGGTTAACTTCATTAATGATTAAAGAGCGAAGCCTTTAATCTCAGCAATTATTATATCGTATTTTATATTATATATGCTACATAAAATATATTATAATATATCGTATTGCACCTTCGTTATTGATACGAAAATATTCAAACATCTCCTTTTAGTAATAGGTATATACAGCGAAGTATTATATATTTTATATTATTATTGAGTACCATTTTTATTTTATACCAAAAAATCACTACTGATCTAAAAAATCGACCCAGGGGGATCGAAATAAATCCCACATCTATCCCGCGGGATTGGAAATCCTAGTCGTGTTAATCACATGCCCAGATTCGTTTGATTATATTTCTTTTCCACAGACTAATTTCATTCTTTCGACGCATCGTCGCCATTAGCTTCGCGTTAAAGGGTAACATCTCGAAAGGAGGCCAAGGATTGCTTCGTGCCAGGTGAAAACGCTTAAAAATGTCTGTTGCCCGTCCCGTCCCCGCCCTGTTTAATGGCAACCCGAACCTGCCGTGACATTTCTCGAAGTGCAGTCCGCAGCCGGTTTCACGAAACGTACGCTGATTCGTTCAAAGATGGCCTCGCAGACACGCGACGGTTCAAGTGTACGAATTCCGAGAAAATTCTGCGTGTATCTAGAAAGCTGATTTTCTCGAAAATTAAATCACAAACCTCTGGGTCCTTTTTAGGATCTTTTGACTGTTTATCTGGCAATGAACGTGTTAAGCAATCTCGTTACGTATATAGAACGATCGGCAAGGTTGACGAGCAGCGATCTACAGGGATCGTCAAGTACACGGCGAGTCGTGACGATCGTGAGCTCTCTCGATCCTCTTTCCTCTTTAGGCGGAAAGATCGCCGAGTAGTGGAGGAAGATCAAGATCAGCCGCGGATCGACGACCGTACTCGAAATACCGTTAGACTCGATCGCGTTGTGTTGTGATTCATTATCATCGCTCATTCAGCTTCTCCTTATCCGTTCCTCTGTAAACGCGTTTGCTTTTGTCACGTTATGTTTACCACCGACTATAATTCAGTAAAAAAAAATGAATTCGCGTAAGAAGAGGTCTTACGGTACAATTTATTTTTTTTTATTGAGCCCCTGAAACCTATTATAGGTTTATTTCGGCTTTAATAATATATTTTTTTAACAGTAGTCTTACAGTTAGTGTACAATGGCAGAATTAATAATCTCTAGATATGAAGATTGCAGTCACATAAAAACTGAAAAATATATTCACCGGCTTTAACATTAGCTTTTGCAAAGAAAATAGAATTTAGTTAGTTAGTTCGTTGATTTAATTCTAAATAAAAGAAACATCAGCTAATGGATTCCACTGGAACGCCGCAGCGCGAATGACCATAAAATTTAACAGAATTTTGTACAATTCTTTATTTGTTGTTGGATGTACGAAGGTTATTTCCATTAAAAATAGAATTTTATTTTTGTCTAGAAAAATTGGAAAAAACGTGTACACATCCGCAGTCTAATGATAATAAATTGAATGTACCGTGTGAAGTAGTTTAGCAAGAAAAAGAGCGTTACAGTGCAGACTGGCGGCCTATTAGATACTTAGCAGCGTATTACGATCAACGGTCAACTGAAAACGCTCGCAGGAGCAACGGTTCCTGCGCCGATTCCTTTCCACGATCGCTAGTGCGCACGAATCGAAAGTAAATTCACCTCGAAGGTGTACGCCGCGGTTACACCTATCGGGTTATGCTCGTGATTGTGAAGCATATTCCGTACCGAGCTGGTACTCTACCTATCTAGGCTTCGCCGACCGACAATAAACTCCGAACATTCGCTTGTGTATCCTACGATTTCTAATTAAAACGAACCCGTGCGAACTGGTACAATTTCCGTGGACCAATTTATCGCGACAAGATCTACAATCTCACCAGACTTCGAATCCTCGGCCCGCCTAACATCTCCAGCGGTTTATTCGAAAAATTCCAAGGCGGTACTTATTGATTCGCAGAGACGGTTTTATCGGAGAGCTTCGCGGGAAATAAATACTGCCACGATTTCATTTAAAGCGGAGCTGCTCGATGAGCGCTTTCAAAATGCCCGGCCAAAGGGAAACTCACGTATGGCATTCTCGGTGCGCCGAAACTCTCGGATACAGGAAACGAATATCTGGAATAATTCCCGTTCCTTGAGCGCAGCCGCCAAATCGCTGAATTTACATAAACGGCGGCTATGCGACGCCAAATTAATCGCCGATATTGCACGCTTTTACCACCATATTTCGAACGGTTCCCGTTAGAATCGACTCGCCAGCGGTTTCGAGCGGTAACAAAGGGGCCGCGAGCGAGGGCAACGAAAATCTTAAGCAGTCGGCTCATGCACCGGTGATCGCGGTAGGATTTTCAGTCTTATTGTTCGATTTAAGGCCCCGTGACGAGCGCGAGCCTTACTCGGGACCCTAAACACAGTGGGACCTGACGGCGATCAAACATCTGTAACTTTGCTTCAGCTTTATAGACTGTATTGAATTTTTCACGAGTTAATCATTACATTATGGCACCGAGTATCCAGATATGTCCATCTTATTATCGGATATTCATTTTCCAAGACCTGAAGCATATGCGAATGCCGAAATTATAAGAAGAAACGTAATAATATTAAAACATATTGCTTTCTTTTTTGGAAAATGAATATCTGGTAATAAGATAAACATCTCGATACCCAGTTCATTAATACCACTAAAATTAACAACAGATAAAGGCTATTTTAACTCGTAATTAAACATTTCCGTCGATCTAGAATAATTCCATTGCGTATGATGTTTCTCATTTCATGGATATAAAATTGACATCATACCGCGTACAATATCTCAATATGTAGTAATTGATTAGATACCAACACATTTGACAATACAAACGCGTTTTACAATTTATAGACAAATTTAATAAAACTAAAACTGTTTAGCATAATGCCGTGGCAATTTTTACTGGCGCCTCAGAGTCGCCATTCGAGTGGAAAGAGATAATGTAGAAGCAAAGTTACAGATTTTTGATCGTCGATCCCACGGAAAACAATCATTTCGGCACGATCCGCTCGGGCAGCCAGGCTTTACGTAAGAAAGCCGAGGGAACATCTGGAAGTTTGCGCACGTGAAAGTGGACTAGCAGAGCTACAGGCAACGGTCAGTTAATTCCGCGGCCGCCTCGGTTAATATTCTGCAACTCTACAGCCGGTTCCCGTGCCGATAGCGGAATCGAGGGCCAGCTTTTTGCCGCCACGCCGCGAGAACAAGTTTTCCCGCTCCGCGTCGCCCGAAGTTTCCATCCGCGATTATTCACTGGGAAGTTACGCGATTGATCCAGTTTTACTTTCCGATCGATACACGTCCGTCCTCGGACGTTTTTTTTCAAAATTATCTCTTGACGCTTCGGCCACCGAAAGCCTGTTATAACGAGCCTCTCAATGGCCGTGCTGTTTCGAATGGTTACGACTAGACTGCGGATCTTTCTGCGATTATGGCTTCTGAAAATTTTTAACAAATGCTGGGATATAAAATACGACAGAATTTAGTACGATTTTAATTTATTTCAGATCTAGAAAGATTTGCACTCCCTATGATTTTTGAAATTGTATGGTTATGAAATAAATTGATGTATAATTGATAGCATAAACAATATTTTGAAAAATGAAATAGCAATTTTTAGTAGGGTCTCTCTCAGAGTTACCATTTGGGGGCTGAAGGTTGAAATTCATCTACAATTGTTCTAATATCTCGTCATCTAATCTCTATCTTGTCATCTACATTATGAATTCTCGGGGTAAGCTCAGGCTCGTAAAGTGCATACAAGAAATGTGCGACTTTAAAGTTATATAATCTAGCGAAATGTTAAGCAACTGTTGGTAAACCGTTGACAACGATATTTCGTTTGATTAACGAGCCGAAGAGATTCGCAACGCTTGATCGGCGAATGTGGAAACTTTGTCGCAGGGAAGAGTTTGCAGGAAACAGTTCTACCAGCAATTCGATTGAGCTTTCTCTATTCCGAATAAAAGTTTAAATGACTTAATCTTACGTGATCGGCGTTTTACGTCACCGGTTCTCGAACGTGTTAACCGCTTCGGAATCATTACCCATAGAACGACTAACTAGTTCTGTATCGAGCTTACAATCTTTTCATTAAATGCAGCGTAACACGCTTGCGAAATTGCGAGAAGAATTCATCGAAGACGAAGATTCCCCGAATACCTATTCACGCTCAATGATTTCAGACAAAAAAAAAATATTTTACTCAATTCGATTTCGTTGCTAATAATCTCTTTGAAATGGAAAATCCAATATCCAACTCGGTGATACGCTTGTCCGCGTTAAACCTACATAGCAGAACTGTCAGCCGCGTTAGCGTAATAAGAATATCGACTGTTCTCCTCGAACTAATCCCAACAACGAGCAGGAGGCTGAATGGAAAACCTCGATAAACGTTCCGCTGTTTAAAGGGGTAAGACTGCGTCCAATCAATAAGTACAGCGATTCGCACCAAGACTTTGAAAATGACCTAATATCTCGAACACGATCCTTCATTACGCGTACAACGCCTCGAAAGCCTTGTTTAGGGAAACGGGAATAAACAAAATAGAGTAGAACGCAACTCGAAGAACAATAACGAGCTGATTACACGACTGATTTTCCCATGGAGGAACAGAAGGAAACCGATCTAGGAATCACACCCACCTTGCGACTTCTTAGGCGAGCCTAATCCAATGTATCATTTCAGTTCCACGGCGCGTACGGATTCTCGTCCTGGACGCTTCGTGGATGTCCTGCGACGCGCACAGATTCAAATCACTGGCGATAGTCACGACGCTGTTCGAAACTTCTTTGTCGATCAAATTCAAACTGTCTGGTTGTTCGTCGAATAAAGTGTCTTAATGGAAAGACGCACTGGTATCGTCGGAGCAGATTACACGTAGAGGCGACGAGGTATCATGCGACTTCGATGAGTTTGTCACCCGGGAAAACTCGCGGGGATTGTCAGTGGAGAGCGCGGCCGACGCGCATCTTCGCGACTAATGCAAGCTCGATTGCACCGGCTGTTTTCGGAGCGCGGCTTTCGGATCCTAGTCGGCGGAATGCTCAGAGACAAATGGAAGTCGATCGAGCCGACGACGGCCGTGTCAAAAAACCTGGGTGTAAACGGGGGACAAAAAAAAGTGTTCGCCCGACCATTTTCCCTTTCGCCCGAGTCTCCGCTGCCAGCCACCGCCACCACCGTCAGCGTTGCTGCTCTCTGCGTGGTACACGCTTACCCCTACCCTCGACACAGGCACAGGTACACCTCGAAAGCCTCCCCTCCCACAACAGGTCGCCTGCCTCTTGCCTCCTTCCTCTTTTGCCTCTTACTGACTGATAGCTACTTTGATATGCGTGACTTCCTGCGATCCTAGAACACGTACACGGATATCGCCCCAACCTTCTCTAGAAATGCAACGCAACATGCCAGATTTTCCGAAAATATCATTTTCCCATCGAAGCTCGGACTTGCAACCGTTACCTCGTCGGTTTCTGTTTTTGAAACGATTATGGATTTTATCCACTTATGAGGAAATAGACGAAGCTCGTTTGAAAAACTCACAACTTTTTCGAGCTTGCTTTCGGTAGCTCGAATAAAAGGATTAACCTTTTGCAGTCGGAACTATTTTAACTCGAAAATGAAAAATTTCTTCCTAGCTAAAATAATTCTATTCTATATGATTGTTTTTCATTCCGTGGATACGAAATTGATAGAATATCTCATTCAATACTTCATAATCTTTAATAATGTAAACAATATTCGGCATAATGGTACGGGAATTTTTAGTGGTGACACACCGAGTCGCTAATCGAGTGCTATTTTTCATACAATCGCCATTAATTTGAACTCGGATTTATAAGCACGAGCGCTAAGTAGGTCAAGTTTCCCTAGACGTTCTGATCCAGACATTAAAATCGACGTTGTACTAATTCGGTACTAGATCGCATAATCAATTGCTATGTAACAATCGATTGAATGGTTGGTTGAACTGTACAGATTATCACTATTGCAGAATGAGGTTGCGCGATTTCGAACCCTTGACAAGAATGCTCTACTTTTCCTCGAATCGAGACATTTTTATTTTGAAATCAAAGGTTTCATCCTCAATCGTGTATGGAGAAAAAGAATTCTATTAGAATATATAATAATATATTATTTTATTAATTACAGAAAGAATTGCTCAACGAAATTGACAACCCTTTACTAAATCAAATTCAAATGTAATCCTCCCGAATGCCCGATGTCGAAACGTTAATTTAATTAATGTTTTTTTTATTTTAATATTAATAGTAATATTAATTCTAACACTACGCTAACAGTTGTAACAATATACCTTGTATATTATCATCTACCTTATTCCAACATCCCCCTATATTTTAATTTCTATATCTAGTCTGTTCCTATCCTATATTTATATTCTAACATCTATAAAAACTGAAAGCAAACTAGCCTGTAAAAAAGATAATAATTTTATACAAACAACCTCGTTTTAGATTAATGTTTAATAATGAATATACCATGTAGCCATCTAGTAGGTATACTTAGAAGCGACTGATACCCCTGAATACAGGCAATCCGCTGTTCTTCCACGTAAACGTTGAATCGATGTCAAACAAACAGTGATCCGAAATGCCAACATCGAAAATACTCCTTGCCTGTGGTTCGTCCAGTTTGAATATTTCGTCACTGATGTCGCCACATACTCGCGAAAACGGTATAACTAATAAGTGGGCAAAATGGTCGCGGGGATAACGTGGAACTTACAGTGATCTGAAATACCACATTTCAGGCCCCACTGTGAGTGAGCCCCTGAGGGAACTCCGATCGGAGGAATACCAATTTCCAAGATGTGAATATTTTCCGAAGAGGAACTTGTGAAAGTTCAATATGAAAACTTGGAAAATATGAAATTAAATTGGAATGTTCACTGACTGAACAATTTCTTCGAAACAGCAAATTTGACGTTGTGGTCAACGGTAAACAAACATATTCAAGATATTCAATTTAATAAAATATATTTCATTTAAGGGAATCAGAACGAATGTAATATTCCTTCTGGTTTCCTTTCTCACAATGCCAGACTTATTCTAACTTAAGCAATTACGTCGAATAATTATCAAGAAATTAGATAGGCAAAAGTGCGAATTTGATAAACAAAAGCAGGAGGGAAACCACAAATCCAACATCAGAAATATAAAAATTTTAGGAACACTTGACTGTGAAAGTTTCTTCTTTTCGACAGAAATTGCAATAAGAATATTGAAGGCAAACATTAAAAATGATTGTTGAGTGAGAACAGTTGATAGTCGATAAAGTGTGAAGAAAGCAACAAGCATACAAGAATATTTTAATTAAAACTCACCAATGCAACCTTGGTCACTGCTAGTCCACTCCTGGTCCACCCCTGATCTCATATAAGATTTAAAGTCGGAATCGGTAGTTTTCTTAAAACTATACTTTCTTAATATTTCTAGAAACCTTTCGTCCTTGAGTTTTGTTTTTAATATTGTAAACCTTAAATAACCAACACTAAAACATTGTCTGAAATATCTGCTTCGGTGTAGAATGTAACAATTCATAATTCTCGATTTGACTGAGGAGATACTAACAATCTCTCGTTTTTGTCAAGATGGCTGCGTGACAGTTTGCCTTCTCACCGACGTGAATCTCCTCAGTGGCCTTCTGTACCGACGAGATCACGTAGATGTATCTCGTCGGTGTTTTTACTTCAGTCAATGGTCAGAATAGATTCTAGAGGGCGCAAGAAAATACCGAATTATTCGAGAAACACGATCTCCCATAAGACTGGCAGTCTGTAACTGTATTTTGTCGGTGCTTCAGTGTGTTTGATATCGGTAAAAGCGACGCATCCGTTAAATCTCGATTTTATTTCCTATATATAACTGAGATAATGTCTCGGAAACATAAACTGTCGAACGAAAAGGAGAGATGTCGAATCTGCCTCGTTGATAACGGCTGTATGAGCGATCTTCACAACGAAGCATTACGAACAAAATTGGAAGACCTCGTCAAGTGTACTTCTATCGATGTATGTTTACATTCTTTTTTTTTTCTAGAAACTCCAGTAGCAGTTCTATATTTCTCTGTATTTTGTTAACGAGTAAATCTTTTCTGCTCAGATTAAAAATAAAGATGGCTTGCCAAACACTGTCTGCCACGTGTGTTTATACAAATTGGACTTGTGGCATGAATTCAAGGAGCAGTTTATATTGTCAAATAAAATTTTGCAAGAGCACTTGGATCTCGTGGAAACCTCCGACAATATGGTATATAAAACAATGATATTTCATTGAATATTCGATAGAACTTGCTAATAGTTCTTTCTTTTTCATGTTAGAAAGCAAAGCATGTTGCAGCCTGCGAAGATTCACGTCTCAGCGGGCAAGATAGTCTTTCTGACACTGTTGATAAGGTATTTTTAATATTGTTATGCAACATTATTTTTATTATTTGTATATTGAAAAGCCAGAAGCAGTGTGTTAACAGCGAATTGTAATTTGTTAGTTAAGGTACACGGACGAGCCTGATGCAAAATCAGGGAGTTGCTAGGATTGTTAGTGAGTCTTGAAACTAGTACAGTTGAATTGATAAAATTAAAGGGTTTAGATTGTATCATGTGGGGATATTCAATTACTTGATTAGGACATTTAATGATAATTAAGGGGGTATATTCGTTTCCAGGGTTACAAAAGCGTGGAATGTGCCTTCTCATTTCTTAATAATGCAAAGATAGGCTCTTCTAATAGTCAAAATGGCTCGATAAAAGATATAACAATGTTTCCTGGCTAATCTACAAAGCCTATACAAACCTTTCTCTAGAATTTATTCTCGTTGTATTTGTTCGAGCAAACATGTTTATTTCAGAAGAAGCTGAAGGCTGAAGTGCCTCCGTTGATACCGCTAGAGTTCACGAACACAGATTCCGTGAAGGAGAAAACAATAATGAAGGATATCTACGTATCCGAAGACGACGTTACATCTTCCAAGGATTCTTCGCAAAAGCTGAACGACGAATCGAATGACGATAAAGGTAAAAGCAAAGAGGAATCCGTGAACAAAGATAACGATAAAGCGAAGACAGTTTCGACAAAGGTGAAATCGCTATCAGGGAAACGTAGTAAAACGTTGGAGCAGAGAAAAGCGTCTACCAAAAGATGGGTGGCGAGGAAAAAGGCTCTATTAGCAGCGACTGGAGAAACTGTCTCCGACACAGACTCTTTAGTATCGGACGAAACTCAATTATCACCGGTGCAGAAGGCGAGGGCGAAAACAATTCTGGATAAAGAGAGCGAGAAATACAAACGCATGTCCATAACTCTGAAACAATTAGAAACTAGTATGTCGAGTAAATACGACATGGGGCACGACATCAACGATTTCATATGCATAGATTCGGACTCGGACACGCGGAAGGCAAAGTCGTTGAAAGACGTAAACTCCGACATCTCTTTAACAGAAAGGAAACCCGTAAAACAGTCGGCCGAGCAAAACACGAACAAGCACAAATTCCCAGAAGAAGATTCGAACGATAAGGAAAACTCGTTACTTCTTATGTTGGAGAGCTCTATGACGGAGTCGTTGACGAAGAAGAGCGACGTGGAGATCGTGGAAGACACGTTCACCCCGTGTTCAGTGAAATCTGAATTAGATGTAGGCGATGCCACGTACATAGTGACTTCCACATTGATGCTAGCGGAGCCACTGAGTAAAACGAACTTCAATAGCGTGTCCAAAGGGCAGAAGGACGACGGTGTGGAGCATAATTCGCAAGAGAAGAACACGGACATCATCGACGCCGTGCAGCTCCGTAGAATAAATCCAGCTCCGACCGATTCCTGCGACAAGAAATGTATCGAGAGGTGTTTGAACATAGAAGTGGAGGGAACGGAGATAGAGTCTCTGAAACGCGTGCAGTTTGAGATAGCAGGATTCGTAGAGAAGGAGATGAAACAGAAGATCTTCGGAATATCCAGCAACGCAAAGGAGAACGAGAGAAGAAATGGCTGCGACAGTTCCTGTCGGACTTTGGACCAGCAGCTGAAGAATATCATCGAGAAAACCATCAAGAGAAACTTCGAGTCTTCCATGATGAGGAGCTGCGGGTCGGGGTTGAACAACAGCGTGAAATCCGAGAGTTTGTCCTCTACATTGCTGAAAGAAGTAGCGAATACGAAAAAGTATCAGCCAAAAGTGGTGTTGAAACGCTTGGACATGGCGAAGGAGAATGAAGCGCGGAACATCAACAATATCCACGTGATAGCTAAGCGTACCGTTAAGAACAAGCTCGGAGGGCCGTTTAGCATGGTATCTCACAAGCGACAGAGTGTGCTGCCGATTAGGTACAACGATTACAACACTTCCGCTTTGGATTCTGACTCGAACATGTCGGATGAGATAGAAATCTGCGAGACGCCTAAATTAGTGGTACAACAAAGAGTGCAGAAATCGCAGGAGATTGGAAAGAGAGCGCAAACCGAGGAGTCCAAGATCAATTCTAGCAGTACGGTAATCGAGGTTGTTGCTAGAAGCGAGCTAAAATTAGACAGTCAGGACGTAAAACTAAATTCTCCTTTAGTGGAGAAGCATACTTGCGGTGTCTGCCAGCTGTCGTTTAACACTCGCGGAGAAGTCGCTGCTCATGTCAGAATGCACAAGACGGACGTTACCGTGAGACAGAACAAACACAAGATGATGAGGTGCAAACGGTGCCACGAGATCGTCGAGGCTAGATTCGTGAAAGCTCACGTGTGCAAGTCTATGAAGCAGCAGCTGCACAAGTGCTACGTGTGCAACTCTACGTTCAGGACCGAGAAGCTGTTGGTGCGCCACTTGGAGAGTCACGACCAGTCCGAGTTCAACATAGGGAACGTAACGAAGAATTCGAAGGACGTAGGACAGACTAAATCGGAAAAGCCTCCGTTGAAGACGGAAACTATGTTGGCAAAATCGGAAAGTACATTAGCAAAGTCGGAGAATTTGTTAGAAAAGGAGAGCGTACAGTCGACCAAGGAATTGAAACGGGACACAGAATCCTCGAAACCGGAGAAGACGTACACCTGTTTCCTTTGCGATAAGATATTCACGGACGACGAGGTGCTGAAGGATCATTTGCAGAAACACTGCAACGACATAAGCGAGGATGATCAGAGTACTGGCAAAGATCAGTATCAGTGTGCGATATGCGGGGACTCGTTAGACTCGGAAGACGCGCTCGAGGCACATGTTGAGAAGCATTTGTTCGACGAGGAGGACGATAATCCTAATCTGATCAACATCGCAAGCGAAACAGACAAGTCCGGGGACGATCCTTATCGTTGCCACCAATGCACAGACTCATTCAATTCGGAAATGTTACTGGAAATGCATATGCAGGCGCACGAGGAAGAGGCTGCGATTGCGGAATGGGAGAAGCAAGGGGTTAAGGCTTGTGAATACCAATGCATGATCTGCGACGAGCTCTTCGAAACCGAGGAAGAGCTATCGGAACATTTAGATATTCACAATGGGAACGCTTACGTATGCCAGCTGTGCGAAAAGCCGTTCTCCAGTCTGGAGGACTTGCAGAAGCACGTTGCAACGCATTGATGCCGTTTACCAAGCATCCTTTAGGCCGAGAGTTATATAAGATGCTATGTACACAGAGTGGTTCGGTATTCTCGCGGATAAGAGAATTCCACGGATTGATACGAGTCGAAAATGTAGAATACAATATTTTCTTGTATGGTGCACTACTTGGCTTCCGAAATGTGATTCTGTATTTTCAACTGTCGATACTGGGACAACATTTACATATACATATTAATATAATTTAATATGTTAAAACTTGTATATAATTAGTAGTTTTACAAGAAGTTGCGATACCCTGAAATTAACATGAATTTCGGTACTATAAATATATGGATGGATATATATATTTATAATGTGCTAAATTGTAAAATATCTTTCATGTTGATAATTTCAAGTGTAGCGGCGAGATTAAATACGTTGGTTCTTTTTATTTTTTTTGTTTTAAATATTACATTATCTAAACATGCCAATCGCGTGAACTTGTATGCTTACCTGAAGTGTCTAAAGATCTAAAACCTAAAAGATCTCTCTGTGCATTGATTTGTCTCCCGTGTATAACAATGATTATTAAAGCATAGTTTTTATTTCAAATAAATACTAGCTATTTGTACAGAAATAAAGTACAGTTTTTATTCTCAACAAATACGAAGTGTAATATAAAATCTACGTGGTGAAACACTCGGTAGAACGGATCAGAAATGGGATTGTTAAAAAGAAGACACTCTTTTATAAAGTGTAACGCATCTTGTCGATCGGAATTTATCATGTACATCGACGAGTATATAATATAATGTTTTTGATACGGAACAATGTTGTGTATAGAGATTTGTATTTTCTCCTACATTATGCCCCGCGAGCTACAGCGACTACCATTAATAATCGGACGCTCTAAAAAAAGCCATATCTTTTCTAGTATTGAACTATAAGATTTAAACATTTTTGAGAAGTTACAGCAATTAATTCACTGTATAATGTGAAAAGAAATTCTTTCAAAAATTGCAATTGGTCAGAATTGAGAGACACAGATTTTTCTGTGGCCTATATCGAAAATTGAAAAGACAGGTGTTGTAAGAATTCTTAGATTTATCACAGTTAGAGGCCGAAAATATTGCAACTTCAAAAAATTGCGACAGGCAGATAGTAGCAGCTGATTTTTGTTAGAATTCCTTTTATATAGTTTGAACTTAATGCAATAAAAATTCCAAGACGGGATTCTTTAAATCTTATAATCAAATATTGAGAAAGCTATAGTTTTTTAACAGTGCCCGAATATTGGTGAGAGTCACTGTAGGTGTTCGTTTCCATCCGCAATTAAATAATGCACGATCTTTTCGTGTACTCGAACTGAATCAGGCATTCGTGAAGTTCATTGACGCATCGTAGATAGTTAATCGAAAATAGCCGCTTGCATTACGAACCGTTTAATATTTCATACATATTCCTACTTATTAAGTAATACATAATCAAATTGTTTTTTTTTGTTTATACACAAACTAGAGGCTATTCAACAACGTTATCGATACTGCGAACACTTTACAGAAAATAATTTGGAGGACTAACGATGTAAACAATTACAAAAATCAGTCGCTGGTTGAAATTGTAAATCTTATTATATTCTACTATATGTATATTTACATAAATACTGTGTACAGCGACACCTGTTACTTACTCGTGAAGGATAACTAGCATTTTATCACTATTCATTATTATTAACTTGACTGTTAGTCAACTTCTCTGAGCGCATCGCGAAATCAATGTATACGGCCCGATTCATCTAACGCGACGACTTCGAATCGCTTGCAAATCATTCACTCTACGAAAAAAAGATTTCTATTTGTTACTTAATATTTTTAATTTTTCGTTGAAATTGTGAAATTCTTATTCGAGATATCTTTTTCTATTGTTGAGAGTCTGCGAGAAATTTTAGGTCGTCGGGTTCAGTGACTCGCTCCGTACATAAATAACAACTGACTGTATTAAAGCTGACTCTAATCGATTTGCATTCGTCTTGTTGTTACATGGAAAACTATAAATGCTTCCTTTTCTGAACCATTTACATCTACAGTTCGTTTGGTTTCGTGATTACTCTGCAACGTTGTTTACATTAACATATCTCGTGTGTCTACTCTAAATGTATTCTGAAAGTATGCAGCAATGAAGGTACATCGATTCACGGTGAACGTTCAACTAAATCGCATTCGGTAAATTTTGTATTTTTCACTTCTTTATGCCTCGTTTACCAGGAACAGGGTTTAGTAATCATATGAAATGTTCTCGACAGCTGTGCTTCGTAGAAAGAGTTTTGTACAACTAATAATTGTTTATTCGTAAACGAAAATGTTTCTTCGACAAATAAAAAATTATGTACAAGACATACAGTACAACCAATCAAGTAAATTCGCTGTTAGAATGAAAAATCTTTAATATCATCGTAACTATATAATAATTTATAACGAAAACACGCACTCATTTTTTAAATAAACCAATAAATTCGTACGATTTTTTTAAATCGCTGAAAAAAATAAAGGTTGGACAATTTCTGGGTCCTAAATTGATTCGCTTTGTGTACATTTCATGTACGCGATTATCATTTTTTTTAAATTTCTTCCATTTTTTATGCCGATGCACTTCGAAACACGATAAAATCTTAATAACTTCGTTAAAACAATTGCAACGTTTGTATACGATTATGCGCTTAGATCTATTATATACAACGATATCATTCAGACAGAATAGATTTTAAAAGTATCCATTTGAATAACAATAAATTAAATATACTTCTCGCCGTGTTTGCCGAAAATGTTCAATAGCAACAATGGTAATGAGTCGGGAAATGTATAATTGTACATTATCTCGAAACTCTAAACTTAATATACCTGTGGCATATGCACTATCCATCTTATTGTCTAGCGATACACTATAATAGATGGATGCAAATAACCCTAACTACCTATGGAAAACCGTTTTAACCGACGCCCGGGTAAAACGGTTTCATTTTAAGTGCTAAACGTGACGAGCTACTTTGATTTCAGAAAGAAAAAGAGAACCAAAACACGGTTGCACGATTTCCCATCGATCTCGACGTATCTCCCGTTGCATTATTTTCATTTTAATCATCGCGCACGCGATCGTTAGACTTGCATCGTTACATCGAACTTTAGTTACTATTATTAGGTATTTTGTTTTCTTTTTTAGCGATCATCTTATATCACACGAAACGAATGATCTCTAATATAGTCTTGTGTAACTCTTACCTAGCAACATTTACAAATTTCAATGAGGGCGTTATTTCACTGAGAAATAAACTAGTAAATTCAAAAATTTTCGTTCTCCCCCCCCCCCCCGTTTCGTAGACACGTTGCGTGTTAAGTAACTAACAATGTTCATGAAAATTTGGCTTCACGTGGTTCTTTACTGGGACACGAGGTCTACGTAGTTCGCCGGATACAAACCTACTCGGCCATCTTTTCTTCCTTTACACCACCCCTGCTCGTCCTCGTCTTCTAATTTCTCGAATACATCACCTGGAACGTACGACAAATTATCTCCACAAATTTACGAAATGTCTGAAACGATTTTACAATCACTAGACAGCGGATTTTACGCACTTTTGATAAGAATGAGCGAGTGTAATTTAAAACAACGGAAACATTAGAAGAGTTTAAACATATTGTTAGATTATTTTCAATCTCTTAAATGTATATTAAACATACAAAATAAAAGTTGTTTGTATGAATTGCAAGAAGCAGGAGCTAAATATAAAAGTATTTCTTTTTTTTAATTATTCTAAGGGGTTGAAAATAAAATACATATTGATATTCCTATAAATTTGATTTATCAATCTTCTATTTTAAATAGCACATACCCAGTATCGTTCTAAATGCATCGAATCCACAGTCTAATTATAAGCCACTCCGTAAGGAGGTGGAAAAATGTTTGTGGAAGCATAATCGGATTTTGAATAGCATTGAATACCTTGTTTAAAGCTAAGCTCGTCTGCTTCTGCCCCTTCATAGTCGTACAACGCGCGCACAGGAACACCTGGCTCTCCATTGTCTACCAATGGCTCGCCGCCATCTTCATCCCATTCTTCTTCTTCGAACGGGTTCGATTCTTGTTTAGCATTAGTGCCGTTACTGAAAGAATGTCAAGAATTACATAAAAATATGCATTATATCTATTGTTTTATAATGTCCTGTCAGACTTATTAATTAAATAAACGATTGTTTTCTGATACTCACGTAATGGTGGAAGTTCTGTTTACAGTATTGCCATCGTGATTATTCTTTTCCGCAGAATGTTTAGTGGAACTAATTGTTTCAATTTTGCTATCCCCGTGACTCCCATCGGTTGATATCACTCGGGCACTGGGCTTCGACTTGGATTTATTATTAACTGGTGGGAACTCCTACATAGATCGAAACGAAACGATTAAACAGGCGATTAAACAAGGCGATTAAGCACAATTCTTTCCGCCTGTGCTTGTTATTTTTTCTTTCTTTTTTTCGGTGCTGATGGGACTCAGTGATATCTCGAAATCATGCATGCAACCAATGTGTAGCGTGACACGGTGAATTTCGATACAAGTTTCGCACTCCGATGAATGTGTGAAGCGGATGCGAATGATCTCGAGTGATCCGTGAACTTGAACTGCATTCTGTTATTCCCAAGCTTGAGACAACCATTATGCGACAGTGTACGTTTAAACTGGAACGGTGATTTAAACTTTTCGAAAAATGAAATAATGAGAATGCTGTGAAACGCAAACGGTGCCTCGTATGATTCAGTGTACATTTTTTTTAATTGTTCGCTGATGTGATAATTGAACGTAGTAATCATGCGATAAAGGTGCAGCAACTTGAACGATATTATCATGAATTAATATTTATGTTCGTATGTACAAAGGCTTTATTGTGCTGGTGTTTGTTGGTTGCAAGCATGTTTATATTACATATACCGATATGTCGACAAAGTATCACAGCGTTTCACGTCATGATTTATTCGTAGCTGTGTAAGTTTGACACTCCGAATTCACCCTTTTGCAAGGGAAATGCAACCTTTTGCATACTTTTGAACGTTCAAGTTAACACAGGCAATTTTTCTCTGCAGGAATATCGGTCGGCCCCCTGAGGGCTACTAATTAACTGTACTAGCCACGTAAAACTTTAAAATTTCATTTTATTAATTGCCTGCGGGTGAAAAAGTAATTTCAGTCTTAAGGGGTGGAACGGTCGACTAGGTGCGGTGCGATAAATTTGCTTCGGTGTTTAATTCTAAAACATGCTCGACGTATGGGTCATTCACAGGCCAAACCAATCAACTCCACCATTTACATTAATTTTTGTAATGGACTTTACGCATTTCTATATGACAGAAATGATTTTGCTACAATTTGAAAAGAATGATCACTATACGACTGATTAATAAAGCTGTATTCTTTAAAATTTAACCAACTTATGCAATCATCTAATAAAAAGTTATCATAGTTTTAAGAGTGTCACTGTAGATACACAGTAGTTTTAAACAAGTTCTCATCGCATTACATGAGAGTCTACTGTATATATTTCAATCAACGTATACAAATTTGATTTTCCATAAAAAGTTTGCTTATTTTTAGACATCTTTGGGAACGCCTCGATGGTGTCCATGGAGTGAATCGATCTGACGAATGAGCGGCTCATAGAATCATGACATAGATCCGAGATGCAAGAGACCAAGCACATAGCGGGTTACGGTTAATTCAGTTAAGTTAGCGAGCCAGAAGCTGAAAAAGGAAACCCATCCGCAGTGACCTCGCCGTAAGTGTCTGCCGTTACAACACCGTTTCGTAGCTGTTCGACGTGTAAAAAAGCACGGTCGGTCATAGAAAAGAAGGAATACTGCGTGAACAAAAAAATCGTGCCCGTAAAGGTGCGAAGGGGTGGTCGTATTCTCGTGGTGGTCCACGTTTTCGATATCGCGGAAACGCACGGGTGTAAACAGAACAAAAACTTTACATGCAGGTCCTCGCCGACCGGACGTTGATTGATCAGCGTGATGGAGCCAGCTGGAAGTGCCTCCTTCGACTTCGAGCCCTTGGTGATGTCACGGAACTCCTCTGTGTAGTCCTGCATAATAGCAACGCCCAAAAACAATCACATGCATGCATTCCAGAAAATTGTCTCGGAATACTGTTTCTAGTTTTTTTTCTTACTTTCTTGTCTCGTTCCTTCGAACAATTTCAAGATCATCGACAATACCGAGTGTATACCATGGACGAATCAAAGGGAGAACGTTGACACCACGAATTATTCCACCGAACGAATTTAACCCTTAGATCTCGATTTGTGAAAATCGCACGTGGGAAACGTAAAGAACACAAACATGATTTTGGGGACTTCTTTTTTCAATCGTAATTATTGAGCAAAGATTTTCCGAGAAAAATAAGACTTTCTCTCAATCGAATACGATTGATCATAATTTCATTGGGGCCATGAACAAACAAACAATGTGTGAGGCAGTGGTTTCCAACCTTTAAGGTTTTTTTTTAAAATAAAAAATAGGAAGCCGCATAAAGGTTGGAAGCCGCTGGTGTAAGATGAACAAAAACGGTTTTGTTTTTGTTTAAAGCGAGGTGTGCCCACAAAAATTTCACAAAAAGCATTGCTGTCACAATAAAAAAATATATAAAATAGAGATAGTATTAAGGGTTAAAAACGCTGATCGGAGATTGCTTAATCTTTTTCGACTTTTCAATGTACTGTATTGAACGAATTATTTTTGTTAAACAATGTAAAATATAGCGCAGAGCTTAAATCTAAAAACGGCTTAGAATATCGAGACATAGAATCGCTAATGGATAAAATTAATGTAGTTATAAAAGGGACAGAACGAGAATAATATATCAATGCACTCTACAACTAGATTGTCTAACATCAGATTTCCAACCATGAGCAGGGGCTTACATGCGATAAAAAGAGTCGCTGCGACGTGTAACGATCAATCGATGATCTTACCTCGAACTGCGGCCAATTCATCGCCATGTTGACACCGTGATTGTTCGACCACCATTTCAAATCCTTTTCGTGGTCCGCATTGTTAATCGTGTGATAGAATTCTTCGTATATCTGAGGAAGTCTGTGGATAAGAAAACGTTCATTATCTAAAGTGAAATTTCAATGTCGGACACATTTCGATGAAAATAAGACGCCGCGTATACTTGAACTCTATCGATTTAGTATGTCGTATTCGTGTCCTACTTCATACAAATTTTATTCAACCGCTGTGACAGAGACGTATCCATATTAAATGCGATGAACATTTCCCGGGAAAACCTATCAGGATTAGATCAATACGGAATGACTCCCGAGGAACTCTTTGCTCGCGATCCATCGACGGCCGTTCGGGGAATGACTCTACGTAGATCAAGTGGGTTCTCGCGTTTCCTGGATTGCATTTCTCGATAATACAAAAATGGAGTTTCTCAGCAGTCAAAGGCGCCAGATAAAAGATCAATCTAGGACGCGATCGCCCTCTAAACTCCAATTTTTACGTTAACGAGACGTAATTTGCGTTATTCTAATAATAATGCAAATTACGAAGCCTAGATTGATGGTTTATCTAGCGCTTTTGAATACTGAAAAACCCCATCTTTGTATTATCGAGAAATACAATCCTGGAAACAAGTCTATCTTAAGAGAGGTTTTTTGATATCTCACATGTAATTTATCAGTTCCGGAATATTTTTTAACGCTGACACTATGAATCAAAGCTGAACACTGCGGATCTTTTCAACTTCTTAGTATTCATCGAGGTTTTAATCAAATAGTCTAACGATGAGAAAATTGATCGAATGGCAAATAAAAGGCGAGTACGCTTACATTGGATCTTGGGATATATTTAGGCATTTATGAAGATCGAATAAGACCTCCTTGAAGAACTGCAGCCGTTGTGCCTCCATTTCCTGACACTTGTCGAACACCTGAGTCATGTCTTCCATGTACTTCGGGTTGTTCTGGTTGATTTCTTGCAGCGTGGCCTCGTACTTCTCTTTCGCCTTCTGCACCTCCTCTTTTGTTTTCTGCACCCTGTCCTGCATTTTCTTCACCTGTCGATTAAATAGAGGGACTGCAATTAATATCAGGAATCGTGGCACGCCTGTGGAAGTGACGTTGAAGGTAGAGATCTTGGCATAGGTTCATAGAGCAACCTCGAGCTTCCATAAGATAAATTTTTCCAAAGAAAAGCCTCGTTAGAGGCTCAACATGCGACCTCTTTTCGATGTGCAGCTGTTACCTATAGTTTTCGCGAAGTTATGCGCTTCGGAAAGCTCGAGCTCGCTCGGGACAGCTATACAAACCCACATTGACAGGCTCGTCGATAATAGGAACTACTCGGAATTCGATATATCGAGATCGACATTGATCACACGTCTACAGTGTGACGAATGCTGCTGGACATCGCGATTTCGCGATGGCTTACAAAAAAGTATACGATGTACATTAATGTAAAAATACTTTATTTGCAAAAGAGTGAAATTGGCTTGCGAAAGACTGCAATTTGAAGTGCAAAGCCCATGGGGCAATCCCAATTCTTTACCCTCAAGCAGGATTGTGCGAGAACCCGAAATCTCGGGTTTGGATCGGGTCGGGAATTTTCGGTCGAGAATAGTCGGGTTCCCGAAAGTGAGATACGTTTCGGGTCCCGAAAATATCCGGCTACCTATGTCTCTTCGGGACCCGAAACGTATCTCACTTTCGGGAATGCGACTATTCTCGACCGAAAATTCCCGACCCGACCCAAGCGTCGGGTTTCCCGAAATTTCGGGTTCTCGCACAAGCCTGCCCTCAAGTTTACCCAGCGAACAATTGTAGTGTCAAAGAATACCTTTCGAAAGCGTGATTTTCAGGATGAGTAACGCAATTTCCGAAGAAACACCGTGAAAAGAATTTTAAAAAATATATATTGAATGGTGATAAAAGAATGTATTTGCTGCGAGTGCAGTGAGACGTGCGTGACTAGACTGCGGATTTACGAGAGGATTGAATAGATGCAATTTAAAACGAAGACCCGCAGTATAGTGATCGCACGTATTTTTTAAAAAGAATTAAATGTTGGAAATAAATACATAAAAACGATGTTCGTTGGGAAGGAAAAGAAACCTGACTTCTTAAAACTTCGTTCGCAAGCGACCGCTAAGGTACTTAAAAAAAGCCGCGTCACCATCGTTTCGAACGCTATCTTGTCCGCGAGTTTATTTATCACTGGTCGACTACGCGAGGTCGTTTACTATGTCTATTCAACGTCCTCCGACGTTTTCAAAATGTTAAATGTGCCGAGAATCGTGAAAGTGGTCTAAGTCCTAAACATATAGACATAATGATTGAAAGTTGAATTTATTTTCTTCTGTGAATTGTATTCTCAATAAGTGATTCTATGTTTGCAGAGATAACTAGGCGTGACTACTAGATGGAACGGCATTAATCTAGCAAGCGTCTAACTACATACATATAAAGTGTACATAAAGCGTTAAAAGATTATGTTGTCTACGTACAGGCGACGAGCAATCATCGAGCAGAGTGAATATGTATCATTGAAAAATGCTTTATCGGGTTTAGCTGTTCGAATAGCTTTTCGGAGTTCGATGTTTGCACGGATCGTTTACCGACGCGAAATTAGATAGCAATGAATTAGTTTGCTTACCAATAGAGCTTTCTGTAACGAGAAATTAAGAAAAGACGGTTAATCGATAAGCATGCCGCATGCAGTTTCGTTATACATACAAGCTGAACGTCTCCTATTTTAGAGTTCCTAAGGGATTTTCGTATTCTGAGTCCCCATGCATCACATCCACACAGAGTCATCTAAAAACGTTGGTAGCCATTTTTCAGAAGATCGCCTCTCCTCCGGCGATTTAATTTTTGTCATGGTGCAGCTCATGCGACACTTAATCCCCATTTCTACGTGACTCGAATCAACGTCATTTTTATACTACTCTCGCCGACCCAAACGATTGCAAAAGTGCAACGAGAACTCGGCGTAGAAATGATTTCAGTATATTCGCGAATCAACTGCGGATTACATGAATAATTGAAAATTCAATATAATTCTTGGATACAACAATGAAACAAAATCCGCAGTTGATTTACGACGATTTAAACGAACAAAATTTAAGAAACGTAGCATTCGTAAGAACCGACTACGAGTAAAATGTTAAAGGAAACCGTAGAGCACCGTGCAAACTGTGCAAACGACAGAATCAACAAATTGGCATCGTTTCTTCGCAATCGATAAATTTTCGAGGAAGAAGAAGTAAATAGTATTGTCAAGGCATGCGGAAATAAATATTCACCGAGACACTCAGGGTAAACTAGAGAACGGTTCGTGAGACGGACGACTATAGTGATACCGATAAATATCGGGGGACGCAAGACAACACGGCATGCAGACGTTCGTTACGATAACACACGAGATTTGTTAACATACGTTTTCAGAGCCTCGGGCCATCTGCAAATAATACTTGCTAAAGAACAACTGTATCTACTCGTTTCGTTGAGTCGCGAATGCGTGATTCGAGATGCACACTATTACGTGTTCGTACACATGTGTGCACACGATATATAATACACTCCGTTTACATGTGTTTGCGTGCGCGCGGTACGAGAATGTCGCCGCCTCGAAAAGGATTTTCGAGAAAGATGCGATAATTACACGGTGCTGAATGACGTTACGTTTAAAATTGTTTAAATTCTAGGAATCTACTTCTTAATACTTCCCATCAAATTTAAGAAACCAAATAATTATTTAAAGCTGCTATATTCCCGTTACCGAGGAGGACTTTGCATAAATCAAATATTTAGATAACCGGTCTTGGAATGGTTATATAGTTTTTTACGGGCAACTGTAAAATTTATAAACCTCGTCCATTCAAAGTTTCTTCACCTCCTTCATTTATATCGTTTGCATCCACGTTCCATATATGATGTGCTTTCGATGTACAGGGTGTCGCAAGAATAATGTACTTATTACATAGATAAAGCGAAGTAGTTGTATTCAATTGGCTGTGTCTGATGATAGAATGATAAATGTTGCACACCCGA
The DNA here is from genome assembly GCA_028455595.1 of Lasioglossum vierecki. Classification (NCBI taxonomy): domain Eukaryota; kingdom Metazoa; phylum Arthropoda; class Insecta; order Hymenoptera; family Halictidae; genus Lasioglossum; species Lasioglossum vierecki. The sequence goes on along the minus strand of CM052336.1, from coordinate 2,642,245 downwards.
TACATCGAGCACACAGAAATCCTTTTCGAAGCGACTCCGACGATGACGACGCTAGTGACTCAGATACGCAACGCAAGGATTGCGTTAGTCGTCGATAACGTATGACCGAGCGATGGTGTAATTGTTTATTACTATAATCGACGCGTCGGACGGAAGGGTGCAATCGTTGTTTTACCTGGTCTGGCGAAAGCGAACTGTCCGCGGAGGCGTTCCTCTCCATGTTCGCGGCGGTCCGCTCGGTTTTACAGCTGTTGTGGTATTCCGACTTCGCCTTCTCGACCTTCTGTAAAAGCTTCACCCAAGGCTTCTGCGCCTTCTTGAATGCGTCCTCCATCTCCTTGCGCTCCTTCAGGGTCATCATCGACTACAACCGAACCATATCCACGCAACATTAGCCATTATTATACCAACACCACCCCGCAAACAATCCTTAGCTTAAACCCACAAATAATCTATCAATTTCTCTGCAGCCTCAAACTACTAAAGATCACCTCTATATTCTCTACAAATATCTGAACAAAATTTTAAATCGCTGAAGAACAACATGTCTTCCGATGATTATTCGCGAACAATTTGGAAAAAGAGAAAATGTTTTCAGACCGTGTCAGACAACAGGAACCATCACGGAAGAGCGTACCTTGTGGTAACTGTCCTTCTGCCACGTTTTCACTTGCTGGATGATGTCGTTGCAGAGACTCTCCTTGACCCTGAGATGAAGATCGCATAACCTGTCGGACTCGACGAGAACGCCTTTCCACGCCGCTTCCGTGGTTCCGTATTCCGGCCCTTTCTCGATCTTATCGTTCCAATTCTTCGACCAATTCTTCAGGGCTTTCGCGTAGCTCTTCTCGATCTCCGCCCTCTCCTGAACGAGCGCTATCAAGCTGTCGCAGAGCTTGTGCCCATCCTCGATCCTTTTCGTTGTCCGTTTATAGTTGCCCGGCTCCCAGAAGGAGTCCGAGGTTGCTATCAGCATGTTGTCGTCGCTGTGATGTGACATCCTAGCCTAAATCGAGAAATTCCTTTCACCTGCGAACATACAGTTTCACGAAACACCGTCATCCACCTGTTTAGCAACAACTGTACTATTTTTCTAATTCTACATTTCACACGAGTCATTCTCATAATCATTCCCGGTTTCGTGAATCAATTCGTCAAACGAATGGGTTGGTGAAATAAATTTCTTCGCGAGCATGTTAATGGTTCCTTTGAACTACAAGATTTTATCGCTATTAATGATTTCGAAAAGTCACGGACGACGTCAGTATCATTTTTGTCAACATTTTCCTTCGCAGCACATTTCTGTAATAATTTGGAAAGATGTTAAAACTGCATCGGAATAAAATTGTACTACCTTTTAGAATTACAATTTCTCAAACGTTTATGCAGACAAATCTTTTTCCTTCATTGTATACAAGGTTACCTGTACACTGAGTGTTGGTAAAATTGAAAATAAATATATCTAAGCGCTGGAGGGTGCGCATTGTTGGAAAATATGGTGCAAATCTTATCGTGGCGAGTGAATGAAGAAAAACGAGCATCGACTGGTAAAAAGAAGGTAAAAGACGAAGAAGAAGAAGAAGAAGTAGGAGCAAGGAACGAGAAGAGGCCTTCGGCCTTTAATGTTGAAGGCGGAGGAGAAGGTCGAATCAAGGTTCCGTGTAGTCCGATTTTCGGCGTCGAGTGGAACAGGTGAACGAAATGGTTTCCTGCTTCGCCTTTCACGTTCGCAGGTACAAGGCGCGCGCGCACACACAGGCTCTCTCGCACACCTGTGGCCAGATACGAGGCGGTACACCTTCGCGTAGGATCCTTTCAGTGCTCGCAGGAGACCACGGAGGAATGAGTATGGTCATTCCGAACCGTGGAATGCTGCTCTACCAGCTGGATAAGTTCTGTGTGCCGGTGATCTCGTAGGCGCCACGACCAGTGCTGATTAGTTGATTCTAGCGTTTATTACTACCGGGGATGTAACATTTCCATCTCGCGAACGAGCTGCCAGTGGTCGTTACACCTTTCTGGCAAGCAGGATCGTTCTTCGAATCTCGAATAGAAAAGTGGAAGTAACATTTTCTTATGAATTCGTGTAAATGTACGCAGCACTGTTGCCAATAAAATATTTATAGCTTGCGAAGAGGATGAAAGTGTCGAGTATTGTAACACGCGGAGAAAGTGCTTTTGGTATGGAAATAAAGTGCGACGTTTCACGTGGAATCGCTGTTACAATTTTTCATTTCTGCATAGAGAGGTGAACGCACGTAGTTCATTCACTATGACTGGCCTATAAATACGGGAAATATAAAAATAACGTTCTTGCACAACCCTGTCGCGCGGACGCGTTATTTTTACACGAAAGTTTAAACTTCTTCTGTCGCCAGGGACGACACGCCTAGTCGCTTTCTCGTAGGAAACGTATGTGTATCACGTACGTAAACCGATCGCGTTTATTTACGATATCTCGCAGCTTATCAACGATTTTTCTGGCAATCGGCAGACACGTTGATACTTCGTCGAAAAATATATGTAGTTCTTTTTATCGATTATCGAACGCGAGAATTGGTATTTGTGTATTCGAAAAGAGACTCGAAAACTATTTGCTGCGACGATAAAGATTCGTGATAGCGTAGATTAAGATTCTACACGGTGTAAAATCATTTTCATAACAAGCTGTACGCTGTCCATGATGTTGTTCGCTGAAAGGATGAACGAAACGAAAACTTCAATTTCGCTTCGACTTAATTTCTGAAACCTCTGTTCGGTAGCCGAGGAAATTGTTAGGTTCGAAGCGATCGTTGCAAATGGTGCTTGCTTCCTGCAGAGATATCGAGAAATTATGATCAGCAGAACATTCTCACGTGCTAGTTCGCGGGGCGAGTATTTCTTCCAGAAACGATCGGGGAAACCTTATCTACTTTTCTGACAATTCCTTTTTCCTCTGGCGACTAGTATTTCTTGTCTCGCTTTCTCGATTTGCAACAACGTTCCTGATACTTCTAATTCATTTTTCCCGTTCGGTTCACCGCTGAAACCACAATTACATCCGATTGCAGCATGCAGCATTTTATCCGCGAAAGCTTCTAATAATTAGCTACAGTTTATTTACAACATTTTCCACAAGAAATAACAGAACAATTAGAGTGTACGAGCGACGGTAACGATTTACCGTGGCGACAACAATGGTCGAGTGGCGAAAAAAGCCGAGAATGCGAATTCGAGTCCGAATAATGTGGGCATTAGCGCGGCTCATGAAGAAAAGAACGCAAACTACTTAAAGAGGTTGTTAGCCGAGACACGAATGATTTCTCGAGATCAGAAATCGCGAAACGGGAACTCGTGTCGCTAGATACACGACGCGAACAATACTGAGAATACGACAGCCGAGGAAATGGATGGCCTTAAAAGCGACCTCGCGCTAGAGTCGCTGAGGAAGAAGTAAGGACTTCGCGTGGATCGAATTCCTTTTGTATCAAGCATGCGTCTCGTCCTCGTCTTCTGGGACCAAAGGCAGGAAGTCACCTCTGACCTATTTCAGCCGACCGTCACGATCGGGACAGAAATTCGACGCTAAAGAGCCTCCAATTCAGACACTCTCCTTTTTCTCTCAAACTGCACTTTCGCCAAGAATCGCACATATAATGCAATTCTATGTCGTTTAAAAATTGATCGAACTAATCGAAATCCGACTGTGTTCATTCAAATTGTCTTCGAGCTAAAAATCAATTTCGAAACACAATTTTACGTAGGTAATTTTATTTGTTGAAAATGTTGTGCAATTTTGTGAGAAGATCCTTCGGGGAGTTACACGTTGTGTTGTTAGGTGTTTCGAGGATGCAGCGTGGCCGAGTCGCACGGGACACCATGTATAGCGCACGACATTCTTAACTGGTTCTTCGGAGTAGCTCTCTAGGGTAAGAGAGTCTTCAAAGAACCTCGACTGCATGATAGTGTAGGAGAAATGAGGCTCTTTCTGTAGCAACACGTAGGGCGATTCACGTTTTCAATACCTGCCCGGTTCAACGGATTCGTAAACTGCACGGCCGTGTGTTTGCGTCTTTCAAGAAATCATCTGCTTCTGGGTCCGATAGTGTCTCTGAATGGACAACTTCCAGGTCAACAGACTGAACAAACATTGCACAAAGGGGCACTGTGACCACCAAGATTGTGGCTGTCCCGAATAAGCACAATTAACCGTTTCGAGGGCGAGCAAATTATTAGATTCGATATCGTCTTCTCAAACTTGTCGTTTCAACAGCTCCATTCTAGTTATTCTACATATTTCGAATTTAATATAATCATTATTATTCATTCAATTTTTCTAGGCAAATATCTGAAGGAAGTGCAGGCATGTGAAATGTTGTTTTTAGTGGTAGTAGACTTTGTAGTCCTAAAATAAATAAAAGCCGTACTAAATAATTCTGTGGAATTATATATTCTACCATTTTTCGAAAATTTTCAGAAGCCATAAATGCATAAACGTTCGCAGTCTAATAATCATAAATTACTGTTAAATGCCTGAGAAGAAGCTGTTCACTAAAATCAAGATATAATCGTAGCAGTTCAGTCAATTAATTGCAATTTCGTTTAATTACTCGTCGTACGTATACCAATTGTGGCATGAATTTATCAAGTGATTAAATCGCATGTAAAACTTGGAGACCGGCGATGTATGCATTGGACGCGATGTGCATACGCGATTAAGCAGGCAAAAGCTCTAATGACGTGACGTATAATTTCATAGTTTGCAATACGCCTGCATCCGACAGTGAAATATCGTAATGACGATCTGTCGGCGACGCAAGGCTAAAATTACCATTACGTTCCTTAATGTATGCTCGATACTATAATAGCATGCTCTGTCTGTATCGGGATTCGAATAAACGGTAAAATGAATTTTCTCTTGGTTAATCAAGCAATTAAAAACTCATTTTCGATGGGCATTTCTAGCCTTATAGTAAGCAAATTGTTGTACAGAGTTTCGACATATCCCTTTCATTCTTTATTTTAACAGTTACATTAAAATGCTAAATGCAGTTCTGAATAATGGTTAGGATTGTGGCAGGATTGTTTGGTAGACGCTTTCGAAAAACTTGGAGAGCGATAGTCGATGCCGGCTCGTTAGTTTCCATCTTTGCTCGTATTTTTAGGCTGTTGCTTTGCCGAGGGAGCGGCGCGGCGCGGCGAGTGAATGGTTTCGGGCAGATCGCCAGTTTTTCAAACTTGAAGGAAGAAAGTGCGAGCGTTGTTTCGGACGTTTGATAATTCCGTTCGAATTGGAGCCGGCAGAACGACGCGCGGCGTCGGAAAATATGGGAACGGCCGTAAAACGCGGAAACCCGACGAGCTAGTTGTGTGTTTATGAGAAAAATAGGGGAAAGAGGAAAAATCCGAGATTCAAATGCAGGTCCAGTGGATACGAATGGCTCCGCTCTCTCAGGTGTAGCTTCCCATTTTCCATCGCAATGCACGTTCGCACAGCTTCGTTATCGATTCCGCTTAAATTGTTTTTCTTCAAAATAAAAACTAGCCGGACGAAATAATCGGAAAAAATCTCCTACGAAGTAGCAGATTGGCCCAGATACAGAGAGAAATGAAAAGCCGGAAAAGGTGAAAATGTGCCACGTAATTCTCTCGCGTCGGATATCGCAATTTCTTCCTCATTCAATTGAAGTTCGTTTAACGAGCTCGACTAATTAAACGGAAACAGAAGAATTCGATAGGTTCGCTCGCTAATCAGCATTTCAGGTAATTATTTATCTCCGGAGACGCAACACTCTCGCTGAGCGAGACTTTATCTCTGCTACGATAAGATAGCAACTCCGTTACGTCCCCGATTTTTATCCAACAATTATTTATTCGTTTGGCTGTTTGTATCGGCGAACCGCTATCGAGTAGAATTCCAAGTAAGCAATTAAATGTACTCGAACGTTTCCCCCATCCACGGAATTCCCTTATTTGGCTATAAATTTTCGCTGAAAAACATCGTCGTGACCATTGTAAAAATAAGGCATTCTTTTTAGAGTCCCTAGAGTGAAGAGAAATAGGACGACGGGGACCTAGCGAAAATAATATCACCGAAGAAAGAAACGCTCGTTAAAAATGTGCTTTCAAAGTTTGAGAGTTGAAAAACATGAGACACGGAGGTGCAATTAGGCCAAGCTTCTTCCACTGGCCTTGGACGAGAAGCCTGTTAATTCGCTACGCTGCACCGTGAACGTTTTGCTTGAGATTGTGTTGAGACAGGTCACGTCGCGAGAACTGAACATTCTCAATTTCGTCTCAAAACAACCGCCAGTTGAACTTCGCTACCAGATACTGTGCAATCCGCGAGTTCACAGAGTATTTTATATATTTCATAATTTTATTCATACCATTGTAGGAATATTTTATGGCAAACTCCGCTCTGCCGTTAAAAACATGGAACGGCCCGCCGTGTATTGATGCGTCGCCACGACGACAGCATATTCAGAACCATTAAAATAAAGTTAGTTCTCATTATTTTAGGATACTACACCATGAATGTACAGTAAACTCTTGATCTATGAAAAATCCTCGAATCCGTGTGTTTTCGTAGATCTCGCGTAGTTCCTCATTTAAGAAAGTGATTCAATAAGTTGTGTCTAGTGATATTTGATTCGGGTGATGTCATCTTCCAAAATGATTTGGAGCGGTCGGTAATGAAAAAGGGTGAACGAACGAGGGTGGATGAGCACGTCTAGTGTCCAGGGTTTTTTCCACGTTTTTTCGTTTCTCGAGCACGAATCACTTCCTGGTTTCCAGTCCCTGCTTTCGAGGGAAGCATTAAGTGAGTTCCAGAGAAGGTAGCTGCGGCAGCCCTAACAAAAGCTTGGGAAATGGATGAGACTAGCGAGCGGAGTGACGCGGAAAAGGGTTTGAAATATTCGGAGCGTAAAGGTTCCGACAAATTTCAACCCCCGCGCCTCGCCGCTAAACCGCCGAGTTAGAGCATCGCCGCCGTCGTCTCGTAGTCGTCGAGATTTCATTTCCACCGTGAGAGAGTCAGGCCGTTCTTCTCCAACGAAAATGCTCGACCGAGAGCCGGCTGCGGCCGTTTGATAACACTGACAGCAACAAAAAGATTCAACGTTTCGAAACTCACCGGGGGGCGAAATATTCCCGTGGACGTGACACGCTGTCACGAAAACGAGGAACGCCGACGAGTCTGTCAACATGAAAATATTTGCGCTTCCGTTTAACGCGTTTTTAGTTGCGACACCATCTTGTTTTGCAGATGTACGCACTACACTCTAATGCACTAACAAAAATGCAAATACTAAAAATATTACAACACTGTTATATTATTTTTAGCCTATTAAACATATGAATAAAGAAGATAAATTTCCATTTTACTTAGAAAATTGTTGCACCTATTAATTAGGAACAGATTCGATAAAAAGAGTAGACTGCTCATGGAATGCATTTTTACACTTTCTACGTTGATAGGAATCGCACGGAATTCGAAACACAACGATTCTCCTTGTTTTGATACCCATCCACTATTACCATTAAGTCCACCGGAAACATTCTCACAGGCCCAATAAAAAAGTTACACGATACAGTTACGTCACGGAGATAATGTTAATTATTATCAGCACACAGCTTGCAAGGGTCAGATCCCCGATAGAGAAGGACATTATGCCGGAGCGAATTAGATCATAGCAGAGAAAAGCCAAGGTTAATCAGAGGGTTCGATAAGAGGTCGATTGAAGCCGAGGGGATAGTGACAATCAAAGCTTTCAATTTTCCTCGTTGAGGCATAATCGAGCCAATGGACCGAAAACTCGACACTCGAAACACGTGGAGGAACAAATACAATTAACGGCACACAGAGAAGCAAATAAAACTCCTAGTGAACTCCTATGAACTCCTCTAATCGGCACAGCTGTGCAATAAATCATAGTGCAATGATTTAAAGAAACCAAGGCGAGCTAATGCAATCTACGAACAACGTCCATCAAATCCATTGGACACGTCATACAATTTGTCGATGGTTAAAATAAATGGATCAATCGAGTCAACGTCTTTACGATCTAAACGAGATCACTGAATGTCTTTTCGATCGGACCCGGTTATCATGGCATGGGATGGTTAGCGGACTGCTAATCGATAAGATCGGACAATTAATGGGAGTTTTAGTGAGCAATTAAGCCATCCTAAATCTCGTTTATCTGGTGGTATCTTTATTCTGGTCGGAGTCCGCGAAGTTGTCGGGAGGGCACCAGTGACCGAACACGATCGTCGAGTGCTACCTGAACTAACGATTTCCCAGATTCCACGGATCTTGATTAATCTAGAGCACGCTTTCGCGCGGAACGGCCGACAGCGGTAGGATGTATTTAAAAAAGGAAAAAAGAGAAAAATCGCGGCGAGAGAGCATGTGCGAGAGCCCGGGCAACGAAGTGTGTCCGTAACGTGTATCCGCACGCGTAATAACATACGATTGTGGAACGAAACAGAAATTAACGCGCCACGGCTCTTCTCTCTTTCGCCGCTTCCTGGAGTTATCGACGTATGTACATACGTCCCGTGAAACTTTTGACGTACACCTTCGGACATAGAATATAAATCAGCCCACGCCGTGTTTCGCTCTTCGACAGTTTTCTAGCCCACTGACAGCTCCTGATACGGGATCTTCTAGGTATATTTTTAGTCGCAATTATTTACGTGCCAGCTATAACTACGGTTCTTTATACAATGTAAAAATCGTCTGCGTCAAGTAGGAATAATACAGACATATTTTGAACTTTTTATAATGTTCGTATAACGATTCGATCTCTGATAAGCAGTGAGATTATTCACGGCAATTTATGAAAGTAATAAAACTTGCGAAGGTCAACGAAGATCTTGGAATCATTAAAAATGAATAACTTCTTCGAAGTTGAAGTCAACGGCTTTATATTTCTCAGACGTTAGAAGGATTACTTTATTTGCTAATGTGCAAATAAAATAATAAGATAAAAAGATACTTGGAACACCCACTGTAAATGACCATGAATGAAAAGAGAAAAAATGTTGAGCAGCAGTTCAAGTCGCAAATCCATCGGAGTTTCTATATAATGTTTACATCAAACCGTCGATAAAAAGAAGTGAAATTGATTGTGAAAGTTTCCGAAAGTAAAAAAGCTTCGGAAGAATGTCGACGACCTTGGAATTATGGTCAAAACGGCCTCGGGATGTTCACACTCTGCGGATCGATGGAAAACCGAGATAGCCTGCTAGGCCAACAAACTTAAGTAACTGTAAATAATTGCACTTAATTTGTTAAGAGCACGTACCACCGATATAGTTCGCGTATAGCTGTTCCTAGACGCGTTAGCTTCTCAACGGTTTCGGAAATTGTTTGGCGAACGTTAAGCACGAGAAGTAGTTGCATAAAGATCATGAATACGGAATCGTTGAAGCTGTTTTGATAAACTCCCGTAGTTAAGGCTTCGACGCATTCGGGAGGAGATTAATGGGAGATGAAAAGATACTTCCAACGCAGGGACAAAGCTCGGTAAACGATAGTCTCTTCAGCGGACTGTAATTTTCCTATGATTAAACATTTCCCTTGAGAAAATGACGAAGATGAAGAATAAAATAAGGGATGAATATTCTCATTTTTCTGAAAATATAGGAAACTTCAAAGAAGTAGCGATTGTTGCGATCGTAGTTCAAAAGGTGAAAACGGAAGCCGGATGAAAAGAAAAACACCGGAATGGCTCGAGCCTTGGATCACGAGACTTGTCGACGTTCGAGAGCGCTGCTGATTATACGGAATGTTTTAAATAATTCCCAGTCCCGGTAATTACAATGAAATTCGCGTTTTATAAAACCCTCTGGCTTGGTAATGATAGTGCACTCCTCAAACTCGATTCTAACTCGCATTCCCGGTTAGATGGTGGAAGGGGAAAAATAAAATGGAAAATGCGAAATTACAGGGTGGTAGGGGGATGTAGTGAGCGTCTCCCAGGGAGAGAGGGGGTACAGTTAAGTCCGGACGGTTGGCCGAGAAGCATGTTAGTGGTTTACCATAATTCAACGACGAAAGAAATGCGTACAGGGTCGGGTATGATGGCGTGCGCGGTTGTGTATGTATGTAGACGGTATTTAAAACGCTGTCGGCGTAATAGCTCGCGGTCGTTTAGCTTCGTTTTAGAAAGATACTAATTATGCGGCTAATTAATGCGAGTGCGCGCGATGCCTCCGTTCTATCAGATTTAATCACGAAACCGCTCCTCGATGCCGGCAACAACTATTATCCATTAACATGATCTAGTAACAGTTATCGAGTTAGGGTTCCGATGGATGTACTCCTCGTATTATTATTTTGTATCATAGTTTGTACACTTTTACACGAAACGGGTTACCGATTAAGACTGCGCATTTTTATGAGAAATAAAAATGGTTGAAAATAATGTTTTTAAATCTACTTTATTACAAGACATTCCTTGCGCAGTTGTGCCACCGATTGTCAAAGATTAAGCACAACACGCTCACGCACATTCATTTTCATTCATTTTTCTGCACAGTCTAATACGACTGATTGCGTTTCACCGCACTTTAATGAATGAAAAATCCAACCACCCTGGCACGCACGTGAAAATGTAATGTATACAGTTCAAGTTTGACGAGACATTGTCTGTTTGAACAATGACATCCTTTGACACACAGACAATGCACCCATGCATAACTTGTAGATGTTTCCAAGTGGAAACTGCACAGAACACTTGAAAAAAGTTACGAGTTCTACGTGTGAATCGTCAGTGTACACTTATGGTAACCTTAGGAGACAATGTGTTAATTGCACTTCGTGAACTTAAAAATTCAGCAAGATTTGTAAGTTAATTTAAGGAATGGACCGAGCTGTTCCAAGCTTGGTAAAAATTGTTAACAAGACGGATCTTTATTAAACATCAAATTTATCGATATATGGACGTTCTGAAATTCTTTGAATGCTAATTTAAATTGTACCAAATTGGTGCACGCCTCATCACACACTGCTGTGTACATCACTTTGGTATCAACTCGCAGAACCAGTCGCGAAAAGAATGTAATTTCATTCAAGCCCGGTTGTTTAGAGTTTCTCTACAAGCACCTAGGTTTGCACAAGCCTTCGTAGTCCAGTTCGAGTATCCTGGATTTTCACGAGAACGTGAAAACCGATGGTGGATGACCGTTCCCGATTAAAACGATCCGTCTGACGGAAACGGATACCTGTTACGTTCGCCACGATCCACGCACCGCGCACATAATCGCCGGGTGAAGTCACAAGGTGGTAACGCAGGATCTTTACCTTGGCGAGGTGACATGGTTGAGTAACGACCCTCGTGGATCGGAATGCTTCTTTAATTCACAACGGAGAGAGAAAGAGAGACGTACGCGTCTCGATATCACTGCCGGCAGCACTGAATCACGCTCCGAGTTTCGGTCGGTGGAAAAAGGCGGATTTCTAAATAACGAGACCGCCAACTACGCTGTACCCATCACGATCAGCACAACTATACTTAGTTAGACCGTACTATACTATCATCCACACAGCACGGCAGCCGCAGCTCAACTGACGTTCCCGCTCCAGAACACGCCGGCTCAAACTCGATGGAAAAAGTCTCCACGATTGGCGTGATTACGTGTACGACCGAAAGCATAAACAATTGCTCGGAGCTTTAATAATAGACTGTCTGTCACGGCACGTTCCCATTATACGCGGTTACCTCTTTCAATTTTTTTTATATGTTATCATTCGAAATGACGCCGACTTCGACCCTCGTCCCTTGCGTCTATTGAGAACTTTTTTTATTATTCCCCAGCTAACAAGTAAACAATTCTATGCTCAACTATTCCTACGGAAAAGTGTCCGCTATAAATTACTGCGGATTTTTTTGCGAAATAAAAAGTGTTTACATTGAAATAAACAATTTTTCTCGAGCTTCATATTCTTATTCAGCTGAAAATAATGCATCGATGACCTTTTTAAACTATAAATATTTTTGTCAGAGATGTATAAAATTCGCAGTCTGGTTGTCAGGTTCGTGATAAAAAAGTGGACAAGGTCCCGGAAGGGGTAAAAATACGAAGGCTTCACACGATGATTATGCAAATGCATTCAACGAAGGTGTCATTAAAATACTGTGCATTTCTAATTGAATTACAACGTGTTCAAGACGCGGCCGGTTTCAGTCTCTCCAAGAAAATGTATCTCTTTTCATATGGTGCCGGTTGTCTCAGGGCATAATCACGGCTGCGCAATTATTCCGAAACAATCAACTATTTATATGCTTGGAGATGACGAATCCGTGTACCTCCGACGTGACACGCGCGGAACCAAGATGGCGATGGCTGAAGGTTGCCACACGGTTTGACCGCTAATCGATGAGGAACAGAACAGCTTGCGTAACCGCGACTCATTCGTCGTAAAAAAATACTTATTTACTTCGGCCGCTAATTGTGCTGACGTGCGGGTCCGATATGTTCTAAATATGTACACGTAAGACCAAATTGATCGAGGCCGATCACTTTCCCAATACGATCTAATTTTTTAAAGTTTTCTGAAGTTTTTTTATACATGTTTACCTGAGCCCGTTGCTGATCAATTAATTTATAAGATTAAAATTGAAGGTAGTCCTTCTAACAATGCAAGACGGTTGATAAAGAACTGCGCGTTTGATAAAATTGTTTGGGATTAATTAAACGCGCAGTATGCAACTAACAAGTCGTGAGAATCATACGAGTAAAGACGGACGTCTCTCTTCAGGGTCGGCGAGACGTTTCGACATCGAGCACGAAGGCAGTTGGGTCAAGTTAAGAGTAAATGTAAATAATAGCGTTCAATTTCGCTGACAATGGGTATTCAAAGAAAGCACGGTTTGCGTAACAGCTCGCGGGTAATACAACACTGAAGCTCAATCAAACCGGACTCGCATGTACGCGTTGCGGATGCTATAATACGGGTCGTGTTGGTCAGTTTATCCGAAGCCAAGTAAATTCGTTACCATAAGCTATTAGGAGAAGCTTGTTTAACGGAAAGGTTATCCACCACCTTCCCGTTTCGAATCGTGATGAAATTCAACTACCCTATATAAGAGAACGTCAACTACCCTATAATACTCCTCAGACTGCGGAAATTAAAAGCTTATTATTTGATTATGTACCAGAATAGTATATATATGCACTAGAAAGTAAATTTCAGGATTTGCGTCCTTTATAATTTCTCTGAAGAAGAAATATGTATTCTTTTCATTTTTTGCTTACATTCTCCTGGAAAGGTATTCCAAATATTTGTGTATTTCGTAAACCTGTATGAAACTGCTTATTTCTGTTGACAGTGTCGCGTGGCAGCCTTGGTGGCACCATTAAACCGAAATTTTCTTCAATATTTCATTGAAAACGCTTCTTCGACGAAGCCGCAGTCGTAGAATTTCTACGAACGGTAAATAGTACAGGCGGACTGTATTCCTTGTCTCTATTGATTAAGCCACCGATGGAGTGTACAAAGGGTGTTGGCTTCCTCGTCGGGCAGAGCTTGATGGGTCGGGAGGCCGTATTTGTGTTCAATCCTGTTATAAATCTGACGATGATTATATTCTACGTGTGGAAGGATGACCGCTTATGCACAGTCGCTTCACATAGCCCCGTGCATCTACCGGTTAATGAACTCCTACCACCAGAACCGTACAATAGCTACTTCGAAAACGCACACGAACGTCCGTAACTGAAAAATTCATTTCTCGAAGAGGCTATCGTAAAATGTATTATAATTGTAAATTATTTTATCGATTTTTTTTATCACTGTGTCAATTTGACACAGAGGAACAGATTCATAGTTCGTGAAACGAGGAACGGACGAGGGTTAACAGAAAAATCCTAGAGGGTGAAATCAACCCCCGAAGTTTCCACAGATTTTCCTCGTTTTAATCACGGCTCTACGCTGGCTCTGACCCGTGAATTATTCAGCCCGCAATGTACAATTCAGTGCACCGCAAAGATGCTTTCCAGGGGTTGTAAACTTTTCTGTTGGTTGTACAAAATATTTATTCCCTTGTCGTTGGTAGAGCTTCCGGGTTTGGGTAATTTTTCTAACGATGGTGGGTTAATAGTTTTCTTTAGTCTTTTTAAATACAACATTTGTTCTGCTTCTTCCAGAAAATCGGCAATGTCGCGTGTGGATCGTGAAACAAATATTTTGCAGCGGTTCAAATTGCTCGAACAAAAAAGGCCGCAGAAAAGTTTCGGCGAACAATATCTCGAAAATGAAAAAGAAAAATGCGTGGTCTCGGTCGAAAACGATGACATGGTCGCGCTTCTGTAGCCCCGGTGGTTCCATCGATTGAGCAGAAGCTAACTGTTCCGCTGAAACTCGCTGGTAGGCTTCCCGCTCCAGATACGACGCGTAATTTCATCGTATGTATAATTTATTTTCGGCGTTTATTGTTTCGCGGAAGCTGAGCTGTTCCCTGATTGACCATTCAGGAGGATGGAGATGCTAAAGCCTCCTCCGCCACCATCTCTGAGCACCGTGTCCCGCGGAACACGTTTCGTATAGGTAATGCCATGCAAACTGTATGATCGGCTTAATGAGGATGTACTCCGTCTGAATGACGAGTGCGAATTACGGCGGTCGCGCGCGAGTTCTCTCGATGAACGGCATAAACGGCATAAACGGCATAAACCGATACATGTATAACATGTATTAATAACGAGAGCGTAGCTGCGCGGAACTACCGTTTTTTTCCGCGAACAGCTCAATCCGTGTACATCTGATCGATCTTCCAGGACTCCGTTTCCACGATAAAACCGGGGAATATCGATTAAGTAATCAGCCGGTTTTTACCGGGAATCGAATCTAAAAAAGATCGCGCGGCTCATCGTTCTTCCACCGAGTGACAGTACACCTGCGTCGCTTTTTATCCGACTAATTTCTACACGATTTTTCGACACGTTTCATTTACTCCTGCGTGTTGTTTCATGCGCTTCCGCGTTTCTTCAACGGGCGATGCGAAATCCCGCAAATTTTCGGATGGAAAATGACGCGGGATTGCAACAGGGTTAAAGGAAACGAGATTGAACCGGTGAAAATGGCTTGTTAAAAAGGAGAGGTGCGCGCGACGATAATTCGCGCAAACAGCCGCCATGCCATTACGGCAGTCGGATTTCTCGGAGTAACGAGGAACGCTTCGATGATTTTAATTAAGAGTCTCCGACCGGGGATTCGAAAGGTTTGAGGGTGGGGTGTGTGTACGGATGAAATGGAAAAGCATTCGCGACGTCGCGCGTCGCGTCGTTTGTCAGCTCGCGGCGGGACTTTCAAAGTGTTCTGGAACTCTGACCTCGCTACCGATAATCATCCCGCACACATGCGCGACGGTAGTTAACGACCCCCATTCAGCCGTTCCACACCGTGAAAAATAGGCGCACTGCCCCGTGGAAAAGCTGACGGGCCACCGGTAATCACCGTGCACGTTTTTGCGGTAATCTTTTGAAGAAGTTCGCGGCACGTGTTCCTGCTTCTTTGGACGATTTCGTTCTTCAGCAGCTGCCGGAACCTCGGAGAGCATAATCTCAGCGATTGTAACAGAGCGAAGCGGAAGATGTACATAATTGTCTTTAAATCTTTTTAACGTGCTCGAAACAAGAGAATTAAACCTTTTGCCAAGTTCTATCTCGGTGTATCTTGTTTAATTTTGTTTTATTTGGGTACATGGTCTTAAAACCACTTGAACCTCCTTAAGGAAGAGAATGAAACCTTGTGCCAGGTATACAATTTACGTAGAGTTCACAATTTGATTTTTACTCTTGGCAACAGCCCGGCGAAGGAATAAAAGAGTCGTCTCGGAGTTCTCTCGAGAAAAAGCTGAAACAGCAGGCCAATTAGAAAGACTCCGGGAGTAAACCCGTGAAATGTTTATCGTCCATAAAAATGTCTCTCTTCTCTCTGGAAGTTCGGGAATCTTTTCGAGTGTAGAGATCGAGACGTAAAACCGTCTGCATAATAGATTATAAGCTGATGCCTCGTAAAAAGCGACTTGCCAGGAGAATCAATTGAGGCTTTATTGAAAACACGCCCAGAGGATTAGAAAAATGTAATGAACGTCATGAATGGAAAGCGTGTCTTTCGGATCGTGTGTGACCGAACCGTATGAATCATCGATGACTGTAGAAACAGTTATGTCACTTGCGCCCGGTGTGTGTAAGCGTAACAAGAACAGTATGTCCGGCGAAGAAAGTGTAAACAGATTGGAGAATGTCGCCTCCATCGAGTGCTATGTAAATTGATGGTTAATTACAAAAAGTAGACTCTGCAAAATGTTCATCGGATATCCTCGATGGAGATGTAAGCAAAACATTTTTATTAGATTATTTAATTTCCGCGATCCAACGAGCGCGATCTAAGTGTACACAAATTTTTCTGCTCGATTTCTCGATGTCGATGCGACGTGATTCGATTATAATTGCCGCAAAAACGCCGCAAAACGAAAAAGCCGGGAATTCGTCACGTTTCCTCGCGTGTAGCAGCCAACGGCACGTCGTGGTATTTCGAGTTACGTAACACGAGGTGTAACGTCTTCTTATTTTCCAGGGTCGCGTTTAACGGTACGAGGGAAAGGTGATTAACGAACGAAAAGATAAAAATAACTGGATTAAATTGTCGGGCGTAACGCGAGCAACGTCTACGGTCTTAATTACGTTCATAAACCTTTTAGACGGGTCGTTGATGCTAACTCACAGTTAGCCGGATGATTTTATCGCCCTTTGGACTGTCCCTTGGCGTCCCTTACAGCAAGTGGCTGTGCTACACAACATTCTTCCGTCTGTTCGAAAGATTCTTCTACAATGCGGCGTTGCCCAGAATAACTGCGGACGTCACGCCGATGATACAGCCTTTCGTTTATATCCGTGATGTTAACAAACAGCGTAATGCACTCCTCTCTCAACTTGGGCAACAAGACTCGACTCGTATTGGTATCCTCCATTCTCTTCTCCTACTTTTTATTCATTAATTCTTCGATCCTATCTGAATATCTCCTACCTCGGAATATTTTTAGAAAATCCTGGAATATTTTCCTTTCTCCCTAAACAGGATCGAGTGTGCAGAATAAGCGCTACAGTCTGTTCCCCTATAATCTTCGTTGTTAATGAGACGATTAAAGTTTTTATTGTCGTGAATGACGCGGTTCGGACTGGCTTCCAAGGTGGGATAGCACTAAAAATTTTACACTGTGTTTATCGCGGCAATTCGAGGTGATCTTTCCCGTTTACGACTACATTGTTCTTTTTCTCTATGTTTAAGCGGTCGGATAAACCTTTTATCGATTCTCCACTGTTCTCTTTCTCTCTCTCTCTCTCTATACGTCGAGATCTTTCTCTCTTGCGAGATACGCAAATGTTTACGGAGTATCCCGAGTATTCCAGACGAGAGAACTGGACCATCCGCTTCGAATACCGAGATCGGAATCTGAAAATCGGGGCTGGCATCAGCTGATATCTACAGCACAACTTCCCATGCCATGGATGTTACATAATCGATCCCACAAGCGGCCACTACATTTGCATCTGGATTACCAAAGCGTTTCAATCGTTGCGTTGCGTTGCGTAGACGTCGACGATTGTTGTTCCGCGGAGATAACTGGCCTCCTTTCGACCATAATGTGCATAAACTGCGCGGATTAACGATGTTCCATTTAATTCTGTTCCGATCGAACGGCTAAACGACCGCTATAATAATGCCGAATCCCAATGCTCTATTTAATTTTATTCCACCGAAACATTTCCCACGGTGTTCGACCACCTGCAATTGCATTTTTCCGCCGGAATAGCGAATCGATGCAATATTATCCATGGAACTGCTCCCGAAACAACCACGCAATTTGCAGACAGGATAACGAGAGAAGGCGTGCACTAGACGGTATTTAAATACTTCTTGCAGTACAAATATTTCCTTGTATTTTATTATTTTATTCATACCGTGAATGTACAGAAAGGTTTTGCTGTTTCCTAGATCTTGTATTTCAAGCATGGGCAATTTGCAAACGGTAAAAAATTATTTCATCGTTGATTTGTAATTTTCATCAATGTGTCCAGGGATAATTAACGAACAAGCAACATCTGGTTTGTGATTAATGGGCAATTTTTCTGTTCCCTGTTATCGGTGATGGCTCTCTTTGTGTCATCTTTTGTCAGTGTCCGATTTAGGACACGAAACCTTGCGAATAATGAAAACCTATCAGGGACACATCGCGCGAGCTATTGTCGATGCAGCTGTGCCATGTGTTGCGCCACGTGTCATTGATTTTCGTCGGTCCACTAATTACCACGGGCTTGCTAATTATTTACAGTGATCAATGTTTAATATTCGAGGATAATAATTGGCGAATAACGACAACCCGACGACGTAGTAGCAGCAAACACTTCGAATCTAAATGAGAAAACACTTGAAAAAACGTGACCAAAGAATCATTAAAAAAACGGCAGCTTCCAACAGAAATAAAAAGTGATCGAGATAGAAGAAAAATGGCCAGTATTTTTTCAAATCCTGAGATAAAAATGTATCTAGTAATAGGTACATTTAATATCGTTTTAACTGAACTTTAATCAGATTTTCACGGGAACGAGCCGCAGCATTCGTCCAATGGAAAATGTGAATAGTTTCGAAGAAAATCGATCGGAACGATTCTGGTCACATCGGGAGCTATGCAGATTTCTCGATGAAAATAAGGAGAGCGCAGCAACACGGCTATGCGTTCGCACGATAGAAACGCAATCTAGATTCGAGTGAACTATCACACTCGTACGCGGCTGGAATGTCATACCACTTAGAAAGGCGTCAATGAATCGAATCAGGGTGAACGCACTCTCCGTGCTGATTTTCAGGTCGAAAGTCATGGCCATTCTCGATCGAAAAGGAACGTGGCCTTAGACTAAAAATGAATCGTTTCAATTAGTCCGCGTGCGACCGCGTGTTTCCTAATGAGATAACGAAATTGCGTTAACATCTTATCTCGAGATTTGCATCGCGATTTCTCCGCTTTCCTAACTGCCCATTTCGATAAAGATCGAATCACACTGGCATTGCAATTCCAGTGCAACTGTGGCTTTGTTATTTTTTTTATAGCATCCGTGACATTTATTTTAACAACACCGTACCCTAGCTGAAGGTCATTGTAAATGGTAGATAATGCCGCATAGTTCCTGGTAAATCATTGATTCGCTCAACAAGTGTGTGTACGTCAACTAACGCTGACTTTCGATCGTCCCCTCGTTTTCTAACGCACCTAATTCTCTCTCGTTTTAATCATTATTCACTGAGTCACCGTTAAAAATTGTCGTACTATTATTCAAAGCAATTTTTGTATTGCCATGCTTCTACCGATAAAATTGCTAAAAATTCAAAGAATATCCTGTAAATTTTTCAAAAATCTATGGAAATATTCCAGAAAAATGAAGCGACGAATTTTAGGAACGACGTAGATGCGAGCTATTAATTAAATTAAAAGATAAGTAACACGTCAATCCTGATTTTCAGAAACTGCGAGACGGAACGATCGGCAGGAATGGAGAGTGGAATTTAGTATGGAGACCATAGCTCGCCGCGAAGTGGTGAATTGCAGTGGGTATCATTGATTCAGCGCGACAATCGTGAGAGTGAACGACAGAGTGAGAACTCGTGAAAATTGTTCGGCTCGCGTGGAGAAATTATTCAGACGAAAGTTCTACGATTTAAAGGGGGTCGGTCGACGTGTTTACTTTCGAGAGGAAGAGAGAGAGAGAAATACTTCTAGATGACTATGCACAGCACAAGTATATAGATATCTCTTTTCGAGACTGACGAGCCTGTGGTATACATATATCTCTTCTGATTACTCATTATTATGCATGCTTCGTGCGTCAATATCTTCTGTCCGCGTTGCTAGTCGCCAAGTGACTCAGCGCCGTGAGGAGAACTCTAATTTCGATCGGCGAGATCGACTTATCGGCTCGAAATTCGCTTAAACGATGCAATTACTACTGCAAAGATCGCTAAATCCGTTTAATCGCATATACACAAGTATTACTTAATTTATAGCCGATCAAATACGCATACAATAGAATTTTCTATTAAGTAGAAATTCATTTTCTGAGTTTTATAGACAAATTCTACGAAAGTGGAATTAAATGAAATCCTGTATTCATGGAAACAGCTTTTGTAAATCTAACACAAATTAAAATTGTAAAAAATTCTATTTCTTCGTGTCCGAGAGAATTAAATTCTCACGTTGATACTCGATTCTTTGGTAATTTTACAAGTTGAAATTTTTGGTCTGCATTTTCGATGGATTTTTCAACTTTCTGAATGGGTTATGCTTGGTTTATTAGATACGGACTTGTCGTAGAGTATCGATGAGGCTTCTTCGAAGACGCGTTGGAGATAAGCCTCGAACCGACTATATATTGAATGATATTTATTTTTAAAATGGTCGTAAGGGTAGTTCCTTCGTACCGAATCGCACATTCGCCCGCTGGTTTCGTGTCCTACAAAAGTATAGATACGGTGACTGGGATCGATTTTTCCCTAAGGTCATCTCTCGAAATACCTCGCCGCGAAATGAGGAGAACCTCTTGATAAGGGCCGCCATTTGATCGCATTCCTACATTGTTCCCTTCTTCGCTGTTCTCCGCGAGCATCGATTCGTTTTTCTGTCGTACACGAAAATGGTACGCTCGTTGAAAGGCCAGGAAACAATTAATAAACGGAAGTGCGAGGCTTCCTGAAAAATTACAATTCTAGTTTCTCTTAATATTCGTGAAAATTATTTGCAAATTAAACTGTCCATTACCGGAAAGAACCACTGTTGGTCAAACGACACATTTTATTTTATCGACTGAATGAAATCTTGGAATTTTTCCAAGTCAGAGCAAATTGATCATTTGGAGGTTTCATCGAATGTTCCGCAGCGTGGATATTGTATCGAGGTCGTTTTATTCCGATTGACGGCGAGGTTACATTTTTCCGAAGCTTTTTAGAGTACAGTGTCGATCGATAAGAGTACTACAATGCGCACCGTATCAGAAAGCACTCGTTGTGTTGGCTGATAATGATACGTGTACCTCTTATGTAACAGTTGCAATGTGGGTCGCGGAAATTGTTAGAACGGTGCCGCTTTGAAACGAAAGAAGTCCTCGGCTCGTCCCGTCCCATTTCAAACCGCTCCACACTTCTAATGAGATCTTTACACGCGATTTTCTGTGTGCGCTGCTGCACGCGTGTCGTCGCGCGGCTAATTCCGCGTGCGCAGCAAACTCAAAAATTATGCAATATTCCCAACAAACTCGCTGTCGAAATCGCAACACCTCCCAGAGGACACTCAACCCTAAATTCGCCAAATTAAGTCAACATTTCATGAATTCACCAACGAAGTAAATTCACGGTAGACGTTTTCTGATTCTCGAATTATTCGCAGGTTTAAGACGATCTTACGGTGCAATCGCAGCAGATATTCATTTGTCGGTAGAGGATCGGTATTGCTCGCTGATTAGGTGTTGCGCAAAGTTTAGTAGCACATGAAGTAACAACCGCGGCTTAGCTGAAAGCCACAAGTGGTAGCCTGTAGCAGCGAGCTTGGTAAACTGCATCAGAGAAACAGCCGGCTCACTTTCGAGCTTCTTTCCATGATCATACGTTACGAGCACCTGGCCATTTTCTCGACGAACGATATCGGACACTATTCACATGAACTTCGAGCACAAGCTTGTCGGCGAAGATCGCGGCGTCGCGGTCTTCGAGCCACATCTGGCAACAGTTGACTTTTTCTATTTGCCGAATTTAAGAGCAGGAGCTGAAAGATCGTCGTTTTCAGCCGGCTGAAGTGATCAACGGATGCTCCGGGACGCGGGAGCTTTAATCTTCCTAAAACGGTGCCTCGGGAATAATTAAAATCCTCTGAGAGTGGCAGTCTGATATATTTGTTTATGAAAAAATTTTCTATAAAGATGCGAACATTTTCTGCAGTGTTCGCCGGCTTATCGAACCGTGCAACGAGTTACGAGAATAATCGATCCTTGGAAAGGATCGCGCACGGACGAGGTTCTGCAGGAGGAGCTAATTGCGCCTCGTACCGATCATGGATCGTGACTGGTAAGCTCCATGGAATTTGGGACAAGTTCAGCAGGATCGCCTAAGCGAGACGCTAAGATGGAGGCCAAAGGCGTTGGGAAGGTCGAAGGTGAAAAGCGGGAACCCGTTAACCAAGAAAAGTTCCGTCGTGCTGAAATATTCCTTGCTTTGTAGCTATGTCACGCCGCGTCGTCGAAATCTTTCACCTCGTACGTTTCCATTTCCAGCGATGGGTCACCGGCGACCCGTAACTTTTCTAAGCTTTCCATTCGCGCGAAATATTCGTGGTTTTTGCTCGGAGGACTAGCAAAAGACCAACATCTGATGGATCTTGCTCGCCTCGACCGCAAGATATGCTCTCATTCGTTCCACCGGTTTGTGGCTCGTCGCGCTCGATGGATTTTGTCCGACACTGTTTGCGAGGCGATGCAAATCCTTTTTTTTTATTACCGGATTTACGTCGCATCTGTTGAGGGATAATTAGCAATGACGCCAAGACAAGTTTATTAAGGCCGCGATTACCAGGTGTTCGAGAAGAATTTGTTTGGAGAGTTGATCGAGTGTTTGTTGCTGCTTTCGCTAGAGTGTTAGCTCATTCGTTTCCAAGTTGTATAATTATTGAAGTATTCTACAAGATTATGAAATAAAGTAATGCCAACGATTCGTAGTACAGGAAATATGCGAACTCGGTATAGAGAGTTTATTGAAGAAAAAAGAAATACAGCTGAAGCTTCTTGCTCAAGCGCTTCGGTTCGACTGACCTTTTTAGGTAGAAAAACGTGTGCAACGTATACCGATAAGATGGTCTTTTTTATTGGTGGTCGAAGGGTAGGAAGACCCAGGTATAAGGGATAGCGATACAGAGAGTTAATGCTAAATATCTAATTTAGCAATAATGTTTACAAGATTGGTGAACGTTTCGCGGGATGCAAATCGCGTTACGTTCCAGAAAAGATAATCGAGTCAAGGACGAGCGGATCGAAGGGAATCGAGAGGCAGTGGGGCGTTCATAGGAGAATATATCGCGGATTAAAGGAGATCCAGAGGGAAATTATGCGAAGGATCTTCGGGTTAGCAGCGGAGAACGGAGCATAACAGGGTTGGAGCCTAACAGCGCGTATATCCGCGAAAATCGAATATGGAAGACGACTCGGTCGGTGTAAAGCGTTAGATCTAATTAATAACCGTCTAATTAACGTTTCAGGTGTCCGGCTAAGAATAGCGCGGCGCTGCCGAGCCGCGTTGTCAAGATTATACGATCATTCCAATTCTGTTCAGCGATTCTCTGTATCAGGCGATCAGACCTCCGCTGAAACGAAAGTAATTAAATCTGTTCCTCTTCGTTATGAGGAATGTTGTGTTAATGGAATTTTAAAGCGCCGCGCGCGCCGCAGATACTTATCGGAGAGATTTGTGACGCGTGACTGTAAAAAAATTGCTTTCTCGAATTTCAAGAAAAATTGTGCATGGAGGAAATTGAATAGACAGGGGTGTTACGGCAACCTCAAGGTGCCGGAAGCTCTCACGAATCCATCAAATATTCAAGATCCACGGTAAGTATTGTATACCGATCGATTTCCCGACTATTCGGGTGTCCTTCTCACTTCGCCCGAACCGGAGAACGTAGCTCACCGTTACACGGATTACAACAATCATCTGTTTTGCCGTAACGTCTAATATTCCGCTTTCTTGCGGACCATGGGAACCGTACTCGTGATTAGGAGTGTGCTTCGAGAAGCAACGAAGCGCTGATCGGAGGGTGCAATTTTACACATCGGCGCAGATTTCAACATTGATGCTCCTTCCTTGAACGGAGAGAGAGAGCAGAGTAGATACAGCTTTAATACTATGTGTTTACGCGAGTGCGACTCCCTGTCCAAAACCGAGAATCAAAGAGACTCTATTGGAAAGTGAGATCTCTGCGAGCTCTCGGATTTACATTGGATTTTCGTGCTGAGAATAATTTGTTGAAACAAGTTTTGTCCAGCTAACGAACCCGTTTGGACCATTGTGCGGCGTACGGTGCCGTTTTACGTAAACTGGAGTAGAATCGGGGTGAACAAACGGCGATTCTTCGCTGGAAGCCGGTCGCCTCTAGAGCAAGTGCAACTATTTATGGAAGAGGAACATCATACTCTCGTAACACACTTTGAACCTCGAGCTAGGTGCACGCTAGGACACGTGTCTCGTTCGAGTCAGGTTCTCGCATCCGTCTGTGTTGCGACTGCCACGGTATCGATCGAGGATACAATTTTACACATCGATGAAGGTTTCGACACGGCTCTCGTTTTGGAGAGAGTGCAATGGATTAGCGGGAAGAACTGCAAGAGAAAATCGAAGAGGCACGCTACGCCGTTCCATTCAGATAACCCACTTTCGTTCGTCGGTATGCACGTAGCATCTTTCGATCGACGTGTCGTCGTTTTCACGGATTTATGGTTTCGCGGCCTATCATAATCCCGGATATCTCCGCGCCACGGAAATTTTCGCGAACCGCGTATCCGAAACGAATTAAAATAAGAACGATCGCGACGCGTCGTCGTCGTTTTCATGGTTTTATGGATTCGGAGAATGTGATCGATCGTAATCCCGGATATCGTCGCAGCACAGACCATTTTCACCAATTCTGTACGCGGTGGTAGAATCAAAATAAAATCATCCGAGCGCGAGACCTACATTCTGCTCTTTTATACACAGTTTTCATTTGCATTCGAGTTGAAAAAGCCGGTAGAAATTCGTGATTTATAATGCGAAACTTGGCAATGCAGCGGCAAGACTTTCAGTGTCCCCGAGGAACGTTCTTTTGGTTCTTTTGGTAAAAAGACAAAAATGGTTGGGACGATTTAAGGAGGGCAATGAGTCGCTGGAGGACGGGTCACATTTAGGACGTTCGTCTGCACTTAAAGCCAACGAATGCTGCTTGAATGAAGCAAATGTCGCGACGGACCGGCGACGCGATGTATCCGAGACGACCGGAAACGTTTTCATTATTATTCAGAAAATTTGTAATTTCCTGCATCCCCGAGTAGAAAATTTACGATACATCGAGCACGTCGCGACGAAGCATGTGCATCATGCTCGATTGCTCGAGAAATCAATGATCCTCGAAATGAGAAGGAAGGAAAGCGGTAGCGATCGAAAACTGCAAATTGATCAATCAACGAGAAAGAGGTAAGTACAACTACGTCGATGTTTTAAAAAATGAATAAAATGTAAATTTACTATCCTTTCCACCTATACCAGAGTAAAAATACCTGCTGCAAACTGCAATTTAGATTGTTTAATCGCATGCATGTACTGTAACTATAAATCTACCAGGTGCCTGGATATTTATGAGCAGTAGCGTAGGTACAGTGCACGGTAAATGTAGTCCAAGGCTCGCGATCTACACTAACATATAGGTCTATTATAAACTATATCCTAACATCTTAGAGCTCTTCTAAAGAAAATTCTCAATCGCCAGACTCACCTCTTACAGTCGCTCAATTACAAATTACACGATTTACCATACTCTAAATAATTTTCCGAAACATCTACGCGATCCCGTTAGATTTATCCACCCAGTACACGCTTAATATTTCAGCCCACGAGATTCGGTGGATTAAAGTTCAGTGCTTATCTCGCCGTATCGTCTTTTAAACCCATCAGTCAACAGAACGAAAATTTGACCGTGGCTGAAAGCACGATTAGCTGAATAAATTTGCGAGCAGCTCGTTAGAGATGTTTAACAGAAAAATGGACGGGAAAGTTTCTCGGTCGAACCGGGTATACAATGATCGCGTGACGACCGAAAATATTTCTGGACGAGACTGTAGGCGTAGATCCACGTTATCCGATAAAAAAAGTTCCCGCAATAAAAACGATGTATCGAGGTAAACGTGTGTACGCGACAAAATCAAATCTTATCTCGCACGGTCGCCTCACTTTTCACTTTTCAGCGGCGACGACGACGACGACGGCGGCGGCTACAATCTTTCCGTGGTTACGAAAGAACACCGTGCCGGTGAGAAAGAGGAAAACACAGTGTGCGTCTCGATTGTGATCGCGATGGCGACGATGTTCCCGGAAAAAATGCTTGCCGATGGCCGATCGATCCGGGAAAGATGGGAACCGGGTCTTGTAAAGCACTGTTTCGAGCTGGTTCGTAAAGGTTCCGAGTGAAGCAGCTCCAAAAAACTTTTCTTCCCTGAAATTCCCGATCTGCGGACCAATGACATTCTATATTCGCAAAAAGTTGAAAATCATGTAAAATGGAATGATTCTAGGTCGGAAGAAATGTTCCATTTTCAGTGCAAAGGGTTAATATATGTGGATAAGGTGTTCGAAAAGTGTTGAATTCGATGGAAAAAATCGCCTTATCGAGAACGGGCTGACCACCAAGCTATAAAGGGTGAAAAAGACTTCGTATACCATCGGGCTTTCCGTTCACTATCGTGCCCGACATTACTCACGTAACGTCCTTTCGGATAATTAATGCGCGTTACGTGATCCAGTCGTCTACAGGCGGTCTCAAAACAAGCGTTACAAGTTTACGATTGAAATTATGCTACGGGGACCGCTTAGGCGACGTCCCTCGAGGCTTAGAGGGGCGAAAAGATTGATTTCGGTTGAGGATGCACCCTCCAGAGACGTCTGTGCGATTTCTTAACCTTCTCACAGCCAACGGAAACACGCAAATAACGCAGACAGTTGTTCAAGATACGGTGGCGATTAACTGTAAATATTTCTTTGATTTTATTGTTTGTAGGTGAACCGAATTAGCGGATGTTAATTACCGAATGATTTGCTTCCAGACGCGACTTTCTCGTTTCATTTTCGTTCGGTAAGATTGAGTCTGGCGATTCCACAGGCATGTAAGAAATTAGTAAGCTCCGCACGGTAGGTTTTCACTTTTTATGGGTTTTATGCGCTCCTCTAGAAAGAGAGAAGATCGATTTCAACAGGTGGGCTTTCTAAGCTGCACGGGAATGGTAAATGAGACGGAAAGACATTAAGAAAAGAGATCCCTGCGTAGTGTGATCTACTGTAATATCTGACAATGTATTGTCCTATATGTCGACGAAATTCTACGGTTTCTTTCCAACGCTTTTCCGCGGCTCTCGACCCTTTTCAATACCGACCACCTTGTACAGCGAATTGAGATGCTAAATCGCACCTCGATCACCATCTTTATTCCCGTAGCACGTCGTTGGTTTAAGCAATGTTGACACTAGAAATGCTAACGCGCAGCTTATTGCAATTCTCGACGGTAGGCCTGCGCCCCTAACTCATTTCCAGGACCATTATCACCGCAGGCAAACCGCAGAGATCATTTCCACGTATCCCACTCGTGGCATTCACTTTCCTACTTGCCAACAATGTAGTTATCAAATTTTTAATAACCCGACGCGGTGCGATTTTCAACGGAATTGTACGATATTCGAAACGAAAGCGAATTCGCTGTGAAATGGACACTGCATCTAATACTTTTTTCCATTTCGTAATATGCGATTACGACTATCAAATGCTTGTATTGGCAATTAATTTATTTCACATTATTTTACGCAGTCCGTTATTTCTATTTTCTAATTATAAAATGCTCTTATAATTAGAACGTCTCCTATGAGATTTTTTACAACATGATGTACATTACAGAGTGTATCAGTGATATTGTGAAAAAAGGTACCGAAATTTTTCAAACGTTCGGAAAGAGAGGAATTCGGAAGGGTTGGGAGGTTTTATCGGTGTCCATTTGTATCTATTTACAGGTAACGCACGATAGAATACAGGCTGTAGAATGGGTTCGCGTAAAATCATGCGGAAAGACAGCACGTTCGTACACTAACTGGGAATGTGATAGCATGGTCTCGAGACTGAGAACGTGGTGAGAGTACGGAAACTTGGATAGTCGCCAATTTATACAACATCTAAACGGTCGTGGCTCCGAGGATTTTGCTCCTTTCGAGTACTCGAACTTATTTAGTGTGAACTAGAATTCGCCTACCGCGTGTTCAGCAAACGTAAAATTGTATTCAACGCGTCTGCTCGAATATTTGTTCATTCATCTTTTCTTTAAAGAAATATAGAAATTGTTTCTACCAGCCGTTGCTGAAAAGAAGTAGTTGGGTATCCGAAAATTCTCGGGTACCGGAAGTCTAAGTTCCGGTACCAGACATTTTCGGGTTGCAAAATATCGCAGTTGCCCCTGAAATAATTCTTTCGGTGCACAATATTCAGGGTAATTTCTGTTCTAGTTACTTTCTAATTTCAGCGAATGTTCCCAGATTGTTCCATTGATAAAAGATTCATTGATCTTCGAGGTAGGATACTCGTTCTGTGACGGGTACATGGAAGTATGAGAAGCTCGACAATAAAGTCGAGCTGGCCCAACAAAACGAGGAAAGAAAACAATCGAATCAATAACGCAACGATACAGAGATTCGAATGTGCTGTTTAAACAACACGAATGAATGGTTTGGCCAGTGTACAGTGTTCGCTTTCTAATGAAAAATTCTAGATACGCGGTGACAGATAACCGTGATGCATGATCCGATATTTGATCCGGCAGTCAGGTGGAAACTGAATCTACGACTATCGACCTATTTCGTGGCTCAGTCGGTCCTGTCCGCCAAGGTAGTGGACGTCTAAGTAATTTTTCTAATCGCATATAGGGACTACCTGTTAAAGGAGATGAACGAAAAACCACCAGTTAGCCGATGGTAAACGAGGATGTGGGTTAACCTCGTCGTAACGTCGACGTATCAAGGAAAACGGTGTAGCCCGGAAAGATTCGGTCAGTTTTTCTGCCTTGACACGATTTTATACGGAAACTGGGGATACAATAACGATTAACGATGTCTCTTTTGGAGCACGGTGCGGACACGAGTAAACAAGGAAACACCGTAATCCGGTCCGGTGCGGTCTAGTAACTTTTGCGATGACATTAGATCACCGTCGGACTAATTCTCTTTGGCGCTCGACTGGAATTAATTGTGGCCGTCGGGCGAAATTGAACGAGTCTCCGGCGAGAACATTCGGCATCGATTATTTCGCACGTTAAAGACGCGACATGTGTGTTGGGGACGTCGTTCGTGCTGGCACAATCTGTCGGCAATATGCGCGAGTATATTCGGCCGTCGTATAAAAACGCGTGAAATGGAAACACGCGCGCTTTCGTACGGTCCGCTGTTAGTACTCACCGAAGGCAATTCCTCGGGGCGAATGATCCGACTGGCGACGATATCCTTCCAGATCACCGAGAAAAAAACTAACCAAAAATCGTATCCACGTGTACGGGGTGAAACTAATCACGACACTGAGACACCCACTGAATTCGCGAACGGCACGCGATCCGATGACACTTTCGACGCGCGATTTTACGGCTGTGGAATTTCGTCACGTCGCGCGTTCTTTCAAGAAACGGTACAAACGCTCATATTGCTGCCTCGCAGAGTGAATTACCAGCTTCCCTCTCTGATCAGCAGCCGATGGGCGTGGCTTAGCTCCGTCGAAGCTCGAGGACACACGACAGAGCACGATTGAGCTCCATTGGACAAAACGTAGACAGATTAACGCGCCTTCTCGAGATGCGTGGCGAATCAAACGTTGCGCGCGGAATTTGAACGACTTTGAAACGTACAAAACTATGAAACGGTAATATGCATGCAGATTTTTATAAACGAATTCGTAGCAACTGTTTTCGACACGTTAGATACGAGCACGATACCAATGTTTTATTGTTAATATTATTACGCCGAAAATTTCACGCGGAAAAGTGTACACTAGTGCTATCTGTTGTAGAAGCTGGTGTCGAAGCGCGAAATTTGAACTGTCTAGAAACAGACCGCACAGATTAACGATGTTTCTACAAATGCAGATCTTTGTATAATATATTCAATATAAATTGAATTCAAGTAGCATTAGATATTATTAATCCATAAATTTCGCTAAAAGTCTAATACTAGTGGTATCCGTTTTAAAATTAGCGAACTGGAAAATCTGAATTTAGTACAGTCATTTTGATAAGCATTTTGTTTACAGAATGTCCATAGATAAATTTCTTTGTTAATTACGCAATGTTTAAATTACAATGTGATATTTAATGTCAGGCGACATTAAATTATATTATTGCGTCAAAATATCGATTGCTGTTTTGTAGTGCTGCAACCAATGTAAAATAATTGACACGTGTCCACGAAATGTCATCGTCGTAATAATCGAATCGTACGATATGCATACAAATACGCGTACGCTACGTGTACAGACGTTCCGTGGAAAAACGGCCTTATCATGTCACGTATGCACCAATGTGAACAGTGCTGTCTTCAGATATCTCCAGATATCTCGAACTCCCGAAGAAGTGTTACCAAGTGTTACTGAGTGTTACTCAGTGTTACGTGTATCATTGCACTCTAACAAATTTTAATTTATAACTAATAGCTAAAATATATTATGAAACATGCCTGTAATCATCGCAAATAAAGTAAAGTGCTATTATAAATATAATCGGTTTCTAAATAGATTGAAATAACAAAGGATACGTAACCTATAATTATTTATAACCTCCTCGAACGATAGTTTTCTCGAAGAAAAACAGAAATTTCTATACTTTATGAATGACTTTCTTGCTCGTGTATAACCGATTGCTAATTTGCTAAAAATACAGTGATTTACGCGCGGTATTCGTAAAATCTCAATAAGAAATCTATATAAGAAACTATTCATTCTATTTCGGATGTATGTACTACCTTTACCATTCTAATACAAATGTTTTTCATTTCAGACTACCGCCGAGTTGACTCCAGAAGAAAAATGGAAGTAAGAAACTATTACATTATACTATAAATAATAAATTTATACAGTTAAAAGTTTAATCAAATTCGCGTGGAATCTGTCGAGTCATTCGTCAAAGTAAACAAATAATTTATGACGTACTTTTGTCGATCGATTACAAACGTGCACTGCAAATTTATAGTAATTTCCGTGAGTAGTTATGTTAATTAATATTTCAGACAGGAGCGCATACAAATGCACAACCGGCACAAGGGACACGAGGCAATGCACGCGGAGATAATGATCATCTCTTTAGTAACGTTAATGGCAGCGCAGATTGTATTATTTCAGTGGAAGAAATGCCATTTCAGATCGTACCAAGTAAGACAAATTTATTACTGTATTCTAAAACGTATTGAACTGCTATCTAAAGAATCTAATACTTTTTCCATAGTCTGTAACATTAGTCTTTATGTGGCTTACGCCAGTCGGAATAAGTTTGCAAAATAACTGGTGGAAGTTCACCTTTTTTTGGTTGGTGTTCTCCTGTATAACAGGACTAGTAGTAAGGAAGGCTGTTCAAAAGCCGATTGTAGGTACAACGCCAAGGTACATTATAACGTTCACTAGAGAACTAGTATTCCATGGAATTCGATAATTCATTTCTCTCTTCTTGTAGACTGGTGTACAAATGGTTTCTGTTTATTTATAAGCTGAGCTATGTGTTAGGTATAATGAGTTACTTTATTATATTCGCGACGTTTTGCGGTTTGAACATGGCGTTCAAAGGAAAGCCACAAGAGTGGATGGATTGTGGGATACTGTTGTTGTTTTACGGTCTCTATTTCGGGGTGTTAGGAAGAGACATCGCCGAGATATGTGCGGACAAGATGGCTTCGCATATTGGGGTACGTAGAATCGAGAGAATAGAATGTCGTTGGCGTAATCGAGGAAACTCAGTCGGCTACATCACATAATTTACAGTATTATGTGCCAGGCCAAATGCCCACGAGGATATTAGAGCCGAACGTGTGCGCCGTTTGTGGGAACAAACTTTTAGTGTCAGAGTGTGAAACTGGCGTAATAGAGAATACGTATAAATTGAACTGCGAGCACGTTTTCCACGAGTTCTGCATCAGGGGTTGGTGCATCGTTGGGAAAAAGCAAACGTGTCCGTATTGCAAAGAGAAAGTCGACCTTAAGAAAATGTTCCATAATCCGTATCCTTGGTAGAAAATTCGGTGTCTTTTTTTTCAGTGAAACAATCGTTCTTCTCATAGAAACCTTAACCGAATACGAAGATGGGAGCGTCCTCACATTTTGTACGGCCAGTTGCTTGACTGCATCAGATGGCTAGTCGCTTGGCAGCCATTACTCGTAACTCTCGTTCAAGGTATCAATCTGGGCCTAGGCCTTGAGTAAGTAGAGTTACTCTATTAGGAGAAATCCAAATCGCACTCGCGACATTGTTGTGTTTCATTTTTTTCTTTTTTGTAAAATTGAACGACTCATGTAAAACTACTGTACGTTTGTATTTTTGTACATATATTTGCTATTATGTGTATTATTTGTAACAACGAATTGTGTTAGAAGCGTGTAATTTAGAGCGCAGGTCGCGACTCGAGACCTAACACGTCCGGTGTCCCGCGTAAGTATCATTTATTGTGATCGATCCAAGTGCTAATTGGTCGAGAATCGATTGTCTGGTAGTCATGTTTCATTGGGATCACTTTTGCACGATCGCGCCGGTCACCCGTAACTATCAGACCATTCGGCTTGTTAACCCTTTGCATTCGAAGCTACTTCAACTCGGAAATTAAACATTTCTTCCAACTTAGAATAATTCTATATCATGTTTTTCATTTTATGGATGTGAAAGAAATTGATATAACACCTCATACAATACTTAATTAATTTTGGGTAATGGTACAGCAATTTTTAGTGGTCACTCTCTCTGAGTCGCCACTCGAGTGCTAAGGGTTAAAATCGATCGCAATGTTGCAGTCTCGTTCATACTCGAA
Organism: Lasioglossum vierecki; assembly: GCA_028455595.1. Classification (NCBI taxonomy): domain Eukaryota; kingdom Metazoa; phylum Arthropoda; class Insecta; order Hymenoptera; family Halictidae; genus Lasioglossum; species Lasioglossum vierecki. Next base: position 2,609,389 of record CM052336.1, on the reverse strand, counting down.
TGAATAAATAGTCCGCGAATTTATTTAGATAAATGAATGTTTCCTATTGGGATATTTAATGATTCTTCCGAAGAACACATGTCCCGATTGTCTGTAGGAACATTTGAATATTTATTTATTTAGTTGGAATCGATATATGCAAGAAGCAACTATTATTCGAAACAACAATGTAACGACGAGTGAGTGTAACGTGATTTTTTTTTAAATTTAGGCATTCACATTGAAAGTCATTTAAGAAACTGGACTATCAGTGTTGGTTATCCGAATGAATTGATAATTTGACAGATTACGCATATAGTATAGTTCTGACATTGAATTAATAAATAAAATTATTTATTACCGTGAAAGAAAAAGGAACTAGATCCATTCGGATAATCGATATTAGAATATTCCGATTGCACGGTGCATCGGAATTATTCGAACGAGTGTACCGTTTCTTTTACCATTCCACTTCGCAACAAAAGCTAGTTCCGCTAAGTTCGCACTTTCATCGATTTAAACGACGTTTTTATATCGCATACTTGTAATAATAATACGTTTTAAAGACACATGCGCTAAATCATTACCTTCTACGGGAACTACGAGCATAGGAAAGTCGTCAATCAAATCGTTAATGAATCGCAATAATTGATTTTGACCAGAGCGTGCCCAGTGAAAGTTCGTTAGTCTAACGATAGAAAATGAATGAAAGAAAGATACTTCCTGGAGAGATTCAGGTATTATCACTTGCATAGAGGATTCCAGATTCAGTATTTTTCGAATGTAAAAGGATAAACGATACTTAGTAATAAAATTGTGATATATTCCTACATACAAGTATTACATATTAAGTATTTCGGAATTTTTCAATGCCGAAATTTATTTAAATTGATACTTCGCTCCTATCGGTATAGCGATTCTGGTACCACTTTGATACTGGTGAATCGGTCGAAGACACTCAAACTATCGTAAATTTCATTTCGAACGTGTCGCGTAATACGTGCACACGTGAATTAATTAAAATATTGAACAATTTGAAACGGTTTGTCTCTCGTGCGAACACGATCGACTGAACATCATTTGTGCATTCGATTTGCTTTTATAATAACAAGTAAATAAGCTAATTGCGCACCAATGTCATCGGCCGAACGGCATTGGGAATATTTATGAGAAAGCATGTGTTCGCGGCCATTGTGCTACTGTAACATAAAAATGTACACACGTATGAATCTTGTACAAAATCGAGCCGTGCAAACTACGGAATGCACATATTGTTTCTATCATTTATTCTTTCAACGAGACAAACGTTTGATCCCCACCTTTGTAAATATCTCGTGGAAACCCACCGAATTGTAAGCATTGACAAAAGGAAATGTTCCGTAATAAATAATATACGAAGATTCCAAGCTCATGTACATTTTATTTCTCATTGGTAAATCATATATAAAATCATTGTCGTGAGGGGAGCTTACTTAACAATTTGCAATTTATCCTTCAAAGGCACTTGCGCGTGTACATGTTCTATGAAATCAATTCTTGCCGTTTCTTTCCTTCGGTTGCGATCCGTGTGTGCATATATAATTATTGTTGTTACACCGATCGTAAAGCAAAACGTAAAAGATCATTAGCGTAAGTTTCCTTTCCATTCGACGCAGATGTGAAAAATAAAATATAATGACATAGAGTGCTTACATGGTCTGTATAACTTCGTTCATTGTACGAATCAACGAATTTTCTGTGTAATGTTTTCAGCAAAGCGGAACCGGAAATACTTCGTTTCGAAGAAGACTACAATCCAAAGAACTTGGGCCCGTTACCCGTTGATTCTTAGAAGTCGTTTCATTGGATACATTATTTTAATAAAAAATTTTCATGAAAAACAAACATGATGTGATTTTATGATCGTAACGCGACGAGAAGGTTGTCGGAGGAATGTTTTCTTGGTAAACGAAGCTTGCTACCGTTCCAGGGTTTGTAAAGCATTTTGGGCTAAGAGAAAACGATGTACAGAGATTTTTGTATTTTACTTAAAAAGCCTCTCGGTTTGTTCGAAGAGATACTTTTTGAAATCGATTTCTCTCGTTAGAAATTTGATACACCGTCACGCGAAAAACATAGCAAATGACCACAACTCTGTCTTACTAAAAAGTCTTTAATCAACTCTTATTCATTATCCTATATAGCAAAAAACAACGTTCTATCACATCACGCAGTTGTAGGTACCTTTTTGCAAACGTTCGGACTGATAGCGAGATCATCGGGTACATGTCTAGCTGTATACACATATACAGGATGTCTCGTTTACCTCTGTCACCCTTAATAACTTTGTCAATTTGTATATAAACAACAATGTTTTTAGAGATGACGCAGTTAAATGAGGCGCCCTGTATACAGGATGATTCTGGGAACGGAGAAAAGTTACTACACTTTTTGAAGTAGAAATAGAAAAAAAGCGGTAGCGTTGACCATTTCGATGACCTTGGGTTAGTATACTTTTATACGTAAGATAATAAAAGGGATCGATTGGATTCACAAAAAAGATTGGGTTCCATTAAAGAAGCAAGTGCAGTTCAATCAAAGCACCCACATAAAAAATAAGGTCACAGGAAGTTGGGACGTATTATATTCCTACTTAAAAAAGCGCAGTAACTCGTGCCAGTTCCCAGAGAAAATCAGCCTGTATACTTAATATATACAATATATAAATATCTACATATATTCATATGTAATATAAATAATCTATACATTCAAGCATCTCGCTATTGTCGTGGGGATAGAACTGCACGACGATTGTCAACAGAGGCGAGGTGTGAACATTTAACGGGAACAATTTGGGGAGATGCGGAACACAATGACAGAGGTGATAGAAAAGATCGATTTTGTTGGATGGTTCAGACGCCACGATATCGACGGGATCGACGGGATGGGTCACGGGGCAGACAGTCACAAACACGGGGAAATTTTATAGATATATTTATTGAGTACTTAGCATGTAAGAGTATAGAATATATGTTACCTTACTGTTAAATATCATTACATGGTATGATATATAATGATGTAGTCTTTAAAATAAACCTCACGCGGGACAGATTGCGCGCGTGCGTGCATAGCGGGTGGACAAGATGCATCGGACCCGTAAACCGATTGTGTTCGGGACATTTCGGGTTCACATGTAAAAATTCTGACGGTCGGTTCTTTTCATTTGAAAATCAATGGCTCTACACATTCGTGAAACAACGAATCGGGAGATTCGTTTTCTATGGCGTCGGTTTTCAAAAGGGGTTGATCTTACGAATTCGCTGTGTCCTGCCCACCGACTACGTGAGTGTGTGGTTCTTCTTGTATGAGTGTGAACGTGTGGTACGTGTGTGTTCCAAAAGTATTTACATAATGATCGCAATTAATATGTACAATCTCCACGAAAGGACGAACACAGGATACAGAAGAACGGACGAACTGCGACGAACGGCTGAAAAAAGAGGCCGATGGGATCGATTTGGGTTCCATGGGATCTTCTTCGTTTATCTAGAATCTCGTAATCGTCGGCTGCGATTGCCGAGGCATTGTTCTTTTTCTTTGTTTCGTTCTTTCTTGATTCTATCGGGCGATGCGTGTGGCAGTTGTCGGAACAGCAGCAGGTTTTGGTACGCGATCGACAAATATAAAATCTATAGTACCCTGTTGGGCTGTGGGCAGTGATGATGCGTGATCTTCACACGCGTTTCCCATCTGCTGTGTGACATTGTTGATTAAATGATTTTTCTTAAAATCATTGGTCTTTCGTTTTTTTTTGGCAGAAGTGGCTTGTTGAACGGTAAAATCACGATACAAAAATGTTCTAGATTGTTATAAATACACTGCGAATAGCTATAGAATTTTCCAGACCGGAAAATATACTTCGTATTTGATTTAAGAGACATTGTTCCTGTTCAAATATTTCTTACATTATTAATTTAGTTTGTATTTAATAAATGACGAAACATTTCACTATTCTACGAATAAATTGCACCAGTTTCGTATGTATATCATGAGAAAAATAATGTTTCGTTTATGAATTAAAATAGCTTCCAAGTGCAAAGCGTTAAATCTGATGAAAATCTGCAGTGTACTTATTCCATCCCGAACGAAGAACACATACGCTACAGTTTTCCCTGGTTTACCGAGTTTTTGACAAGGGAAAACTGTCTGAAGGAATCCAAAAGACTTGTGTACATATTGCTCTACCCAAAGTACCCGGCTTTGCTTTTCACAGTGACGATCGAACCGTGCTGTAAATCAGGATCTGCACAGGGTGACCTGTCCAACGTGTTTCGCAACCGATTATACCCTAGAAACATCCTAGAAATCGACACCGTCGGTGTCTGCTTCGTCCGAACCATGCGGGAGCCGTTTCTCGTGAGCAATATAGAAAAGTGTCGCTCGATCCCGGTGAAGGTATCGCGGCGATCGACGACAATACGAACGAAAGAGAAATCGGAGTTCTTAGTCAACGACGCGTGGTTATGTACAAAAAGGAGCGGAGGACACGCAATCGTCGCTCGGTAAAAGGAAAACGGAACGAGACACCGATGAACCGCATATTCCTGTTCGCAAGCCGCCCGATACGGCGGTCGAACGTTTCATTAAAAAGGAAACCGCGCACAACTCTCTTCTTCTCTCCCCCTTCTCTCAGCTATTATTTAACACAATTCGTTAAATATTAATATACCATAACAATTCTCGCTCCCTGTCAATCGTTCTCGCACGCGCTCTATCATTCGTTCTCTCGCTCTTACGGTAACGCTTCTTTTTCTCTCTTGACTTTCTTGCTCACTCTCTCTTTCTCTCTCTTTCTCTCCGCTCTTATCGGACACATTAGTTAGACATACACGATAGTTACGAAGTATTGCTTTCTTTTAGTCGCGTGCCGATCGTGGTTCGCCTTCTAACCGAGTCACAGCGGACGATTCCCCGTCGAGCGCAACGATTTATCGATCTTCCACCCCTTCTGCCGCTGCGATCGAGAGTCCGCAAGAATTCTGCGCTGCTCTCGAGGATCTCATTCTCCTCCCCCACATTGGACGTATTTTGTGATTGTTGATGCGACACGCATCTCATTTCCACCCTTCCCCAGTCGTCGCACGGGGCGGAGCTTTTGAGACGGTTCACCTGAATATCTCGCTTGTTATTGGTGGTAGAAACAAATGGCATCTAATGAAGATGGTTAATCTGGATCTATTTTCTTTTTATACATGGGACCTTGGAGACTTGCTTTCATCTACATCAGAAGAAAAGTGAAAAGTCATATGATTCCATTTTATAAAACAGTATTGACATTTGGAATAAAGTAAAAAATGATTTTATCTCTTAATGGCTTTGTTGCATTAAAAACAACATTATAATGTTCTTGAATTTTCACAGTAAAGATCCACAGTAGAATAATGAGCGAGACGTTCGAGTGATTCGTTTCGAACGTTTCACCCCGTCGACTTGTGCAGAATTCTGTCGGCACTGCTCGCCGCTCGAAGGTGAACTCGCCGCTCGAAGGTGACCACGCCGCTAAGCGTAAAGTTAACACGAATACAGGACTGTTTTGTCGTTTTTGTTTCTTTTTCTCTCTCCCTTGTTTTGTTCCTCTCACGCGGCACGTGAGCGAACGAATACACATAGAAAATCGGCGGTGTCTGCCGCCTCCGCCTTTCGGGGGTGGCGGCACACACTACTCTCTCGCATGCTGCACATTTTAGAACGCTACTACGTGGTGGGTAACAGGAAACGGAGGATTTCGGGGAATACAAATAAGGCAAGCACTGTACTTAGCGGCTCGAAGTGCTAAAGTCGCTCATATAGTCCTCATCTCGAATTCTAAACAAGTTTCAAGTTATTCTGTTAAACGGGGTTGGAATATTCTGTGGCTCCGATCCTGGCGTTTCTTCAATTCTGTGGTTAGCGAAATTAACTTGTAACAAATAATAGAAATTGTGTCATTGAATGATATTAAACATATATTTTAATAAATTCATTCAAACGTCTCCAATCTAATAATGGCATGAAAGAAACGGAGAACAATTTTTTATTAATTAGGGATGATTCCCTAAACCTGAAGAAGCTCAAAAAACGAAGTTCGAAAGTGCGCTTTAACACCTCGACCACACTCCCGCGTCTTCGAGAGAAAAATCGCGAAGGTATCCGAAGGCTCGAAGTGTTATACACAATGTAACCGAGGATAATTCGAGGAACGGCGAAAAAGGAACGTCACAGGTCACAGCTAATCGACTCCAATTTTTCAGCCAATCTTGCGGTTCAACGAGACGAGCCCGCGGCCGTCAATGGCGGAGAACGCTTCGAATGAATGTTGTGTAGCGAGTGAAATTCGTGCATGTATACGAGTACCATGTCGGGTGTATTGAAAACGTTGAATCACAGATTGATATGCCTCGTGTTAGCCGGGGCTCCGTCTCGCCGATCGAGGGTAGATCGCGATACAGGCTCCTGGAAACACTGACGGTGGTTCGGTAAACGGAAATGGAACTGTCGTGTTCGGTTCAAACGAAACGATCGCGTCCGGTCGATTTGTGCGGTGATTCGAAACAGTTACGCCAGTAACGTTGCGCCAGAAAACTGTTATACGCCACCGGATAACGTACTTTATCTCTAACTTCATTCAATTCTGGGATTCTACTTTCAATTGTCAAAGTTATCGAACACATTTCAGATTCAGTCGGTGTATGGTATATTTCCAATTTCAATCTGTGACGATTCTGATTCGGCAGCAACACGATTTTGTTCGAAAATATTGTGATCCATCGCTAACGAATAGACCGCGGATCTTTATGCAAAATAAACGTTGTACGATAGACATTGACTCGAGATCGAATCGAATAATATTAATTTCCTGTCGACAGTTTTCCAGAACAACGAGTTCACCAGAACTGTTTTCGATCGGAACCGTTTCTCGAACGAACGAACGGACAAGCCAACGGACATTGCCTGGCAATCGGTTACTTCGTAGAAAATTCTTGTTTCAGGCGGATGGACGCGGACACTTAGTGAATCCACGACGTTTAATGGCTATACACGACGGATATGTACAGCGGCGTATCGTTGATCCTTTAAAGGGACGCGCTAGCACACTCTTAACCGTGTTTTCTTGTTCTCTAAATTCCTTTTTCTGTCGATCTCTCACACTTTCTCTTTCGCACACACACTCTCTCTCTCTCTCTCTTTCGCTTCCCCTCTTTCTCTCGGTCTCTCTCTCAACTAGTATAGTTACTTTGTAATTATGATTATGTATGTTTTGCTTGGAATCCACCGTACAACTACCTGGAACACAACGTGGCCGAGCTACGCGTCGCTCCGCTTACGCTGGCTCGCTATTTTTCTTCTCTATTACGTTATTTATACCGTACGTATTATAATAGCGCGTGTTTTTTCATCATTTCCCATTAGCGTGTTTTTTCACGTTTTTCTTTTCTCTCTCGTTACTTTCTATGTCAGCTTTACAACTTCACCCTCGGATCCGAACCACAGAGAGCTCTACGATTTTTTGGTATTTTTTCATTTTACTCGCCTTTTATCATTTACCCAATATTTGATAAACACCGACCAGTTTTCAGCTATATTCATACAGAAAGGGAGGAGGATTATTTTTGTCATTTACTCTTATCCTCTTCTTCTTCTTCTTTCTTCTTTCTCGTCTTCTCAAACGGTTCCGATCACTTTTCATTTTGTTCTTTGATTAGGGTAAGGGATCAGGGGGTGGGACAGTTTTTTTTTGGTTTGGGAAAGGGATTGATTTTCCACGGGACGATCCCACAGACACACGGTTTTACATAGGACATATTCTTTGACGACACAATTCAAAAAATAATTTCTCATTTTTTTTTTAGTAGAAAGATAGGCGGGGTATTTTTTTCGTACAATAGTATCATCGTTATTATGTACTATTATCTCCTTTTTATTAGTTATTACTATTTACTTTTAATATTAGATATTATCATATCCGTTATCACCTATTATCTCATTATTCATTATTATTACTTTACCGTTATATTATCATTATTATCGTTATTATTATATTGTTATTCCACCGTGGATATTTCCTTTTATTACTCGACGCGCGACACCGTCACGAAACTGTTTGCCCGTCTATTGCTTTGTCTCGTTTACGTCACGGCGGACATTGCTACCGAATCACGCGAAGTACCGATCACGAGGGCTCGTTTCCGACCTCGTTACAAAATTTCTCGCTCGATTATTATCTATATACATATATAAACATACATACATATACATATATCCATTTATATATGTATATATATATATATATATATTTCTGGTACACGACACGCGAGAGTCTCATACGTATCAAACTATTTACAACAGAACGTTTTTCGTCGAACGCTCGACATCGTGGACCGCTCCGATCTCGTTTTTCCCGGGATCGGATCCGATCGACACCACACCTGCAACAGGTGTCTCGAAATTCATACGATTCCGTCGATTTCTCCACGAAAGACCGATCTTCGCGTACGATCTTACCCTTTTCTCAGATCGCAAGGGGTTGTCTCTCTCGCGTAAGATTTCTCGCAAACATTCTCTCTACGCGAAACACGCATCTTGTTTTCTGTGTGTATCCGGTGTACGAGTGTCTGCACGTATGTGTGTCGTGTGTACATATACAAAAGCATTATCGACAGTTTCCACTTAAGTTTACCGGTCTCTCTCTCGTATATTATATATTATCTACAGTTACGATTAGTAGCTATATGTACAGTTGCTCGGCTCGCGCAATTACACCATCGCGCGTCATGTTAAAAATATTTTGTTGTATATCTGTGCTTTTCTTTCGCTTCCACTTTTTTTCTCTCTCTTCCCTCATTCTTCGCTTTTCTCGTTTCCCCTCGCGTTTTTCCCTAATTAAACTCGCCGAAGTTTTACGCGCGCACGCCTCCTAGACCCTGTTGCATGGAAACACACCGGTGTTCGACACTCTTGAACGAGAAATACGGAGAGTACGTATGCCCTTTTGTGTGCATGTGTTTGTATGTGTGTTTTGTGTGTGTGTGTCTCTCTCTCTCTCTCTCACTCACTCTCTCCCTCATCTCTTTCACGCACTCGATTATATCTTGTGTCACGGACGGCACCTTGGGAAAAGTTCCTCTGCACGCACCTCTCCTATAACGTCTCGTTTTCATCGAGTCCACGTGGTTGTCCTTTCCTTCATTCTCTTCATCTCCCCACCCCCAATCGAATTCTTTACAAACTAATGTCGCCACGTAACAAGCATTTTTGTTTAATTACTTTCTCCGTTTCGGTAACTAACGTGTTCGTGTGTGTGTGTATGTGTTTGTGTGTGTGACTAGCTCAGTTCCCGACCGTGTGCGATTTTCCGGCGTGGCCCTCTCACTCACTCTCTCCCTCATCTCTTTCACGCACTCGATTATATCTTGTGTCACGGACGGCACCTTGGGAAAAGTTCCTCTGCACGCACCTCTCCTATAACGTCTCGTTTTCATCGAGTCCACGTGGTTGTCCTTTCCTTCATTCTCTTCATCTCCCCACCCCCAATCGAATTCTTTACAAACTAATGTCGCCACGTAACAAGCATTTTTGTTTAATTACTTTCTCCGTTTCGGTAACTAACGTGTTCGTGTGTGTGTGTATGTGTTTGTGTGTGTGACTAGCTCAGTTCCCGACCGTGTGCGATTTTCCGGCGTGGCCGCCGCGCCCAGTCGGAAGGTAAACGATTATAGACAGTTGAATCACAAGCAACGCTATTTTTTATGGCACACCGAGCGGGGTTTTCGTACACGTGAAAAATAACAAAAATAGCACTCGAATCGGACACACTTTACCATTATATCATCCTCTTTGTCACGAGTGCGGTGAGAAGAGAACAAGAGAGAAAACCGGTGTTCCGGGATGGTAGGACGATGTGATCCTACCGTGGTGACGGCCACCGTGTCCTCGCGGTCACGGTGCACGGTCCCCGAAGAACGTTAGTCTTGTCTCTCTTCATTGTTCGTTCGTCAAGTCTGTCCGATACGTGAATTCACGTGGGCGCGTGAACCAAGTCCCAAATAGCGTTACGATCCCGCGTCACATCCTCGAATCACGAGTCGTGCCTGTGGATCCTGTTCCGCCTGTTCCCGCTCTTCCGTCTTTTCCTCTTCGTATCCCTGGTGAACGCTACGTTGCCGGGATCGTCGGCTAATTGAGGATATCTGTGAACACTGTGAATGTCCACGCCCTCGTAGCCGTTCACGGTACCACGGTTGAACAGCTCGTCCTTCTCCTCCTTGGACCAGTCCCCTCTTCCTTGGAAACCGGCCATGACCAGCTGCTTCTCGATCTCCCAGGCTCTCTCCACAGCTCTTTTATGAGCGTGTTTCAATATCCTGTGCCTCTCCTGTTCAGGATCCGCTCCGTACCTGATGACCACCGCGGCGTCAGGATTGTACAACCTCAGCTCCTTCCAGGTGCCAGCTCCGTGCTCGGTAGTCTCGTGCGTGGACACGTTGAACATCCCACCGAGCCGACGCAGCTCCTCCATGTCGTCCCTGATCTTCAGCGCGTTGTCCTTCACGAAATAAAACACGTCCTGGTCGTGCACGCTGAAGTGCAACGGCAGGAAGTACGAGTTGTTGAACACTGACGTGACCACGTCTTGAACGACGCTGTTCACGCCGTCCACCACGCTCACCAATGCTCGTCCACCCACCCTGGACACCAGGATACCTTCTCCGAAAACAGCGCGACGGTGCGCTACTCTAGGTAGAAGATTCCTGGTCTTTGGCTCCAGCTTCAACAATGGCTTCGGCACGAAACCTAGGTCCGAGAACTTCTCGTGCACTCTGTCCACGATACACTGGAGACCAGACATCACCCCGAAGTCTGGAGTTAATTGTGGAGAGGTTATAGTTGCGCTCGGCTGGTACACCATCTTCTTCATGTACTCGGAGCCCAGCATCGCGGAGATATCGTAGCCGTAGAGCTTCAGCCAGCTAGCCAGGTCGGTCATGTACTCGACGTTCTGTTTGAAGTTGATGGGGTCGTTGTTCCGGTAGCGGTAGATGAAGATGTCCGTCGGAGTTGTCAGCTCGTTGGCCATCTGCTCCCACGCTGGCGTCATCCACTGGCCAACTGTGGGGTCGTAGAGTCTCTTGTTCAGGTAGACTAGCTTCGTGTTGGGATCCAGGAGACCTCCGTGGAAGTCGATCGGTAGATAGAAGTCGGGATTAGTGTCCTTGATGATTTTGCCGAACGGTGTCCTCCTCATCTCTTTGATCAGGTTGCCGTTCGTGTCGAACAAGGCTAGTGGAGAACCGTTCTGATCGGTCGCCACGTAGAACCTTTGCTCGGAGGTTTCCACCGTGATGAGGAAGTTGCGGGAGTCATAGAGGAACCGGAACGTCTTCATCGATTTCGGGAAGTGGACGTGACTGATCAGGTCCGGCGTCCTCGGGTTCGCGTAGAAGAACTGCGTGATGTTCTCGCGGTCGTCGTTCCAGGCTACCAAGCGACCACGGTCGTCGTAGAAGTACCAGATCTGGGACTTCTTGTGTTCCGAGGCGTGGATCAGCTGACCCCGCGAGTTATACCTAGATCACGAAGCAATCAGTATCGAATCCAATCCATTATTTTTTACAGTTACGTACATAGTTGCGATCAAATGCATTGTTTTTTCAACATATTTATTTGACGTCATTTACCGAACTAATCTTTCTAGCCTTACAGAAAAATTGAAGTCGGTCCATTTATAAGAAAGTTATTTCGAGTTAAAGTGTGTGTGAATCATGTGCATAACTTTAGAAACAGAAGACATTAAAGAAGCGATAAACCAACCTGTACTTGTGCTCTCCGCGAATCACCACGAATCCCCGTCCATCGTAGGAGTTGAACTCGACGTCGCCATATTGGACCACCCGATCTCCGCTATCATAACCCAACGCGATCTTCTCATTATGCTCCGTCACCCCGATCACGTTGCCATTCTCGTCGTAAGCGTACTGCCAATTATTCTCAGCATCGGTGACCTCCAGCACATGTCCATCGGCATTGTAAGTGATCTTCTCGATCTTAGCATCTCGATCTCCCATAGACAGTTTCCTCATCTTGATGCGATTCCTATTATCGTACTCGAGCTCCATTCGGAAGACATCATTCGCTCGGATGTTCATCAGAACCGTCTTCACTCTGCCGTGCTCGTCGTAGTCTGTAACGGTGTAGAACTGTTTGCTGCTGTCTTGCATCACCGATCTGTTGAACAGATTCCTGTGGATCCTTAGATCACCGACGCCTTCCAGTATTCCCAGATTTTGATTGTACTTCAGTCGCAGCTGAGGCATCTGCTTGTTGTTGATGTCCACTTCGATGCCTGATATCCTGGCGTTCCCATCGTACTGGTAACGGTAGCGAGCATTGTTCAAGCCGCTCTTGCTGCTGAACTTGATCTTCTCGTCCTTGACGATACCCGCGTGGTACTTGTACTCTAATCGCATCTCGAAGTTCGGCTCGTTGATGTCGATGCTGTGCACCAGGCTGGTCGTCTCTTGGTACGTGTAGTGGATCGAAGATAGTCCTGAAAATGATGATTAATGTTAAAATTTAATGAAAAAAATTGCGTCAGTTATATATAGTATCTTTATGCGTTTATAGTATAAAAATTTAGAATTGTTAGAAAATTTTTAAAAATGCAGATGCCAATATATGATTTCTTGAAGAAATAACATTCAATTTGGTTTCTACTTCTTGCAATCGACGTAGACAGTTTTTATTTTGCATAAAGACCCGCAGCCTAGTCATATACGACGTGGCAGTTAAGCTAACACTTCGCTGAACATCCTAGCAATCGTACTCACCAGCAAGAGTGGTCTCCAGCTTCCCAGTGTGGTCATAGACATAGGCGACCTTGCCGCTCTGATGAGGGTACACTTTAGCCAGGATCTGTCCGTCGTCGTTATACAAAATCTCGTACGGATGTCGGTTCATCGGCGAGTAGTACTGATACTTGTAGAACCCTAAGGAAGTCTGCAGGGAGAACGCGTGGATGTGTCCTCTGGGAGTGGTCAACGACTGCAAAGCACCAGCTTCGTCGTACTGCAGTAAATAATCGCTGCCTCTCGGCGTGGTGACTTTCAAAGGAAGACTGCTGAACATATCCTTGAACGCGTAGATCATGGACGTTCCATCGCTGTATTTGATCTCGTACAACCTGCCGGCTCTGTCGAACCCGTAGGTCTCGCTGATGTCTCCCCAGGTCCAGCTAGTCAGCCTGCTGAATCTGTCGTATTCCAAATCGACTCCGGCGAAAATGCCGTTTCTAGGACCCCATTTAATCGGTCTGGCTGTCTTGTCATAGGTCACGTTCAACAGTTCCACGTCCTCGAGGAACACGGCCACACTGTTGCTCTCCTTGTCGTACTCCAAGGACAAAAGGACATCTCCATTGACACGCAATCTCCTTCCAACTTGTGCGACTCCGCCTCTCATTCCTCTGTTCTTACTGCCCTGAATCTTTCGCACGAAGTATCGCCATTCGAATCTGTTCGCCAGGTCTCCTGCGATCTCGGTTCTCTGTTTAGCTGGCACCGGGTAGCTTTCCTCGAGCAATGGCTCTATCTCGGCTAGAACGGAGTATGGCATAGTGTCTGTGCTTATGGTGTGAGCCCACGGTGTCATCTGTCCGACAGAACCATCGGCTAGCACTGTGGTCCTCTGCTCAGCCTCTCCAACCTTCGTGACCACCGACGACCCCTTGATCAGCATCGAGATCGGTTTCTTATTGTTCTGTCCGACCTTAACCACGGCTCCCTTCAAGCTCAAATCGAAGGTTAAGCTGATCACCTTTCCCGTCGGAGTCACAGCGCTGGTCAGTCTACCGAATTCATCGTAATTGTACACGTAGCTTCTACCAGTGCTGTCCAACTTGGTCTTCAGCAATCCAGTGGGTCCGTGATAATCAAACGTCACGTTGTAATTATCCGGAGTACTCAACTCGTGAAGCATCTTCATTCTGGACATCCTGAGCCTGCACTTCTGCCCCTTCGTGTTCTCGATCGAGTTCACCTGGCTGCTGTAGTCCCTCAGCAGGAACACTTTATTCCCAGCGGTGTCCGTGACAGTGCTGAGTTTGCCGTTGCTGGTGTTCACGTTGTAAGTGAACTGGTACACGGTCTCGCCTGTTAAAATGCTTTTGGTAGCGACGTGTTGACCGAATCGGTTGAACACGTAAATCTCCTGTGTGTCCGGTGCATAGATCTCGTATTCCCTAGCTCCGCTGGCATCGGGAATGCTAGCCATCACCGATCGGATCCTGTAATTCGCCTGATCGCCGATGTGCACCACACCATCGGGGGACACAGCTACCGCGGATATAGTGTTGAACTTGGAGGTGGACGCTAGATAGTGATCAGCTTCGAAACAGTCACACCCACGCTCTAGACAGTTGCATTTCGACTCTGCTCCAGCATAGGGTGAGATCTTCCCGTCGGTTCCGATCACTCTCACTCTGTTGATCCTTTGGGAGTCGCTCTCGGCGATGTACAGGTTCCCAGAAGGTCCGAACGCTATGCTCTGTGGCATGACCAAGGTGGCATGCGTCGCCAATTCTGTGTCAAACGATGAAGAAGGCGAGGCACAGTGAAGTGGACGTCCAGCGACGACCTTGACCCGCCCGTCCGGAGCCAGTTGCAGTACCATGTGATCGTCGATCATGTGCAGAGAATTGTCCAGAGGGTTGATCGCCAATTCCGTCGGCCAACGTAGATGGACCTCTTCGACGTTCAGTGTCCCTTCACAGGGGATCGGCTTCCAGTGCGATTTGTGCATGTGATTGCCGATCACCGTGGTGATTATACCGTCTCTGTCCACCATTCTGATGTTTGTCCCGTCGGCGAAGTATAATACGTTGTCGGCTGACACCGCTACACCTTTAGGGTATGCGAGTTTAGCGTCCCTGGCTAGCGCACCGTCGCCGCAATGAGCTTCGTCACCTGGAAGACATCTTTCACCGGAACCTACGACCGTTTCCCAGTTATGGTCGGGGTCTGTGTAGTCGTTTGTGTCGCGGATTCGGATGATTTGATGGGACTCTGGGTCGGAGATGTAAAGAGAGCCGTCTAGGGGACTTAGAGCGATGTGGTAGCGGTAGGACACCCTCGTCGAACTGAAAGGGAACCAGGTTTTATCGTAATGTAATAATTAAACGGCGGATTTTACGCATTTATAACAAAAATGAGTACTGAATCTATTACATTGATGCGCTTAAATACTTTTAACATGTCCACGACTTTAAATTGAATGTACGACTTACTAGTGATAGTAAGTCGAACAGATTATGGATAACTTACTTGAGCCTGACGACGGTTCTGACAGTGCCGTCGACGAGGATCTTCCTGACGAGATTGAAGTCTCCCACGAAGATAGATCCATCAGAGGAGGTAGCTAAAGCCACAGGCGCAAGGAGCCGTTGTTTAGAGGCCTGTCCATCGCAATCGTAGCACTCCAAAGGTCTTTGATGTCCATCTCCCATGGTGGTGAGAATGACTCTAGGCTTCTGCTTCAAGTAGATGTTAGAGCCATCTCCTTTCTGCAAGATCCCCTCGTGGAAGTTGTATCTGTGATGAATATCTAGATTCCAGCCTCCAACTTCAGAGATTGACATATCGTGGCCACTTAATTTGGTCGTCTGCACGTCCCAGATGATGTCCTTGCAGTCGCTGTATTCATACCCTACTTTCACCATAGCGGTAGTCACCCCATAGACTCTTTGCCTGTAGACGTTCAGTCTGTTCCAGGCGTAGGTGAACTTTATCACCGGGTCTGCCTCGAAGATTTTCTCGAACAGAATCCCCTCGATGGTGATCCTCAAATGGATCAGATTTAGGGTCGATGGGATCACTTCCGGGGTTAACTGCAATTGTATCGTGGACAGGTAGCCAGCAGCTCGGGAACTGTGGTAGACAAGGTTTAGTCCTGTCCCAGGAATTTGTAGACTTTCCTGGATCACTTGGGACTCGGCTAAAATGGCGCTCTTGTCAGGACACGCGCCTTGGAAGCCGTGTTTCCACGTTGCTAGAACCACTGGTTTCATCAGGTCGTAGTCGTGGGCGGCGCACGCATGGGGAATGTGAGCTGGCTGCTTCTCCTCGGCTGTGCTCATCACTATCTTGTCGATGATCACCACCTTGAATAAA
This sequence comes from Lasioglossum vierecki, assembly GCA_028455595.1. Lineage (NCBI taxonomy): Eukaryota > Metazoa > Arthropoda > Insecta > Hymenoptera > Halictidae > Lasioglossum > Lasioglossum vierecki. Next base: position 2,593,232 of record CM052336.1, on the reverse strand, counting down.
TGCCGTTTCGTTATTCATCCAAAGTCCACTTGTGTCCAGTGGCGGCAAGATTTGAGTGGAGGTGTCAAGCGGTTAAAATTTTGTTTTTTTTTCATAAAAAACATAATAATCATAATTCACAATTGAAAATTGAAAAAGGTGTTTTAATTTTTTGTTAAAAAATATGAATGCTGCGAAATTCGGGGCCCTATGGTATTCCGAGCCCCACGCGGCCGCTTAGTCCTCTTACTGTTACACCCGCCACTGCTTGTTGTGTCCACGTGTTCAGTCATTCTAAACCTAGGACCGCGAAAGTTGGTAGATTATTTAACATGATTGGTACCTCGTTCCAGGGCACGAAGACAATGTGGCTCTGGGGCTTGAACGGTGACCTGCCAAACTGCAGGGTGACAGCCCCACCACCGTTGACCAGCAGATCAAACCATCCATCGTCTCTCGTCAAGGTGAAACCTTCCAACGGCGTGCTGGTGCTAACTCGCACTCCCATTAAACCGGTGCCAAGATGCGTGACAACACGGCCACGGACAACAGCTGATCGGCTGTCAGAAGAAGGTAACGTTAATCACCGGCAAACACACTTTTACCGTTAACTAATGTGATCGGTTTCTCACTGTGCTCGGTCGTACGCTAAAGTAGGAGCGAGCGAGTTGACGCTTACAAGATTAGGCTTCCATCGTGTGTATCAGAACATAGTAGCGTAATCAAGCTTTCTTCTACGTCGAACTAAATCTGTTGTACTTTAGAATTTCAATCCCTCGTAGGATTATCATACGGTACACAAATGATTCTCAGTAATCGGATTCGTTGTCTCTTCAAGAAATTAAGAAAAAAATGTCTGTGATGAATGTTGTGTAATCAATAATGGACAGGTCCGAATATCCGGCCTTGCAAACGCCAACACAGTCGCCCGTTACTTCACCAACAAAGCAACTGCTATCATCTAATCTAAGTCCAATCTACGACGACAGTATTACTCTCTCTCTCTCTCGTTCACGAGTCGTTTTACAGTGTATATATATATTCAAAGTAAAAGTCTCGGGAGAGCGAAAACACGGCCGGTGTCACGTCGGCGTCGGACCGGTGGAAACGGGAAGTTTGATCAAACAGGCCGATGAACTGGAAACGATTTCAAGTTTCCCAGCCGGCGTCTCTTTATTCGCACGACGTGACGGCTGCCTCTTCGTTTCCCGATCAATCGGTATTCCGTGCGTGCACGGTACACCGGGCTATGTCTTCGAATGAAACTCTGCAACTCGCTGGTAGAATCTAGTCGACCCAGTTTCAGTGCTAAAGAGGCGATTACAGTTGACGAATATTAAACGTTCTCCTAATCCCGATGCACCCATATTCGAGCCGCTTCCCTTGGGAACCAGCAATCCCCTCGGCGCTCTACCATCAATCTATTTTGCCGGCGAATTTTCATCAGGGATCATCCTAACGTGGTAGACTCGTTTCCAGGTTTGCAACGGTGCGGAATGCGCCTTCACATTTCTCGCTAATGCAAAGATGCGGCTTTTCACTAGTCAAAAGCGCTAGATGGAAGATCAATCGAAGCCGCGATCGCCTTCAAAAGACCTATTTTTACGATTACGAGGCATAATTTGCATTATTAGCTTTATGAAACTAGCCAATTACGTAAATTACGCCTCGTAATCGAAGAATAGAGTGATCTTTTATCTTACATGTTTAACTACTGAAACCCCGATATTTGAATTATGGGCCCTTGCAATCCTGGAAAATGAGTTTAACTCCCTTAACACGTAACCCCTCCCCTCGAATTCCCACTTTATTTTTATTTTTATGTTGCTAAGTATGACTTGTGGATTTTTATCCTAGTCATTGAAACAATCGATGTTGTTTCGTTGGTTCCTCGAAGGGCACCGGCTCCTGTATCAGCCCTTTGGCACTGAACGATCGACGACCAATTACTAGTATAATATACACATATACACAAATAACACAAAGTCAGAAGCACAACTTAAAAGGCACGAAAGACAAAGTAGGAATAATAAGGTAACCAAACCATGCAACGAGAAAGAGTCGAACAACGGTGGATTGAGGGGACAGAGGTTGGCGAGGGTGACCTCGATGGTGGAGGAGGAAGTTGGTCGCACGCCGCATTGTAGTTTTTCGAGGGAGGTTTTACTTCCGTTTGTCGACAACTTTTCGGCAAAAGTAGCCGGCCAACTCTGGAAGAGATGTCCTCTCTGTCTCGAATATACAATCGAACGGCTTTTACGTAGTTTTTGATCTTGTATTATTTCTTTTTTGTTTTGTTTTTTTTTTGTTTCGGATGCAGGAGATGCATTGTTACACATGATATATCAAATATGCACGAAAATATTGGTGAAACAGCAGCAGCTATTTAACCGCTTACACTCTACGGGCAAACGCGGTTTGTCGCAACCGGTTTTCATGTTCACTTTAGTCGAGCTACGTCGACGCAGTGGCTTTCTTACCTTGTATTGAAGTGATTCCAGAACATACTGACCGGGCAGCACGGATAAAACAGAGCCGAGTTAAAAATGATGTGATTAAAGGCGAAATTAGACGGAAAAGAGAGAGTTTGAAAGACGGGGCTTGGGACTGCAGAGTTAGAGCAGAAGGGAGTGGAGTATAGAAAAGTACTATCTCTGGCAAAAAAGTATTCATCTATTTCCTTACTTCATATTTAAATAAAAACAACAAAAACTTTGTTCCTTTATCAAAGCTAGAAAAATCTTTAAAGAATCCTCGAAGATACAGTAACACGAATTCTAGATTGTATAAATATAGAAATTCTTTTTTCACCATCTTGATCCTAGAACGACACTTTTCTAGAAACTATTGTAAGATTTTCAAAAATTTCTTCATAAGATTGACATTTTACTTCTTGGATATCAAAGTCTTGAGTTAGTGTCGTACTACTAATTTTGTGGACTTTCTCGAGGATTTGGGTGGAGGCGAAAGAGGCTGATCGTTGGGAGGAATTCCGAAAAAAATGTAGATATAGAAGATCGTTGGGCTGGGAGACGATCCAGTATCCGTAATTCCGTCCCTAATCGTTGTGATGGGCGCAAAGCTCGAGGCTCGAACATGGAGTCACGCATTCACGCAAGCTGCACTCGGACGGACACGTGAGAAAGGATGAAGAATATGTATTTATGGGAAAACTGATGATTATACGTATAATATATAGATATATAGATATAAATATGTAGATATCATCAGAGACCGATAATATCGAAGGTAGCGATAAAGACGTAGAAGAAGAAGAGAATGATAGTGAGATAGAGATATGGAGACGATGGGGCTCAGTGCAGGGCAGACGCGCTCGCGCACACATACATACAAACATATGTAGAAAACTTTTGGGATGTGATTTCACACGGGTCACAACAACGCAGAGAATATATCATATCTATGTATACGTCTTCGTGTATTCGAATCAAGGTGTGTGTGTGTGTGTGTGTGTGTGTCTATGTGCGTGGTGTGATGTGGTTCGTGAAAGCTGGCCGCGGTATCTTGAATTTTTATCAAAACAAATCTACGAAATTGATAATCTTTCGTTCAACTATTTTCCTATTTTTATCTGTAGATACTATAAATTGACTGGACAATGTACTCGCTTGGTCACGTAGCTTTTTAACAATCCTTATCCACCCTTTACTAGGCCATGTTTCATGGAACACCGTGTTATGTATGCGCGTGTCTTGTAGTCATCGGGACAGATAAAGATTACCGAGCTCCTATGGCTTCTTTCAGCTTTCCACACTGCAACCAGGCTTTTAGCAAACCGCTAATCACGTGCCTGGCAATTGCACTGCGTAACAAGAGCCAGACAGAGATTTCTGCTCTTGAAATTTTCCAACTTGAATGTAACGCCTTCTCCAATGATTCTGTTGATCTCGATTAATTATTCTCGCGAAATCTTTAGCCGTCCGCGCAAGACACGCGTTCATCTCGGACAGAGTCGTTCTCCGTGTGTCTGTGGTCACCGGATCTGTATTGTTTCTGTGGACGAACTGTGTCTGGTTCAACACACGTAAAAGAGACTGCACGTAACATCAAATTCGGGACACGGACATAGATCGGACGTAGATCTCGCGTGGATCGTTCTCGTCCGACCGTGTTCAGCGATCGTTTCGCGATGTAACGACGTTACACTATATATCGTTCCGAACGTAGAACGAGATATTGTCGTCCGGTCAGTTGAGCAGCACGTGGACCACGTCGTCAACGATTAACTCACCTCTCGTTGAAGGTTTCCTGGCGAGCATAGTTCTGCAGGCTACCCTCGTCGATCAGGAACTTCATCCTCTCGAAGAACGAGGCGGTGATGGCTGGCGGCTGTTTTCGCAGAAGTATATCGATCGGCTTCGGGGCTGACACGCAAAGCTGGCTGGTACGACACATGGGATGCGAGCAACATTCCGGATCCGCGCAATCTACGAGACCGTCTGTAAACAGGTTATCAAACGGTCAGACAACATACTACATCTGACTCCTTAAAGTAGATTCGTCAACACGCTGCGAAACTTTAGGGATTCGTTCAAATATTGCAAACGCTGGCTTAGGATAGATTCTAGAACCCTAGGAGGACGATTTAGGTTCATCGTTACTAGACAGCGGATCTCTCAACAAAATATTAATTTTCTAACTGAATTACATAAAACTGGAGTGAAATAGAATTGATCTTGATCTGTTCAATAGGTAGAGAATAAGGTTACAATATTTTTAATTCTTTTAATGCTTTTACTATTCAAAATCATCAATTAATGTATCAAATCCGCTGTCTGATCGTTACACGTTAATCTAACGTCTTGATAACAGATTCGTCAGCAGACTCCGGTGTCTCCGTGCGTTATACCTTTGTCATTGTCTCTGCCGTCGTTGCAGTTCTGTTCAAGAAGTACATTGCAATCCTTTCCATCCCAGCCGTCGTAGCATCGGCACTCCCATTGGCCATCGGTGCCGACTCTGCACGAGCCGTGCCCGGAACAGGAATTCGGGCAACCCTCCATGGTACAGTGCTTGCCATTCCAACCGGTCACGCACAAGCAAGTTCCGTTCTTGCATTGGCCGTGCTCGTTGCACCGTGGATCGCACTGTTTCAAATTGCACATATCGCCAGACCATCCTGGCAGACAGTCGCACGCGTTGTCCACGCAGTGACCGTGAGGGCCGCAATCCAAATCGCACAGCTCTGAAAACATAGCGAAATTATCAATCACCACCCCATAATGATACAAATAAATTGTAATAATCGGACTGTGGATCTTTATACGGAATAAAGATTGTCCGCATCGATTGCAACAAATAGAAACTAAATTGAATATTACTTCTTCCAGTGATGATTCCATTGGCATCTTCAATTTTAAACATTTTTTCAACAATTTTGAATTTCATCTACTTAATTATGCTATAAATGCATAAAGATCCGCAGTTTAGCAATTTGGGAGAATATTTTGATGGGATAAAATTGTCCATTGTAATTGGATATGATTAGTCTGTGAGGTTTACCTTTGGAACAGTCATCGCCAGACCACATCGCCTCGCACAGACAAGTCTGTGTTTCAAGATCGAAGTTTCCGTGTCCGCTGCAGTCGGGCAAGCACTGTAGTGCCTCCTTGTCCATTTGACTGCAATCGGCTCCCTTCCAACCCTTTTTACAGATACACGTGCCCTCCGCGCAGAAACCATGGCCGGAACAGGTGGGATGAGGACAGTCGACCTCCTCGCAATACTTTCCTTTGTAGCCGCGCACGCAATTGCATTTCCCATTAGTGCAATGACCATGCCCGTTGCAATCGGGCACTTCGCATTCGTCATGTCTCAACGAGCATTCCTTCCCTTTCCAGCCGGGATTGCATTGGCACTCTCCGTTTATGTATTCCCCTACGGTTCGGACAGACCAATTAGCTCAAGCATGCGACGGCGAAAAATTAGAAATAATTATGACTGCACGGCTTGCTGGACGGCTCGCGTTCAGTTACATCCCGTTTGACGCAACGGAACGAGATAAATCATTTATTCTACTCTCGTGTTCGAGATCTTGTTGCACCTCGATCTTTGGTAATTTTTCGAAAATTATGGTATTGCTGCTACGATTCACGGAATTGTAATTATCTTCTTCAACGTATTAATTACTGGGAGAAAAGAACGATATGCATTAACGACTCAGAACTACTACCGCAAGTTATTTTATATTTACTAACCAGAAAAATGTTTATAGACGTGTTAGTAAAAGTTCTCGAAATAAAGAATAAAAAATAAAAAAGGCCAAGGGGGAACGATCTTGTAGGGAGCATAAAAATATACTGTAATTTGGGAACGATTAATGTTTCGTTTGTTGAGTGCTCCTGCGAATTTATTTGTATGGGTGTACGAACGAGACGCTATTATTTGCATTGATTCCAACTCACCACGCTGACTGCACAAGACTGGACAAACGCTCTCGCTGCAGTCTTCACCCCCGAATCCAGGGATGCACTGGCAGTGGCCCAGAAGACATTCCCCTTTACCGCTGCAACCGTTTGGACAATTGTGCGTCATATCTTCGGCGATTACAGCTATGAACGACACTTCCTGAGGATCGCCGTCGTCGTTATACAATGAGAGGAACCAGTGACCGGGTTCCATGTAATTGATCACCTCTTTCTTGATCGAAGGCTGCGAGCAAGAGGATCGACACGTTTTTAAAACACCAGATATCAATCTCCTTCGATCGTTTTTTTACCGTTGCTTCTTTGAGGGAAAAAATTAAAAAAAAATATCTGCGATCTTGTCCACGTTGCTCCATTTATGCAGAAAAAAATACGACAGAAATTTGAGAATGTTTGAGCAATTATATCCAGCGACTTTCCGTCCTGTCGTTTCATTAATTTCTCCTTATTAAATCAAATTAGTGTACCGAACAATCGATACCTTCGAAAGAATGTAGAAAATGTTTTTCATTTGTGTAAAAATGATTCCACGAACAAAGTGTAGAGGATCATCTTCCCCCGGGAACATTTTCGGACAATCTTCGAGAAAATTTGCCTGTCTGCCATAACTCAGCGTCGAGGTAAAGAACGTTTCGCGGGAAATTGGAAAAGATCGTGGGGCGGGGTGGCTCGGAAAAATTGATGAGACGACGGGACGCCTACGAGCTAGAAAAAAAAAGTAAAATGGGGCAGTGGCACATACAATAACACTAACATGGGACGCCCTTGTGGTCCTAGCTTTGAAACCGCTCAACACCTCCAGGAGATCGTACTGCGTGTGCGTGGGAAGAGCGTTCCTCCGGGCGTAGACACCAATACTGGCTCCCCGTGGGATATTGTAGTCGAACCTCACATACGCGGCCTCCGACTGGTAGAATTGCATGTTCCAGTAGCTGTACGGCGGAATTTCCTTGCTAAGCTTCTGTCCCAAGGCGACTTGGGCGAAAGTCGTTCCGTCAGGTGGGAAAGACCTGGCAGGAAAAGTTCTCGCACCTGGATAATTGGAGACACACGTTTTAGAACCGCCTTTTTCTTTTCACGCGGAGAGTTAGTTTTTCTACGGGGACACGTTCAAAACTCGCTCCAAATCCTTTTAACCTTTACGCCAATAACCGAGTATCGGGGTAAAATTTGAAATAATTGAAATATTGAAAAAATAGGAAAATTATTGAATATTCTAGAAAATGTTGGTTATCGTCGTAAGGGTTAGGAAACAGTTCTTCGTTCAGTGGCGCAATTATTTTTCAATTATCCACTAGTCCCCGTATGAAAACTAACCGTTCCTCTCCTTCGTGACCCAGAATGAATATTAAAAAACTGCGAGGCTCTTTCTGTACTTGCTAGGCTTTGCGCGTCAGCGAATTTTATACATTTTTTAGACACACGTCGTCTCGCGAGAGCTAATCGCGTTAATTGCTACGTCAACTCGTCTCGCACGGTTCTAATTTCGGCTAAATTATGTATCTTCTATCTTCATTTTCATCTAGCATATTTTTTCTTTCTTGGAAACACAATTCATGAATGAATGAGAAGGTTCTTAAATTTCTAAACTACAGCTAGACTTATCAAATAGTTCCATCACCGTTTCGTTAGAGATGAGTATACCTCGATCACACTCGTACCATGATGCACCACTACAGTTAGGCTAACTAATGAGTAGATTGCGGATCTTTATGAGTTTATTATTAAATTTCGATAGAACTTGGTAACATTTTTATTCCTTTCCGATCTACAACTCTTCTCTATAAAAATCGAGAATTGCATAAACATCCACAGTCTACGAATGAAGTAGTAGAGCAACGGAGAACAAAACTCACAAATGAAAAACTCAAATCTCTGGACAATAGTAGAACAAGCTTTCTTCAACCACTACGTTTCTACCACACTAAACATCGATTCAAGCATAGAGGAAGCGAGCATAGCGATCGAAAGGTTTAGCGGAAACCGGAAGACACCGTGTTAGGAAGACAGTAGAAAGAGAAAGATTAGACGAAAGATTCTTCGAAAACGGGGCCTCACCTTCCAAGATCAGTATAGTGGGTTCGGGGGGTAACGGGGTAGTTGAAGAGCACTCTGCAACGGTGCTTTCAGTCTCGTAGCTAGTGGTAATCGACTCGGTGGACACTGTGGCATTTTCTTCGTCGGTAGCTACGGAATAATTCTCGGTAGTGGTCCTTACCGACAGTTCGGTCAGATTCTCTTTTTCTCGAAGGTCTGACCCCGCCTCCAGGTCCCTTGTCCCGAGAGGCTGTTCGTCGGTCGATTGACTGACGTTTTGGTTGTCGGGAAACAAGTTCAGGTTGTCGTCGACGGCTGAAAAGTTGTCCCACTCGTCAGAGGATGAGCCCATGCAGGGACAAGAGCATTCGCATTCTCCACCTGCCCAGATAGGAGGCGGTGGGGAAGATGGTGGCTGCGGGGGCGGAGGCAGTCGGTTATCGGTCTCCAGCGATGCTGAGCTGCTAGCAGCCTTCATGCTAGCGCCTTTAGGCTCCTTAGATTCTTCGTGAAGCTCTTGCTGCACATTTACGCCGGAAGAACCAGTGGGTACCGAGACGGACAGCACGTAAAGCGGTTTCGAGGCTGCGGGGTCTCCGGAAGCGATGGTAATGTTCACAAGCACCCGAGATGAAGATGAAGATGACGATGACGAGGATTCGGAAGGTTTCTGGACGGGGACCTCGACGATCTCCACCCGCTGCACCACGGGGTTCGTTACAGGCTCCTCTTGCTTCGGCTCTTCCTTTTCAGCCTCGTTACTCTGCTCCCTGAACTTCTTCTCGAACTCCCGGAAGAAGTCCTCGTCCTCTCTGGTGATCACTCGCAGGTCGCTAGCTTTGTGGACCGCCTGATGAACGTTGAGCGCCTCGAAGTCCTGTTGCTTGCTGTCCGAGCTCTTCGGATTCAGTTTTACGATTTCCACTTCCTCGGGACCGTAATTGTAGATCGGTAGAGGGTAGTCCCGCTGAGGTTCCTCGGATTTCTCGCTGCTCGCGTGACTGGATGCCTCGGACTCCGCGGAAGAGTCTTCCCTGGAGAGCTCTCGAATCTCTTTCACCACGCCCGTCGAGCCAGCGTGATTTTGGGAAGCTCCTTTTTCGGTGCTGTCGCTCTCTGAATTAGACGGTGGTGGCTGCTCGTTCTTCGCTTCTTCCGAGATATCGAGACTCGTGGATAGATTCTCAGCAGTGCTCGAGGACTCGGCGGAACCAGAGTTGATCGGATCCATCTCACTCGTTGAACTTTTCTGCTCATAGACGGTTTCTTTCGAGGCTTCGCGAGACTGTGAGTTACCAGTATGGTCCTCAGGGACGTCTGAACTCGCATTATCCGTCGAATCAGGGGCTGACTCGGTTGTAGAGGGTTCGGTACTCTCTGTGGCAACTGGATCAGTGGTGGCAGCGAACGAAGAACTGTCTTCGCTGCTTGCGGTCCCCGAAGACTGGTTCGCTGGTTCGTTAAGTGAATCGAGGCTGGAGGGTGAAGAAGCTGAGGGAAGGTCAGATAGAGGAACAAGGTTCGCGGAAACAGTGGTGCTAGTCGAGTCGTGCGAGTGGTTAACGATCGAGGAGTCAGAGATGCTCGGAATTGTCGATCCTGATCGCTCGATCGGATTCTTTCCAGCGTTGTCGATCATTTTCTCCGTCACCTCGGGATCGTCAGCGACCTCGGTCTCATGCACAACAATCTTACCAGGACGATCCTCGTCCGATGAGGTCGTCCCCTGCGTGGAGATCTCGACCTCGGAAGAAGACGAGTCTTCAGAGTATTTAGGGGATGCGACAGTTTGGTGCAACGCATGCTGGTTATAGGTGTCCCTACGATTACGGGTGTACACGAAGTCTAACATGCGACCCGACGGGTTAATACTACCTCCTGAGGACGTCTGCTGCCTTGACCGGCTGCTCGACTGCGACGACGACGTCGCCACCGCTGTCGAGGTCGTCTTGTTCGCTTCGGACGTTATCGTTTTCGAGTCCGCGTTCTCGCCGACCATCACTGTGCACGCTTTCGTCGTCTGGAACGACGGGGTCACTATGCTTGACACTGCAACGGGAAAATCGATCGTTAACAAATAAATCTGTGATTGCCAGGAAAAACAGCGCATGTCGGAATTTCAAAAAATTCTAGTTTAAGCATTAATACAGCTTTATAGTATAGCATTTACGTATTTACCAGAAAAAAAGTCTGAAAATAAATTCGGAAGGCTCGAAAAATTAATGCAATTTTAGTGGTCAACACTTTCAACTACAATATCTCGAAAATGAAATATACACTGGAATTGAAATTGAAGAATTCAAAGAGGAACTTTTGTACTCAATAGATACGAGCGTAAATGGGAGGAGAACTTACCAACGACGTAGGCCAGCACCGATGTTATGCACACCGAGATTATGAGCAAAATCATGGCAATCAACTTCCAAGTGCACCAATCGACCCCTCTGACGAAATGGCACCGGATGCTTGGTCTTCTCATTGGGATCATCGAGGGCGCGTGGCCGTACGGTAAGGGTACCCTACAGATGTCCAATCATTTCTCATTTTATACTCGAAAAAATAATCCAAAGTATTTAAAAAATAAAGCTGCCTGTAATTTTTATATTGTAAGGAGAAAGAAATGTTGCTGCAGTGTGGACACGGCTTCACGTTAGGACTAGGGCTGGAAATCCAGCAATGTGGGATCCGCATAATTTTTTCTATTGAAAATGGCGTGGGATTGCAAAAATTTGTGTGCACCCCCTCCCGATTGGAAATGACCCGTTTGTTTTTGTGGCTGTGTTATTAATGGTTCAAACGACGCAGCATGATTTTCTTCGGGGAGCGTTTGCGAACTGGTGCGAGGGTAATGCCGATTTGAAAGCGAGCGGAGGCAGCGCGCGTTACAGAGCGTTTGATACAGGAGGAAATATATTTGTGCACGGTGGCGTGCTTCCACGCGAGCGCACAGGCCCCGGAGTATGTTTATACTGAACGTCGGTCGCTTCCAAGTAACTCAGAAATGTCTAACAAAAATATTTAAACGGGATGGCCGGTTCCCGAGTGCGGGGCCGTCTGTTTGCTTTCGTTGCATGACGCGATAATGGAAAACGAAAGCCAGACCGTCTTCGCGGAGGTCTTTCTCCACTTTCCTATTCCGACCTCCCGAAAAATCACACGAAATCCTCTCTGGGGCCGCGGCTGATCCCCTCGGCAATCCC